>JAXQQM020075646.1:0-259859 GCA_034641835.2 Pinus albicaulis
AAAGCATTTCGCATAATAAGCTATTCATACATCAAGCACAAATAAATAGTTATCATCGTACAAAAGTGCCAAATGATAACTCAAGAATTCAAGCATCAATATATAAATAACTGAACATAAGTATCACTTTTAACACAAAAACAGAAACAGTTAAGAGATAAAAGTACCATTTATAACTGGTTCTACTCATGAGCTAGAAGCAATAATGATTTATCTCTTCCTAATCCAACATCCATTAACAGTATAGAAATGCAACATCAGTAACAGATATTAGACACAGATATCAATAAATCTCGTTCCATTCATTCATCAAAACATCCTCTGAGGGTGTAGAAGTGCATGTTCTGAGGATAAGTTTTTGACAAATTTCAGGACCCTTCTCTAAATGCACGAGAAGGGTTTAAATACTACTAACTAAATCTAAAAATAGTTTATTAAAAAAATTTAGGATTCGGTTTAAATGACCGTCCTTTTTCTAGGCAAAAATAAAGTAAAACTGAAACTAAATCTAAAACTGAAAACTATCAACTAACTACTTATGAATTTGATCTTTGAACTTGCAAGCATCCAGCATTGTTTTGAGAAGAGGTGGCTGGCTGACTTCAGATTTCAACTGTCCCGAAAAGACAGAATCGACAAGTGTAGGCACAATCTTCTCAGCAGAATTAATGATGCAATTAAGAGTGGTGCATTAACTGTGTGGTTTTACTAGATATGTCCAGTAAGAATCCCAGTTTAATCTTGTCAATCCTTGAATTGATTTTTCTTTTTCCTCCACCTTTTGTTTCCACTCTGTTTGCAATTACTGTGCTTGTGGAAGGTATCCCGGAATAGTTTCTGAAATCAAATTAGCTTTGTGCAAATTTTCATTTACACAATCAGTAATATTCCTTGCTGCTGTAGCTGCCTCCTCTACCGCTTTTTCTCCTTCTCTGATTTGTGCATCCCAATTATTGAAAAGTATTTCTTTATGACTGTTAATGATAATTGGTGCTCCAGCTCTTTTTCCTTCCTCTGTCTTTTGCCATGCCAAATAATTAGTAACTCTTTCATTAGTTAAATCATAATCATGTCGTATTTATACGACATGATTAGTAATTCTATCACTTTCTTGACAAAAAGAGTTCCATTGTGTGATTTTCTGGCATAATACATCTTGTTGTTGTAGTAGTTGATTGTTCAAAGAGATGGATTCTGAGACAAACTCTACTAGTTTGGGGTCATCTTTATGCTCCTCTTGGATAATCTGTATTTGTTTCTCTTTATCGGCCAAAATTTTCTGATATCCAATTTGCATCTGTTGAAGCTCTTACTGTAACTTTTCAAGTTTTATCTGTGCTTCACTGTTAGCATGGGCTTGTTGTAATTGTTGTTGCAGAACTTGTATCTGATCTTATTTTTCATTTAATAATAGACGTACCTCAGATTCTTTGTCAATAGTTGCAGAGGCATAAGCTCCTATAATTTGAGATAAACTGGTAAGATTATCAGTAGGATCCGTAGTAGGATTTTTAGGATCTTTCCATAAGATATTTAATTGTTCTGCATTAGTAGAGATTGCGCTCTCTAACTTTCTCTTTTTCCTTTTCTTCCTGACTACTGCTTTATACTGCGGGTTGTAGAATACATCTAGAGGAGGAATGTCCTCTATATTAAGTACAATTTCAGAGGAGGGAGTGATAGGTATATGCTCAGTTTCTGTGACATTGCCACTTATTCCCGTGCTCAAAAATTTTGTTGTCTGTACAGGGGTCTGTTTATTCTGTCCTTCAATATTTAGCAATTCATTAAAAGTTTCCCATTCTTTGTCTAATTCAATTGTGACTGAATATTGTTGTACATTGGGAGGAGGAGGATTTATCTTCTCAGAAGTCAAAATTTGTTGTTGTGAAAGCTCTTTTGATTGAGTAGTATCCTTCACTGATTCTTCATTTTTATCCTGCTCTTCATTAGACTTATTAGAACGTTCAGAAGCTTCTCTTTCAGATTTTGACTTAGACTTATCCATACCTGAACTGCCACTGAGACTGACACTAGGAGTTGGTTCCCTTGCGGGTTCCACATGCAAAATATCCAAAGGAATAGTGGTCAATCTTCTTTCTCTGTATATTTTAAATTCTTGAAATTCTTCTGGAGACAGTTGAATCCGTGCTGAATGTAGAACTTATTTAAATGTGTTTTTTCCTAAGAACATATCATCAAAAGGATCTTCTTCTCCAGAAAATACCCTTACCTTGATTGCAGTGGTAAAACTCTTAGCAACATCATTTGGGTCAAATAGCCTTTTTGAAAATTTAAACAATTGTAAGCATGTAATGTTGCTTACTTCCTTAAATGAATGACCAACATCAAATAATGAGAATACCTCGCATGCTACAGGAAATTGTGGCCAGATGGCCTTATTTTTATATTTTAAATCTTTGGTCAAACCCCCTTCTCCACAGGTTTGATATGCAATTTCTCTGGCTAGAAGCTTATCTGGAACATACAAAGGTAAAACATGGGGAGAAGAAAAACTCCCAAAAACCCTCACATAGGTAAAAAATTCTTCCCCAAACCATCGTGCAATGGGGAGAATGTCGACTTCTGCTTCCGGGGAAAACCTTGGAGCATCCTTATTATACAACATTCTATGCAAAGGCAACATTCTGCCATGGAAAATCTTGTAAAAATGAGGAACAAACTTTGATTCCCACAGTTCTTTGTGATATACATGAATAGGCAAAGGATCATGAATTTTCCATTGCCATCCCATTAAAGGGAATTTAGAAAAAAAACAGATCGCGTCCATAATATAAGCAGATAGATAAAAAGGAGTATAAATCCTCTGAGAAACAGTTCGTTTGGACCGGTAATTGAAAATAACACTGGCTAAATTATCAAACAATATTTTGGCCAAGTCCACAATGGTAGCGTTCACAGCAGCATTCAATAAGGGAAACCATTCAGGCAAGAACTTATTAATGTCAGGCTTTCCAAAAATCCTACATTACATAGCAGCAACGAAACAATATGGAGAGGTGAGTGACCCAGTGTTGTACATACCATGTTTGTCTTTCTTCAATGGTTCATCTCTTTTGGTCCATTCCTTTATGCATTCCGCCAAATTTGCATTTTCCTTGGCAAATTTCTCCATAAATTGTTTGTTGTAAGTCGCTTGAGGTTCCGGCAAATGATACATAAGCCTTAAATCTTCTATAGTGAACGACCCAATGAGCTCTTGACCTTGAGTTCTAAATTGCCTATCCGTAATATCTGTGCTATCCAACACCCATTTTACCATATCTGTATATGGAATAATTCTCGGTCTTGCTGCTATCTAGTGCCAAAAATAACAAGCCAACTCTGTAAGAGATGCTTCAGAAGAATCACTTGAACCTGCAGTAGCCTTAACTTCCATTACTCCGGGATTTTCTTCTTCAAGCAGATTATGCATACCTTCCTAGGTAGTGATACCAGCATCCTTATTGCAAGCAGTATCTGCATACAGGGAAGCCATCTCTTTGTTTTCAGAACTTGGAGTTTTCTCTTTCTTTCCCATAATACTCTGTGAATGCTTTGTATAGTCTTCTTCTCCTTCGCGCCTGCGGTTTTACGAATTAAGTGAGAGTAATGATATGAGAAAGGTGACGGGATGGTTTTAAATGCTAAAGGAGAATGAAAAATATTATTTAAATGTGAAACGACCTTTCAATCAAAAGAAAATCCTTTTTTTCAATAATTGACAATCCATTCATTAATTCAATCATTAAAGCACATAATGGATATTGATTTATGAAAATATTTTCTTTGGACAACGAGCTCTTAAGAATCTATGACATTGCAATCTGCGATTTGTTATGCAATATCGCAATATCGCAATATCGCAGATCACAGTTTTCTCAAATCGAAATCATCGCAAGATCACAATTATCTCCAATCGCAATCATCACGAATCGCAGTCTCATAGCATCGCGAAATCACAATGTCGCAAAATCGCAATATTTCAAAATGAAAAGTATTCATTAAACATCCTTTCTATGATATGCGATTTTGCAATCAATATTTTTAATGCGTAGTTTTTAGAGATCGCGCTATCGCAATATTGTGAATTCGCAATTTGTGCTTTTCAAAGGATATCCATTTTTTGAGATGGATGCGGTATTTTTCTTCAAAAAAAGATTATATTCTGATCTATCATAAACTTAAGTTTATTTAAATATTTTCAAAGGAATTTCCCTAAGTTATGATAGTAAGTTTTATTTGAAAAAGGAAACAAGCACTAATTCATTTTTTTGGATTTTATGACTAAGGGTCCCCACTTATTTAGTATTATTATTAATACTAAATAAGAAATGGGGGTTGTTGCTGGCCACAACACTTGGCGATTCACTTGGAAGAACCAATTATCGCTGCTTTTCTTTTGAATTTTCTAAATTTTTCAAAACAAAAAAATTTCTAGAAAATCAAACTTTATTATAAAAAGACAAAGTGCATTATGCTTTAATATAAAAATGATATTTCATTTCTTCTATATTCAAATTTTATTATTCACTTCCTCCAGCTAGTTCTTGTATTTACATCAGTCATTACTTGGTTTATAAAGATAAAAACAAAGGCTCCTCTGTAAATTAGTTTTAAATATGCTCATTTGTCGTAGGTAGAGCCACTGCTGCCAACAAGCGTTTATAGCCTCGACATGGTTACCTATTACCCAGCAATGATCTTGTGTCCTACTTAAAAAAATGTACAATTTTCAAAGAGAAATCCATATTACACTTATTGCTTTTATTTTTCTTTTTATTCTTAAAGAACAATGTCTTGGTTTGGTAGCCAATTTATGACAGTGCCATTCACTTGATTTATAACTTTGCTGAACAAGTTGGCTCATGATGAAACCCCTTGTCTTTTGATTGCAACAATCTTGAGTCATTGCCCTGTTATGGTATGCAGTATTGGCAAAGTCAGCAAGCTATAATATCTATGATCATGATAAGTCGGCTCGTGATGAGACCTCTTACTCTTTAAGTTAAAAGTGTATCATTGGATGATTCCTTGAACATTGTAATTTCCCAAGTAGGGAGAATATCATTGTTTCCTTAAGATATCTCTAGACGACAATGGTAGAGTTTTTGGAAATAACTTTTCTACAGAGAATCTTTGTTTTGTTGTTGATACTTTTCATTAAACTGATATAAAACAATCTTTCACTAAAATTTGCTTTTCATCAAAACTTTCAAAGTTAAAACTAATATCATTTCTAGCCTACAACGTTTAACTGTATCTTTGAACAATAATGATCAATATTCTAGAAGAATTCTATTTATAAAAATAGAAAGAAAAACAAAATCTAAAAAAAGAATTCGTATCTTTTTCATGAATTCCAAATGTAACCATTAACAACTCGTTTTATTACTACAATAAAGAAAACTAATATACAAAATAGAAGAATGATCTCCTATGGAAAATATTTTTTGAGAATTTTTCCATTAACAGGTAAAGATTCTCTTTTGCATGTTAAGTCCTGTAACATAAAAGTAGATGGACCTATGATTTCTGCAATTTGGAAAGGACCAAGCCACATTCATTGGAATTTCGTATGTTTTCCTTTTTCCTCATGAGCCTTGTCCCATTTTAAAACAAGATCTCCAATCTGAAATTCTTTTCTGGTTATCATGTTTGAATCAAAAGAAGCTTTTACTAATGCTTGATGATGAGCATGAGTTATTTTGGCTTTTTCTCATTGTTCTTCCAACTTAATTATTTACACTTGTCTTAGTTGTAAAGAAGAAGTTGGTGCTTCATCAATATATTGAAGTAAGGCCAAATAAGGAATTTCTAAATGAGTTGGAAGAACTAATTCTTTCCCATAAACTAAATTAAAGGGAGAAGTGCCAATAGAAGCCTTCTGTTTTATTTGATCTGCCCATAAAGCATATATTAAAGACTTATGCCAATTTTTATGATTTTGATCAATGGTTCGCTTAATGATTCTGATTAAGTTTTTATTTGTGGATTCAGCTAACCCATTTCCCTGTGGATAATAGTTGGCAGAGTATTTAAGTTTGAAACCTCTCTTGAGTGCAAATTTAGTCATAGAATTACTAGAAAAATATGATGCATTGTCAAACACTAAAGCAGAAGGTAAACCAAACCTGGTGATTATGAACTGATCTATGAATTCAATGATGTGCTCAGCATTAGCATTCTTGAGAGGGACTGCTTCTACCCATTTTGTAAAATAATCAGTTGCTATAATGATATACCTATGTTGCTTAGAAGAGTGAGGAACAATATCACCTATTATGTCCAATCCCCATTTCTCAAAAGGTTGTTCAATGTTTACTGGTTGTAATGGAAATGATGGTTTCTTTCGTCTTCCAGCTGCAGTTTGAAAATTTTGACATTTTCTTACATAGCTATGTGAATATTTGAATAAAGTGGGCCAGTAATAGCCTGCGCGAAGAATTTTATGTGTAGTAGCATCTCCAGCATAATGTCCACCTACTGGCCCATCATGAAGTTCCTACAATACTTTTTTAGCTTCAGATTTCTCCAGACATCTAAGAAGAATATAATCGTAATTAATTCTAAAAAGAACATCGTTTACAAGCTGATATTGTTTAGCCTTCAACCTTAGAGCTCTTTTCGTGGTGTGATCGATATTTGGAGGAGCATATTCATTCTTTAAATAAAAAATGATATAAGCTTATAATGATTCAACATCGTTTAGGTTTACCTCATACGTTTGTATCTCTTCAGATGATTTTTCAGAAATATGTGATGCTCCAGCTAGTATTTTGCAAAAGCCTTGACCTCTTACAATATTTTCCGGTTTGATCTCAACATCATATTATTGTAAGGCAGTAATCCAATTAGCTCTTTTCTCACCCACATCTTTTTGGACTAAAAGATTTCTTCCCGCTAGAAACAGTACTATGATTTTTGTATGGGTTTTAAGCAAAAGGGGTCTGAAATATTTAATTTCTTTGAAAATAGTGTAAGCTTGTTTCTCTACATCTGAATAATTCAATTCAGCGCCTTGTAAATTGGAGCTGAAGAAAGCAATTGGGGCTTCTGCTTTGTCTTGATTTTCCTGAGTGAGTATTGCAGCATAAGATTTATCAGAGGCAAATATATACAAAATAAAAGGATCGGAAAAAATTGGAGTTGCTAAAGATGGAGCATTAATAATTGATTTTTTTGTCAGATTGAATGCCTCATATTCATCTTGGCCCCATTTAAAGTTTGAATTCTTTTTAATCATTTCTTGTAAAGGAGATACAATTCTTGAAAAATCTGGTACAAATCTCTTTACAAAATTAATCTGGCCGAGGAAAGATTGCATAGCTTTCTTATTGTGAGGTAAATATATTTCAGAAATATCCTTGATTCTATCAGGATCAATATGAATTTCAGATTTTGACACTATGAATCCAAGAATTTTTCCTTCACTTAATGCAAAAAAGGATTTTTTCGGATTAAGTGAAATTCCATACCTTTGACAACGTTGAAAGATCTGCTTCAAATCTCTAAGATGATTGCTTCATTTTTTGGAATATACAGTTATATCATCCAAATATATTACCACTGATTTGTTAACTAATCCCTTGAAAGCCATGTCCATGGCTCTTTGAAATGTGGCACCAGCATTGATCAAACCAAAAGGCATCTTTCGATATTCATAAGTGCCCCATTTGGTTCTGAATGTAGTTTTCAATTGATCATCTGGATGAACTAACTCTTGGTTTTAGCCAGAGAAACCATCTAAGAAAGACATTAATTCTGATCCTGCAACTGCCTGTAATATTTGCTCCATGGGAGGCAAAGGAAAATTATCTTTTTGGCAGGCTTTATTAAGATTTCGAAAGTCAATGCAAATTCTAATATCTTCGTTCTTCTTTCTAACAGGAACCATATTGGAAACCCATTTAGAATGTTGAACAGGAAAAATAATTTTGGCTTTCAATAACTTATTGAGTTCATATTTTATCTGATTTTCTAGATTGGGATGGATTTTTCTCAGCTTTTGTTGTACAGGTTTCTCATCATTTATCATTGGGATAGTATGTTGGATGATAGAAGTGTCATAAGTTTTGAGTTAATCATAGTTCCAAGCAAAGACACTCTTATATTGTTTCAAAAGATGAACATATGCTGATTTTTCTTCAGGAGCTAGACCAAGGCCTAGGTTGATATCCTGTGGTTTGGTATCAGTTCCTAGATTTACTAATTCATAATTCAAAGTTGAACTTTGTAATTTTGAATTGGTAGATCTTTTAAATCGGTCTTTCAAATCATAAAGGTCTTCTAACTTGACTATTGACTTTGGAATAGCATTATTAATGCTATCATGTTGTAATTGTTTGTCATGTTGGTCTTCATCAATTATTAGATTGGTATAAGATCCTTCAAATGTGAGGAAGCTTAAAATATCAAGATCATTGTTGAAAATTCTCCAATTGGTAACGTTATCAGGAATCGAAGGTCTAAATATTAATTCAATTGAAAATCGATCAGGACTAAAGTCTTCTGTAGGAATAAGCTTAGAGGCTACATTGGCTAAGAGGTATGCACTAGCATTCTAGATTCTAGGAATTGGTGAAATATTAAATGCTATAAAATGTTCAGTCAGATCTTGAACTAAAGATTGATAATGCTTTAAATGAGCTAATAAACAGTGTATAGTATTACGTACTTGTTTGATTACAATTTCCGAATCTCTGAAAACTTGTAGATATTTGATGTCTAATCCGATTGCTTTGTATAATCCTTGGACTAAAGCTTCGTATTATGTGGTGTTATTAGTGCATTCAAACTCAAGTCTGCAAGTTAGCATAATTTTTTTTCCCTCTGGACTAACCAACACGCATCCTGCTCCTGCTCCTTCATTAGACTTAGAACCATCAAAAAATAATTTCCAAAATAAAGATTTATTTACATGAATATCTACAAAATTAATACATTTAGAATTATCTGTCTGAGAAAAATTTTCTATTTGAGATAAAACATAATGTTCTAAATAAGGTGAAGTATGAGCATTGAAATTTCCTAAGAAAAAATCAACTGAGTAATTGCCAATGATATTACTGCTGTATGCAACTGGTTCATTCTCTCCTTCCAATTCTGTTACTATGTATTTATGATGCTTTTCTTGTTCAACCTTTATCTGATTTGGTTTACCATTGTAAGGAAGCCACATGTGCGACCAATCGGTTGCAAAGTATCCATGAAGTTTTTCTGACCAATCTCTTCTAAGAATTAAGCCATAAAATTCTGGAATATCTGCAACTAAAATATCAATGACTTGACATACCTTTGGATTAGATGACAACCTTATGGTAACCTGATTTAATTCGCCAATCACTTCAACTTGCGATCGATCTAACTGCACTATGCGCACAACATATTTTTGCGGTTGAATGTTCAATTTTTCACATACTGATTTTGGTAGAATATTAGATGAAGCTCCAGAATCCACTAAGCAGTTATGCAATTTTTTATTGAAAACTTCATAAGTAAGAAGAAATGGAGGAGTATGAGATCTCGATCTTCCTCCAATTAAAGCGATATTTTCAAGATCAACTTTACTAATTGAATTAGTTGGAGGTCTTCCCATCTCATTGGAAGCTTGAGAAATTACAGGATCGGGAAAAGGTTTTTCTAGTACAACATGTAATTCTTTCAAAAGTACGTTTTGCTGGTGCTTTAACTTGCTCAATTCATAAAAAGTGATGTTTTCCCTAGTCTTCTTCATATCTTCTATAATATTATATTCCATTTCATCTGGAACAATCAGTGTTCTTGATGGAATTGATGAATCTATTTGGACTGGGCTAGTTTGAATTGCTTTAGATGCCGTTTTCTTAGGTGCAACTTTATCCTTAGTCAATGAGCTTGCACTCTTTGGCTTAGGAGTATTTTGAGGAGGATCAGGTTGATTTCTACTTCGAGTACTAACTGGGGATGCTTCTTGGTCTTCCTCATCTGGGAGGATGAAATCCCACATACCTTGGAATTCTACAACTTCTTCTTCATCAATTGTTTCTTCAGTGGCAGTCTCTTCTTCTTCTTCTTCTGATTCAGCATTTGTAATAGCATTTGGTGGTTTTGAATCAGTTGAAGGATTTCTTCTAAAAGGCTTGAATGGATTTTTAGAAGATGTTTCTGCGACTTGTTTCTTGATATCAACCATTTCATTGGACATGGTTTTTAAAACTTTCTGCAATCCTTCTAAATCAAATGGATCTTTTGGTTGTTTTTTCTTGGGATCTTCCTTAAAAGTGACCTTCTTAAATTTTCATTCTTCTATTGCATTTTTCTTTTCTAAAGCAATGATTCATTTCTCTACTGCTATTGCTTCCTTCATATTGTCTGCTAAAGTTGTTTTTTTTGCCCTATCAACAAAGATTGCTATGTTTGATGGCAAAGCAGAAATGTACCATTCACTTCGCACTTCTTCACTAGGCTTGGAAGGAGTAGGAATTTTGTTTAACAATTTATTAAAACGTGAATTGAAATCCTTGACAAGTTCTTTTGAATCAGCTCTAAGATTAGATAAATCATTGATCAATGTTGCTGTAGACCGGTCATCACCAAATTTAGTTAAAAATTGATCTTGAAAGATATCCCAAGTAGTGATAGATCCAGATGGTAACGAAAAATACCATGATCCAGCTGCTCCTTGTAGGGTATAAGGAAAAATTCAGACAACAACATCTTCATTAATCACTCCATTGAGGTTTATGGACAACATAAAGTTGTTGATATGTTCTTCTGCTAGCATGCCTGCTTCAGGATTAAAATTAGGCAGCCATTTTTCAAGATGGGCTGGTAATTGACTCAAGGGTGTAGACATTAAGACCGCCCCTAGATTATTCCATGGAATTTGGGCCATTGCTAAATTACTAATAGAGGAAAGTATAGAATATGATATTTGTGACTGAGAAGATGAAGATATTATGATTTGAGAAGGAGATGTGGAAGATTGAGTGGACTGATGGACAACAGTTTGGGGTGGAGGAGTGGATGGTTGACTTCATGATGAAGAGTTCGAGATGGATGATGATGATGAAAGAGTCTCACTATCAGACCCTTTAGGTGATTTCCTAGATCTTTTTCTTGTAGGTAGAGGTAACTCAGTTGGCTGAATGCCAAGTTTTTCTCTCTGTAATCTAGTAAGGGGATGAGAAGGATTATTTTGCGAAGTAACACTGCCTTGATATTTATCAGATCTTTGAGGTGATATTGAAAATCACTGAAGCTTATGAATCAAAGATTCAACTTTAGGATGTTCAATAGCAGATTCTTCTGAAAATTCAGGGTTTGTAGCAGTGTCTATTCTTCTTTCGACTTCTAGTTCTGGATTTAAAATTTCTGAGAGTGATAGAGAAGTCAGGGAATATGGTGAGGGTGATTTACTCTTAGAATGGTATTTAGATTTAGATTCACTTGTCATTCATAGTTCGTGGCCCTCCTTCTAGCGCCAAATATGTTGAAGCCCCGAAAATCGGGTCTACAACAAGGGGGATACCCACCTGGTTCGGACCTTGGTTAGCAGCTCCTTTTCCGTTTGGTGTAGTGGGTCCGACTGGGGATAATGGGACCAGTTTCCCAATATGTGTGTGTGTGTTTGAGATTTTATATTTCTTTTCTAAAATTCCTAATTAAAATGCTTTTAATCTATTTCTAATCTATTCATATGCAAACTATATTCTAAGAAATATCTAATTCTAAAATTGACCTGGGATATAAATCTTTCTATTTATGCAATCTAAAATGATTTCAGATAACAATCGATAATAAAGATCATTCAATTATTATTAGAAAATAATTCAATAAAGATAAACCATTTCATATAAAAATTTAGATGAAACAGTTGTGAAAAACATATCGCATAGTAAGTTATTCATACATCAAGCACAAATAAATAGTTATCACCGTACAAAAGTGCCAAATGATAACTCAAGCATTCAAGCATCAATATATAAATAAATGAACATAAGTGTCACTTTTAATACAGAAACATAAACAATTAAGAGATAAAAGTACCATTTATAACTGGTTCTACTCATGAGCTAGAAGCAATAATGATTTATCTCTTCCTAATCCAACATCCATTAAGAGTACAGAAATGCAACATCAGTAACAGATATTAGACACAGATATCAATAAATCTTGTTCCATTCATTCATCAAAACCTCCTATGAGGGTGCAGAAGTGCATGTTCTGAGGATAATTTTTTGACAAATTTCAGGACCCTCCTTTAAATGCATGAGAAGGGTTTAAATACTACTAACTAAATCTAAAAATAGTTTATTACAAAAATTTAGGATTCGGTTTAAATGACCGTCCTTTTTCTAGGAAAAAATAAAGTAAAACTGAAACTAAATCTAAAATTGAAAACTATCAACTAACTACTTATGAATTTGATCTTTGAACTTGCAAGCATCCAACATTGTTTTGAGAAGAGGTGGCTGGCCGACTTCAGATTTCAACTGCCCCGAAAAGACAGAATCGGCAAGTGTAGGCGCAATCTTCTCAGCGGAATTAATGATGCAATTAAGAGTGCTGCATTGACTATGTGGTTTTACTAGATATGTCAAGTAAGAATCCCAGTTTAATCTTGTCAATCCTTGAATTGATTTTTCTTTTTCCTCCGCCTTTTGTTTCCACTCTGTTTGCAATTGTTGTTCTTGTGGAAGGTATCCCGGAATAGTTTCTGAAATCAAATTAGCTTTGTGCAAATTTTCATTTACACAATCAGTAATATTGCATGATGTTGTAGCTCCCTCCTCTGCAACTTTTTTTGCTTCTCTGATTTGTGCATCCCAATTATTGAAAAGTATTTCTTTATGACTGTTAATGATAATTGGTGCTCCAGCTCTTTTTCCTTCCTCTGTCTTTTGCCATGCCAAATAATTAGTAACTCTTTCATAAGTTAAATCATAATCATGTCATATTTCTATGACATGATTAGTGATTTTATCACTTTCTTGACAAAAAGAGTTCCATTGTGAGATTTTCTGGCATAATACATCTTTTTGTTGCAGTAGTTGATTGTTCAAAGAGATAGATTCTGAGACAAACTCTGGGAGTTTGGGGTCATCTTTATGCTCCTCTTGGATAATATGTATTTGTTTCTCTTTATCGGCCAAACTTTTCTAATATCCAATTTGCATCTGTTGAAGCTCTTGCTGTAACTTTTCAAGTTTCATCTGTGCTTCGCTATTAGCATGGGCTTGTTCTAATTTTTGTTGTAGAACTTGTATCTGATCATCTTTTTCATTTAATAATAGCCGTACCTCAGATGATTTTTCAATAGTTGCGAAGGCATAAGCTCCTGTAATTTGAGATAACTTGGTAATATTATCAGTAGGATCCGTAGTAGGATCTTTCCATAAGACATCTAATTGTTCTGCATTAGTAGAGATTGTGCTCTCTAACTTTCTCTTTTTCCTTTGTTTCCTGACTACTGCTTTATACTGCGGGCTGTAGAATACATCCAGAGGAGGAATGTCCTCTATATTAAGTACAATTTCAGAGGAGGGAGTGATAGGTATATGCTCATTTTCTGTGACATTGCCACTTATTCCCATGCTCAAAAATTTGTTTTCTGTACAGGGGTCTGTTTATTCTGTCCTTCAAGATTAACCAATTCCTTAAAAGTTTCCCATTCTTTGTCTAATTCAATTGTGACTGACTATTGCTGTACATTGGGAGGAGGAGGATTTATCTGCTGAGAAGTCAAAATTTGCTGTTGTGAAAGCTCTTTTGATTGAGCAGTATCCTTCACTGATTCTTCATTTTTATCCTGCTCTTCATTAGACTTATTAGAACATTCAGAAGCTTCTCTTTCATATTTTGACTTAGACTTATCCGTACCTGAACTACCGCTGAGACTGACACTAGGAGTTGGTTCCCTTGCGGGTTCCACACACAAAATATCCAAAGGAATAGTGGTCAATCTTCTTTCTCTGTACATTTTAAATTCTTGAAATTATTCTGGAGATAGTTGCATCCGTGTTGAATGTAGAACTTCTTTAAATGTGTTTTTTCCTAAGAAAATATCATCAAAAGGATCTTCTTCTCCAAAAAATACCCTTACCTTGATTGCAGTGGTAAAATTATTAGCAACATCATTTGGGTCAAATAGCCTTTTTGGAAATTTAAACAATTGTAAGCATGTAATGTTGCTTACTTCCTTAAATGAATGACCAACATCAAATAATGAGAATACCCTGCATGCTACAGGAAATTGTGGCCAGATGGCCTTCTTTTTATCTTTTAACTCTTTGGTCAAACCACCTTCTCCACAGGTTTGATATGCAATTTCTCTGGCTAGAAGTTTGTGTGGAACATACAAAGGTAAAAAATGGGGAGAAGCAAAACTCCCAAAAACCCTCACATAGGTAAACAATTCTTCCCCAAACCATCATGCAACGGGGAGAATGTCGACTTCTACTTCCAGGGAAAACCTTGGAGCATCCTTGTTATACAACATTCTATGCAGAGGCAACATTATGCCATGGAAAATCTTGTAAAAATGAGGAACAAACTTTGATTCCCACAGTTCTTTGTGATATACATGAATGGGAAAAGAATCATGAATTGTCCATTTCCAACCCATGAAAGGGAATTTAGAAACAAAACAGATCGAGTCCATAATATAAGTAGATAGATAAAAAGGAGGATAAATCCTCTGAGAAACAGTTCGTTTGGACCGGTAATTGAAAATAGCAGTGGCTAAATTATCAGACAATATTTTGGCCCAGTCCACAATGGTAGCGTTAACAACAACATTCAATAAGGGAAGCCATTCAGGTAAGAACTTATTAATTTCAGGCTTTCCAAAAAGCCTACATAACATAGCAGCAGCGAAACAATATGGAGAGGTGAGTGAACCAGTGTTGTACATACCGTGTTTGTCTTTCTTCAATGGTTCATCTCTTTTGGTCCATTCCTTTGTGCATTCCGCCAAATTTGCATTTTCCTTGGCAAATTTCTCCATAAATTGTTTGTTGTAAGTCGCTTGAGGTTCCGGCAAATGATACATAAGCCTTAGATCTTCTATAGTGAATGACCCAATGAGCTCTTCACCTTGAGTTCTAAATTTCCTGTCCGTAATATCTGCGCTGTCCAGCACCCATTTTACCATATCTTTATATGGAAGAATTCTCGGTCTTGCTGCTATTTGGTGAAAAAAAGAACATGCCAATTTTGTAAGAGATGCTTCAGAAGAATCACTTGAACCTGCAGTAGCCTTAACTTCCATTACTCTAGGATTTTATTCTTCAAGAAGATTATGCATACCTTCCCAGGTAGTGATACCGGCATCCTTATTGCAAGCAGTATCTCCATACAGGGAAGCCATCTCTTTGTTTTCAGAACGTGGAATTTTCTCTTTCTTTCCCATAATACTTTGTGAATGCTTTGTATAGTATTCTGCTCCTTCATGCCTGTGGTTTTACGAATTAAGTGAGAGTAATGATATGATAAAGGTAACAAGATGGTTTTAAATGCTAAAGGCGGATGAAAAATATTATTTAAACGTGAAACAACCTTTCAATCAAAAGAAAATCCTTTTTATCAATAATTGACAATCCATTCATTAATTCAATCATTAAAGCGTATGACGGATATTGATTTATGAAAATATATTCTTTGGACAACAAGCTCTTAAGAATCTGTGACATTGCGATCTGTGATTTGTTATGCAATATCGCAATATCGCAATATCGTAGATCATAGTTTTCTCAAATCGAAATCATCGCAAGATCGCAATCATCATGAATCGCAGTCTCATAGCATCGCGAAATTGCAATATCGCAAAATCGCAATATTGCAAAATGAAAAGTATTCGTTAAACATCCTTTCTGTGATATGCGATTTTGTGATCAATATTTTTAATGCGTAGTTTTTAGAGATCGCGCTATCGCAATATCGCGAATTCGCAATTTGTGCTTTACAAAGGATATCCATTTATTGCGATGGATGCGGTATTTTTCTTCAAAGAAAGATTATATTCTGATCTATCATAAACTTAAGTTTATTTAAAGATTTTCAGAGGAATTTCCCTAAGTTATGATAGTAAGTTTTATTTGAAAAAGGAAACAAGCACTAATTCATTTTTTTGGATTTTTTGAATAAGGGTCCCCACTTATTTAGTATTATTACTAATACTAAATAAGAAAGAGGAGTTGTTGCTGGCCACAACACCTTATTCGAGACCGAAGAGTGTCTTCTTGGGATTCAATGACAAGCCAAATCTCCCACATTTTTTAAAAACTTTTCTCAAGTGAGTCGAATGTTCTTCATCAGTTTTTGAGAAGACAGTTATGTCATCAAGGTAAATAATTATGAAAAATCCAGTATCTTTAGAAAATTCTATGTCCATTGCCCTTTGGAAGTCGGCCCCTGCATTCATTAACCCGAAAGGCATTTTGACATACATAAAGGTGCCCCAAGGTGTGGTAAAAGCAGTTTTGATTTGATCACTTGGGAGCACTAACACCTGGTTGTAACCTAAGAGCCCATCTAAGAGTGATATCATTTTTGACCCAAATACCCTCTGAATTATATGATCCATCTTGGGAAATGGGTAGTTGTCTCTTAGGGATGCTCTGTTTAGGTTTTTGAAATTGATACAGAGTCTAATCTCCCCTGTATTTTTCCTAACAGAAACTAAGTTTGATACCCATTCTGAAAATATAACAGGTACTATAATGCCAGCATCATGCATCTTTTCAATTTCAGCTCTAACTAAAGGTAATAAAAGTTGGTTTATTCTCCTCATTTTTTGTTTGAAGGTATTTTGATTTTCCTTCAAGGGAATCTTGTGCTAAATAATGCTGGTATCCTAAGATTTCAGATCTGTGTATGCCCAAGAAAAAACATCTTTAAACTCCTTAAACAGATCAATGTATCGAGATTTTATGTGAGTTGGAAGAGTCCTGGACAATTTAATCATCTTGGGTTCCGTTAGGGAGCCTATGTTGTGTTCTTCTACGTTTGTTTCTACAGGCTCCATTTTTGGTTCCTTGGCTACATCATTAAAGTCGAAAAGGTGTTCCAAAGGTGAGAGACCTCTTGGAATTGAACCGTTTTTACATTCTAAAACTTTCAGGTCTTTTTTATCCACATTGTCCATTGACTATGCTTCAAATGTATTCTCATAATGATTTATATCAGCAAAGTGTGTTATTTCAGCTTCTGGGATTTCTTCAATATATGGAAAGTTTTGATTATGGCTAGATTCTGATGTTGGTATGGTGAAATCGTTTTCTGACTTCAAGAAATCGTCTATGTTTTGGTCAGAATAAAAAACTTGCCAGTGATCTATGTTATCAGGCACTGCAGGCCTATGTTTTACTTTTACGCTAAGTTGTTCATTTATCTTAGGTATTTGACAGTACTGGCATTAAACACGAGTTCATTTGCTAAATGATTAAACACTCTAGGAATGAAAAAAAGTTCGTATTTTTCAAAGGTTTTCAGTAAATTGAGAGCAGCATTCCTATATTCCCTAAGCCTCGGATTTCTAGCTGAGTATTCTCCTTTGATTTGTTTTATGATAAGTTTAGAATCCCCTAAGATTGTTACCTTTTGGGCTTGTAATTGTTTGAGAAATTGTAAACCTAGGAGAAGTGCTTCGTACTCAGCAATATTTTTAGTGCATGGGAAATCCAATTTATATGAAAAAATTTGATTCGTATTCTGAATCCATACGCCTGCACCTGCACTTGCTTTATTACAAGATCCATCAAAGTTTATTGTCCAAATTATGTTTGATTCATTTTCGTTTTCTTGTTGCTGTTGATTGTCGATGTTTTGAAGTTGATTTGAGAGAAGATTCGATTTTTCTGGTGAATTAATGGGGTCTATGTTCTCTTTATCTTGTTGAGTAAATTCATCTTCGTTACATAATATAAAGGAATCTAAACTTGATCGAGTACAATATATTGGAGTGTTGTTCGGTTTGTCTAAGTTGCTCACCATGTACTTCATGTGAGATTCCCTGTATAGTCTTCTGTTTTGGTTAAAAACAGGGATGGTGGCATAAGACATGTCTATTTGAATGCTTCCTTGAAGTTTGGCTCCCCAAGATCTTGATAAGAACATGCCATACTTAGGGGGAATGTCAACTACAACTATATCCATAACTAGATTTTTAGCACGGATCTGAGCTAGATTAACACATAAATCTTTGATTAAACCAAAACATTTGACTCGACTTGAGTCAAAATAATACAAATCTTTGTATGGTTTAGTAATCTCTAAGCCTAAGCTCTCCATTACCACCTTGGGCATTAGATTGTGTGAAGCTCCTGAGTCTAACATGACATTGTGTAAAATTTTCTCATGTATGTTCAAGCTAACATAGAAGGGAGGGACAACCCCTTCTTGATATTCTCCTTCAACTTCAGGACCGAATAACAACTCAGGTTTATCATCTGTTAGGTTCAAAGTGTCAGTATCATTTCCTAAGTTCAAATCTTTCAAAACTTGGTTTATGTACACCTCTTGGGTTCAGCTAGGGGAATGGTAATTTTTATCTTGGAAATCTCTCCCTCAAGGATGAAAGGAATAATTGACATGTTGATATTTACATCTGTTTTTTCAATTGAATTCTTTTCAATAACTTTGATTTGCTGAACCTTATTTGGACTGGTAATTGGGACAATTTTGTTAGGACCACTAGCTGAAGTGCTAGGGGTACTTTTTTCAGCATTTGGCTAAATATTTTTGTCTTTGTTTAAGTCTGGTTTTTTGGCCAAAATGTTGGTTTTCTCCATTGTAATTTTGGGCTGAGTTTCTGTGTTTTTCTTGATAGCGGTATTAGTGTTCTTTTCTTTTAAGTTATCTGCATTCCCTTTGCTCCTAAGATCGTAATGTTTATGCACTTCCATAATTGTATTTTCAAAACCCAATCTATATTCATCAGAGTCTTCATAGGTGTTTTTATTTTGATCATAAGAGAAGAATCCTTGTTCTTCCTCAGTGAGGAAAACATCATCTCCACTGTCTGACCCAATCAAGTTTACATGATCTTCTTCCAACCTTTCCAACTCCCTATCTTCCTCATATTGATCTACATAGTTTTGTTGGAAGGGAGGTCTAATCTGTTGGTCATTCTCATTCTGTTTGTCTTGATTATTTTCTCTTCTATAATTCTGATTCCTATTTCAAGGAGCAGTTTGATTTTGATTTGCTTGTGCTTTCTTAATTATGCTCATCTCTTTCATCATTTCTTCCAACATCCTCTCCATTTTTGAGCTTGAAGTAGAAGGAGTGGACTCTTCTCTAAAAGATACTCTCTTCTCAGTTTTCATTCTTGCTCTTTTCTCCATTAAGTTGACTTCCACAGAAAGAGCACCTTTTTTCATATCTTCCAGAGTTGCAAAATCTCTTTCTCTCAGCTGATAGGTCATGTCAGAGTCGAACCCTTTAGGAAATTTGTTTAAAGCTAAGCCCTGTGGAGGTTTTAGTTCTGGGGAAAGTGCATTATACACACTATTGAATCTAGTACATTAAGCTTGCACACTTTCCCCAGTGTTTCTATGGAGGTTTTTGTAGTCAGAAAGGACTTGGAGAGGGTTTTTCTTTACTTCCCATTTTTTTAATAATGTTTGATGGAAGCCTTGGAGGTCATTAATACTATGGGGGGCTAAAACTTTGAACCATTTTCTTACTTCTCCCCCTAGGCTCTCAGAAAATAACCTAAGCTCGATAAAATCATCATCAATTTCATTTCTGTCAAAGTAGTCATTCATTTTATCTACATGCTGTGATGCAGTTGTAGCATTGTTAGCATCATCTAATGGAATTTTGGACTGATAGTCTTGTGGAAGATTAACTAATGGTACAGGAAGGACTAGGGGAGCATACCATGCTGCCATGATAGGTGGTGGGGGTGGATTTACAAGGAGCGGATTAATAACAGTAACAGTGGGCTGAGGTGCAGTGGTTTGAACAGCGGATGAAGGGTGAGCATAAGTGGACGGATCAGGGATAGACTGCTGAGCTGATCTTGGATGAGAGACACCTAAGTTGTGAAGGAAATTTAAATCACGAGGTGTTGTTTCTCTGCTACCAAGAGGTTCACTTGTTTCAGGAGATGATAGTGAAGACTCAGAATCTAACTGATCTAAATCACCAAGAGACCTAGTTCTAAATGGATTTACTAAGTCAACTTGAGATTGTTGTAGAGCTGAAAGATTTTCAGGAGATGAATTAGCTCTCAAGGGTGATCTGAAAACAGTCAATAATTTTATTTTAGGAGACTTCCTAAGGATACTTTCAGGGTTTTCAACTATTCCTGGTGGGTTTGGGTCAGGGTAGCCTTTAGTATGAATCTTTCTAGGAGCCACTATGCTATGTTTTTCAGACCTAGTTAAAAGAAAAGTTTAACCAAATATGACAATCTTTAATAGGCTGACTGATATTTTCAGAAGAAGGAAAATTTTTAATCTTAAAGCCTTTTGTAAGATGCTATTAAGACTTGAGGCCTTCCCAATGGAGTCTTAAGGTCTGATTTTAGGATTGTGGAGTCGCCAAGTGGGAATTTTTAGCTCTTTTGGAGGTAAAAGGTTTTATGGTCCACCACCAAGTTTATTATGAAGCCAAACTGAAACGTTTTTTGGGTTTTTCTAAGTTATTTTGGTCTTATAGGTTAAAAGAGTGTCCTAAGTCTGATTTAACACTTAGCTAGGGTGTCAAAACATACAGAGTTTACTCTTATGGCTTGGTAACTGAAATCTTCAAGGTTTGACAAGGCTTTATGAGAATCCTAAGGGTTACTTAGTTTTTCACTAATTCAAAGGTCCTATCATGATTACCATTATGCTTGGTAGTGTTGTGAAAAATACTGAGAGGGGGGGTGAATCAGTATTTACTGCATATTCAAAACTTTTACTTTTTCTTGCTTCTAAAACCCATACGCTACTTTCCTGATATAGACTCGCGTATATACGCGAATACCCTTTACGAAACTCGCGTATACACAGAGATCTAATTATGTCATTAATTCTTGACTTATATCATTCCATCATTCATTCATCGGATGTTTAATAAACAATAAACATGTGCAGTAAGAACAGAATAAATCATCACACAAAGCATCACACATGAACACCAGGATTTTTAGGTGGAAACCCAAGTTGGGAGAAAACCACCGCTGCCATTGCTCAACCTTCAATAATTTATTATAGAGAAAGCATCTTACAACATATGTGCTGGTGCAGACTCCTACTAGCACACAGGCACCCACCTGCGCTTGTTTACCAGCCTCTCCTGGAAGGGAGCTACAACCCCCTGACTGAAGGCTACAACCCTCAGCACCTCTATGGACCATGTTTCATCAATTTTCACACTCGACCCACTCCATACATTTAAGCTCAATCATACATCAAACTGAAACTTATCAATTCAGACAACCAAGAACTGTAGAATACATCATTCACAAATAGCAGTAACACAGCAGAACAGATCAAACATTTCATACCCCTTGCTTCAGAAAACCCTAGCTTGCATACACGCTTTCCTTTCACTGATACCGTGTATATACGCGCTTCCAATCACATCAACCCGCGTATACTTCTGTACAAATTACAAAGCTGATTTCACTGCGCATACGCGCTTTCTCTTCAGCAAAGCCGCATATATACGTGCTTCTTCTGCGGAGAACTAGCGTATGGTTCTTCAGACATTTAGGGCATTGCAATTCTTCAGAACAGATACATTACTCAGATTTTACCCTTTACTTTAGACAGATGTTCGCCTCTTCTCAGATCTAATCATCCCCTAAAAAGATCTAGCAAATACAAGTACATTTCAGATCTAGATACCCTTCTTCATCATTGGTGCATCAAGTAATCAGATCTATCATTCAACTGTAACCCTTTCCATTCATATATACTTCAGAGAGAAGTATTCATTCAAGCTCAGACATCTTGCACCCACACTCATGATTTGCACAATGAATTTCTTCTCTTTATAGAGGTTTACCCTTTTTCAATACCATGAGCCAAAACCACATTACATTCGATGGTATTTCTGGACGGGGTCATTTAGATGAATCATTAGCCAATACAATGGGTCAATACCATGGTGGTTACCCCTGGTTTTGCAATTTTTGAGCGCTTTTGCCCATACGCGACTTGGCATGTACTTTACCGCGTGCATACGCGACTTATCCTGGACAAATCCGCGTATTCCTTGAAACATACTCTTTTTATCATGGATCCAGCACATATTGAATTCCTTTCTTCATTACCTTCTATACTCTCTGTAGATACATCAAATTTACATCTTTAAACAGGTTCATCAAGAAATATTCTATCAAGCACAACTTCATCAGGTGGGTTGTCATTCAAGGACAACACTCTATCAAGTGGGTTGCCATCAAGGACAACACTTTGCATCATATTGCCAACAATCTCCCGCTTTGGACTTGATGGCAACCATGATGGTGTTTGATCACTACAATAGATAGATACAATAAAAACATAATGACACCATGTCACTTTCTTCATTCTTTGACACCATTCTTTCTCTCCTCTATTCAAACACCATATCACTCTCCCCCTTTGACATCAAGGGCAAAGGGCGGAACAACACCAGCACAAGGTTTTTCTCCTCATGTACACTGAAGTGACCAAGCTCCCCCTGAGCTCATGCTAAATCTTCAAACAAATTTTTTCAATGAAGTACATGACTCTATGACCTTCCTATCACCAAAGACTCATACTTACATCAAAGATCCAACCAAGTGGATTTACATAGGAGACTCAAGTACCCAACCAAGTGGGTTTACATATTTTGACTCAAATACCCAACAAAGTGGGTTTACAAAATGAACAAGTCCTTACATGACTGAATATTACAAAATTACACCATAGGTCTCAACATGACCTTTTCATCAAACTAAAAATATGACATGTCATGTCCAATACCAGAAAGACCTCAAGAGAGATCATATATCAGAACCATCATAATGCCAACAATGCATTATACTCAGCAAGGCTAGGGCTCCCCCTGAAAATGTGCATCCAAACATCCTTTCCATATGAACACAACTCCTCCTTAGCTTGTACAACCTGAACACCATTTCATTAGCATGAGTATAACCAGAATAATGCTAACAATACAATCATTAGCAGTCAGAATGATGCTCCCCCTGAAACTTTGCTCCTGATCTTCAGCTGTCATCCAAATTCTTTTATCATTAAAGCATACGCGACTGTGTCTACTGTAACTCGCGTGTATACGTGACTTTTGTTAATCGAACCCGCATATGGAAAGTGAAGCATAGAAATTTTCACGTTCCTTCATCTCCCCCTGAATTTGTCCTTCCTGTACCTGTCTTCTTCATATCAGATGCTCTATTAGAAATATATATAACCAGAATAACCAAACAGTACTGAAAAATGTTGTCCCTCAACCAAAAAATGTCAGCAATTATCCATAAGTGGATCTATGTTAATATATTCGCGTATATACGCAACTGTGTTTCATCAAAACCGCGTATTCAATTTAATCTTCTGAATTTAAGCAGATTTTTTCTTTTGACTGGCAGAGAACACTCCCAGCTTCTGTCTTAGATACTCGAACGCTTCCCTGGGTAGAGGTTTGGTAAAGATATCAGCAACTTGTTCTTTGGAGGGAACATACTCCAACTTCACCTTTTGCTCAAGCACTTTTTCACGTAAGAAGTGATACTTGATGGGAATGTGCTTGGTCTTTGAATGCATAACAGAATTCTTTGAGATACTGATGGCACTTGCATTATCACACATAATGGAGATAGGAGAAGCATATTTTATTTGAAAATCTTGTAAGGTTTGCATCATCCAAAGGAGTTGAGTGCAACAAGATGCGGCAGCCACATATTCTGCTTCTGCTGTAGATAAGGCAATAGAATTTTTCTTCTTGCTGAGCCAAGATACTAACAGGGGTCCCATATAGAATGCACCACCACTAGTGCTTTTCCGATCATCAACACTTCCAGCCCAATCTGCATCAGTGTAAGCATGAAGAGTAAGATTAGCATTCTTTGGATACCACAGACCAAAGTCTTGAGTTCCTTGTAGATATTTGAATATTCTTTTGACAGCCTGAAGGTGAGACTCTTTTGGATTAGCTTGGAATCGTCCAACAATCCCAACTGCATGCATAATGTCTGGTCTAGTCCCAGTGAGATAAAGTAGACTTCCTATCATTGACCTGTATTCTGGTTGATTCACCGGAGGAGAATCATCATGAGAATTGAGATTGCATCCGGTTATCATTGGTGTACTTACAAGTTTGCATTCTTCCATGCCATACTTCTTCAGAATTTGCTTAAGATATTTTGCTTGTGATAGGAATATACCATCTGCAGTTTGATGCACTTGCAAGCCAAGAAAGAATGTTAGTTCCCCAAGTAAAGACATTTCAAATTCTTGCTGCATGACAGAAGAAAATTTTTGACTCATAGATTCTTTGTTACTCCCAAAAATGATATCATCAACATATACAACTACAATCAATAGTTTATCATTTTCAACTTTTGTGTATAAGTTGCTATCCGCAGACCCCTTTGAAAATCCTTGTTGATGAAGATATTTGTCAAGACGATAATACCATGCCCTTGGAGCTTGTTTGAGACCATATAGAGCTTTTTTAAGTCTACAAACAAGATTTTCATCATTTCCCAAAATGAATCCTTCCGGTTGTTCTATATATACTTCTTCTTCTAGATCACCATTAAGAAAAGCAGATTTAACATCCATTTGATAAACTTTGATTTGTTGATAACTTGAAAAGCAAGAAACATTCTTATGGCTTCAAGTCTAGCTACAGGAGCAAAAGTTTCTTCAAAGTCTATACCTTCTTGTTGAGTATACCCTTTGCAAACCAATCTAGCTTTATTTCTTACAACATCCCCATTCTCATTTAACTTGTTCTTGAAAATCCATTTAGTTCCAATGGCATTTTTATCATGTGGTCTTGGTACCAATTCCCAAGTGTCATTCTTTTCAATTTGATCAAGCTCTTCATTCATGGCTTGCTTCCAACATTCATCTTTGCTAGCTTGATTGACATTGTGTGGTTCAATTGTGGATAGAAGTGCTAGATGACTAGAAGATCCCACAAGAGTTCTCCTTGTTCGTACACCTGATTCCTTGTCTCCCAAAATTTGAGATTAAGGATGATTCTTTTGAACATATCTGGATGGAGCTTTTTCAGATAGATCATCTTCAGGTTCTTCATTGGATCCACTGTCTATATCATTTCTATTTGATGTAGAAGGACATAAGTCACCATCATCTTATTTTGTTGTTTGTTTTTCTTCTTTAGGAGCTGCAGAAGACTCATCAATAACAACATCAATACATTCAACAATCTTTCGAAGCCTTTTATTGTAACATTTGGATGCTTTGCTTGTAGATGAGTAACCAAGAAATATCCCTTCATCTGATCTAGGTTCAAACTTGCCAAGCTTTTCATCATTATTTTTGATAAAGCATTTACTTCCAAAAACTCTAAAATGCTTCACAGAGGGAGAACTACCGTACCAGAGTTCATATGGAGTTTTGTCACTATTTACCCGAACATGAGCCTTGTTGAGAATGTTAGCTGCTGTATGTGCTGCTTCGCCCCAGAACATGTCAGGAGTTCCAGAATCATCAAGCATAGCTCTAGCCATTTGTTGAATTGTTCTATTCATTCTTTCTGCTACGCCATTTTGTTGTGGAGTGCCTACTACAGAGAACTGTCTTTTTATGCCATGTTGTTCACAAAATTCAAAGAATTAATTTGATGTATATTCTCCTCCTCGATCAGATCTAAGACACTTGATTTTTAGATCTAATTCATTTTCAACTAATGCTTTGAAGATCTGAAATTTTTCAAATGCTTCATCTTTGTGTTTAATGAGCCTGATCCAACACATTCTAGAGTAATCATCAATGAATAATATATAGTATTCTTCCCCACGTGGTGACTTTTTCCTCATAGGTCCACATATGTCAGTATGAATGAGTTCAAGAGGCTCACTCGATGATCCTTCTTTGGCATTAAATCGTACTCTGGTCTGCTTACCGAATTGACAAGATTTGCATATGATACTTTCTGGTAGATTAATATTGGGAAGACCACGAACAGCTTGAAGTCTGCTTGCTTTGTTGATTTGAGAGAAGCTCAGATGCCCCAGCTTTCTATGCCATAGCCAATTTTCTGAAGACTTGCTCAAGTAACATTGATCTATGTCGTTCAGTACATACAGGTTGCTTGGATTTCTTTTTCCTTTTATAATGATTTTACCTGTATCAAGATCACAAACCACACATTCTTTTGAACTAAAGACCACTTCTGTTCCTTGATCACACATTTGACTTACACTTAACAGGTTATGCCTTAATCCATCCACATACATGACATCATTAGCCTTCACCTTTTCTTTTAGAAACACTGACCCTTTTCCTTTAATTACAGCAGGAGTATCATTTCCAAATGTAACTTTATTTTCCTTTTCTAGAGAATTATATGTAAGGAGTTTGCTTTTTTCACCTGTCATGTGTCTTGAGCACCCACTATCAATGTACCATTGATTTTCTTCACCTTCTGCAAATAATGCTATCCCATAATTTTCAACCGGTATTTCTTTATTTTTCCACACTTTAGGCCAGCCATGCTTCTTGGCCGGACTCGCCCGGCATTCGATTCTTCACGACCAAAGCTATTGCACAGTACATTCACGCATAAAAATTTAAAGCAGGTAAGCGTTCTCATTGTCGTTCGCACTTTGCTTTGATGTTTAAAATACATATTTAATACACTTATCGCAAAATATGTTAAACCATGCGCAAAGTAAATGCCATCGCGTAGTCTCTTTTTCCCTTCCTGAATTTACCTGTTGGTTGTAGCTTCTTTGAAAGATTTCCCTGTTAGTTTTCCTTGATTTGAGATGATCATGCTTTACCTATAAAGATCCTTTGTTCCCTTGCTGAGTGGCTGAATGAAGTGAACTAGTTGTGGTTGCTTTCAGATAATTTGGTGCTAAAGTCTGGGAAGATTCCCCAGTATATCCAAGACCTGTTTTTATAAGAGGAGACCATTGTATCTTGATAATCTCATCTACGGTTTCTGAACTTTTAGCAAATCTAAGATTGAGAGTCTTCACTTTCTCATTATCTTTCCTTAGACTTACTACTTCACACTCCAATTCCTCAATGTGTTTTTCCTTTGCTTCAAGCTGATTTTCAAGAGTCTCTATGATTATGTTCTTTTCTTCTAGGCTTACTTTGAGTTGATTGTTTTCTTCAAGAAAATCATTGTCCTCTAGATCATCCACAAAAGTATCCTTTTATTCTCTTTGTTCAAATGCCATGAGAAGTCTAAAATCTTCTTCACATTCTTCCTCACTATCAAATGACCCATCACTGTCTTCATTAGTAAAATAACTTTTTCTTGTGTTAGATCGATTCTTATTCCTTGTTGCTACTTCTTTTCCTTTAGCCGATGTTTCTTTATAAGGACACTTTGTAGCATAATGACCAACTCTTCCACAATTAAAACATTTGAAAGCAAGCTTACCTTTGAACTTTCTGGTACCTAGTTGAAGTCTTCTCACAAAATTTGCTTCTTCTTCTTCAGATATATAGCTGGATTCTTTGACAACTTCCTTTTCTTTTCCTTTTGTAGACGCCTTAAAAACAGCTTCTTTGATTTGAGAAGGACCTCCTTGTCTCATTTCAAAAGCAGTCAGAATACCATGTAATTGAACAATAGTAAGAGTTTGCAGATCTTGCATTTCTTCAATAGCTGAAACTTTAGAGTCATATTTTGAAGTCAAGGATCTTAAGACTTTTTCCACTAGAGTAGTATTGGTTATGGTTTCACCCAAATTTCTCATCCGATTTACAATATCATCTAGACGAAAAAAGAAACTGGCAACACTTTCATCACTATGCATCTTCAAATTTTCATATTCGATTCTAAGAGTTTGGAGTTTTGCACTTTTTACCTTTGTATCTCCTTCATAGCTCAGAATGATTTTGTCCCATATTTCTTTTGCTAAATGTAGCTGCATCACTTTAGCAAATTATGATTCAGACATGCTTCCTAATAAGACATTCACTGCTTTGGCATTGATTTCATACTTCTTCCTTTCAGCTGCATCAGTAGGAATACTTGTCGGATATTGATAGCCTTCTTCCATGATTGCCCATACATCAGCACCAAGACTTTGCAGATATGCTTTTTTTCGTACCTTCCAGAATATCAGATTGCTTCCATTAAATAGAGGTGGCTTTATAGAAATTACTCCTTCTTGACTTCCCATTGCGACGGATCTCCTTCAAGCAATCAAGATTCTGCAGAAGGACCTGCTCCCATACCAATTGTTGGGAAAAATACTAAGAGGGGGGGTGAATCAGTATTTACTGCATATTCAAAACTTTTACTTTTTCTTGCTTCTAAAACCCATACGCTACTTTCCTGATATAGACTTGCGTATATACACGGATACCCTTTATGAAACTCGCGTATACACAGAGATCTAATTATTTCATTAATTCTTCACTTATATCATTCCATCATTCATTCATCAGATGTTTAATAAATAGTAAACATGTGCAGTAAGAATAGAATAAATCATCACACAGAGCATCACACATGAACTCCAGGATTTTTAGGTAGAAACCCAAGTCAGGAGAAAACCACCGCTGCCGTTGCTCAGCCTTCAATAATTTATTATAGAGAAAATATGTTACAACATATGTGCTGGTGCTGACTCCTACCAGCACACAGGCACCCACCTGCGCTCGTTTACCAGCCTCTCCTGGAAGGGAGCTACAACCCCCTGACTGAAGGCTACAACCCTTAGCACCTCTATGGACCACGTTTCATCAATTTTCACACTGGACCCACTCCATACATTTAAGCTCAATCATACATCAAACTGAAACTTATCAATTCAGACAACCCAGAACTGTAGAATACATCATTCACAGATAGTAGTAACACAACAGAACAGATCAGACATTTCATACCCCTTGCTTCAGCAAACTCTAGTTTG
Source organism: Pinus albicaulis (assembly GCA_034641835.2). NCBI lineage: Eukaryota > Viridiplantae > Streptophyta > Pinopsida > Pinales > Pinaceae > Pinus > Pinus albicaulis. The sequence continues at coordinate 29,039 of JAXQQM020075646.1, forward strand.
CATACGCGCTTTCCTTTCACTGATACCGCGTATATACGTGCTTCCAATCACATCAACCCGCGTATACTTCTGTACAAATTACAGAGCTGATTTCACTGCACATACGCGCTTTCTCTTCATCAAAGCCGCGTATATACGCGCTTCTTCTACGGAGAACTAGCGTATGGTTCTTCAGACATTTAGGGCATTGCAATTCTTCAGAACATATACATTACTCAGAATTTACCCTTTACTTCAGACAGATGTTTGCCTCTTCTCAGATATAATCATCCCTAAAAAGATCTAGCAAATACAAGTACATTTCAGATCTAGATACCCTTCTTCATCATTGGTGCATCAAGTAATCAGATCTATCATTCAACGGTAACCCTTTCCATTCAGATATACTTTAGAGAGAAGTATTCATTCAAGCTCAGACATCTTGCACCCACACTCATGATTTGCACAATGAATTTCTTCTCTTTATATAGGTTTACCCTTTTTCAATACCATGAGCCAAAACCACATTACATCCGATGGTATTCCTGGACGGGGTCATTTAGACAAATCATTACCCAATACAATGGGTCAATACCATGGTGGTTACCCCTGGTTTTGCACTTTTTGAGCGCTTTTGCCCATACGCGACTTGGCACGTACTTTACCGCGTGCATACGCGACTTCTCCTAGACAAATCCGCGTATTCATTGAAACATACTCTTTTCATCATGGATCTAGCACATATTGAATTCCTTTCTTCATTACCTTCTGTACTCTCTGTAGATACATCAGATTTACATCTTTAAACAGGTTCATCAAGACATATTCTATCAAGCACAACTTCATCAGGTGGGTTGTCATTCAAGGACAACACTCTATCAAGTGGGTTGCCATCAAGGACAACACTCTGCATCATATTGCCAACAGGTAGTGCTTGAAGAATGTTACTTGTGTTTATGCTAGATAGTGAGTGTTTTGTTCTTTGAAAATTTTACTCAGGGTCCCACCATGATCACCATTATGTTGGTGTCCCGTGTTTTGATAGTTTGTAAAATCAAAAGACAAGGCAACATCAGAACCAATCTTTACAGTTACAGGATCTAGTCCTCCTGTTCTCAGAGAGGGATCTCTCAAATGTTTGTTTGCAAAATTTTATCTTGTGTGCTTAGAGTATTGATTTTAGTCTAGTTATTAAGTGCAGGTGTTTGTTTGTTTCTTTGGTTGGATTGAATTGATACAGAAGAACATGAAATATCTAGGAAAGATACACAGAATGGAGAAACATCTGGTTGATTGGGAAATGGAGTCTAAATAAGGTCATGACAAGCTCATTAATGGATATGGGATATCAAAGGGAAAATCTAACTTGGCCACATGATCCTTTGGTTTTTTTGAATGGGATGAACATTAATGATTTGGGAAGAGAAATTGAATTCTCAACAAAGGGAACTTGAAAACATAATTTAAACAATAAAGAGAAATTTGATAGACAAGGCTAACCATAAATTGTACAAACATTCTTTAAGCAAATAATGACTTCAAGAAAACTTTCAAAATGAAATCTAAGATTCGGGGAACACCCTATTTCCTCAAAGATTTTATTCTAAAGGACTTAGAAAACATAAAAGATTTACTGATAATTACAGTCATAGAAGAGGGAACAGCTAAAAACATCTATGATCATAATTATAACGACCTTTAAGCCAAATGTTTAAGTGAGGACAAAGGGCAAGATCAAAACAGACCTCTTTGATTCACTGTAAGCAAAGAAATTCAAAGGGAAACTTCAATAATAGTTTTTAAGTGGCAGCAGACAAGCAGGGAGAACCATAAATCATGCTGTAACCAACTGCTCGAACTATTAAGGAAATAAACAAGTATGAAGACTAAAGAGAAAGATTAAAGCCTCTAAAATACTTCAACAGAAGAAAACATAAAACAATGAAGGATGAACAGGTCTAAGGTGCTTCGAAGAGTCATTTCTTAGCCTAAAACTTTCAAACCTACTGTAGTAAGAGATTATGGAACATAATGAAAACAGGGGAAAACATAAAACAATTCAGAATACTTGACCAATAGCCAAGCTCATGGATCCAATGATAGAGCCTTCTCAGGAACAAGCATGCAACAACATCATCAAGGTATTCAAGACTTCAATTTGTTTTTCAACTTCAACAGACTATGTATTTACTTCAAAGAGTTTCAGTATTACAACTTGTGATCAAACAATAACCAAAAATTTATCATCTTTTGCAGAATTATTTATAGAAGGAGGAGGAGGTGAGATCTGATAAAATATCTCTCAAGGAAATTAATATAGATTCAAGACTTCTTGGCCCTTTGAAGGGCTTGATGAAGAAGTTTACAGGTGGCTTTGCATTAACTGTTTTACAATTAATATTTAAACTCGGTGGGAGCTTTGTTGACTTCCAGGCTCTGCATAATGTGGAGTAATCCTGAAGATATTTTTTGTATTAGCTTCCTGTGGAAAAATTAACTTCTTAGCAGTGCTCGAGGTAGACATTTCTTTAATCAATAACTTCGGCCTTCGTTTTGAATGGTTTGAGGCAACAGGTGGCTCTTGTAGTAGCTGAGGAATCAATTCACCTCAAATGCAGGTGGTGGAAACCTTTCTGTCAGTTTAAACACTTATGATTTCTCTTGACTGTGTTTTAATCCAGGGAATTAGGTTTTTGATAATTATTCTTAACCGTAATTCCCTAAATCTATCTTCAATCTTCATCTCTGTTGTGTTCTGTTCTTCAAACTTATACTTTTTTAAATCGTGTTTAAAACACAGTGTCTTGTCAATGTGCAGAGCTGCGCAGGGCTTTAAAGACATCAATGCCCATGAGGCATTGATAAAACAATGGAATGAAACCCCGTGAATGGTTCTCTTTAATAGCTCAAAGGTGCGGAAAACGTTTTTCCCGGCCCCCAGCTTTCCTTCATTATATAATGGAAAACCATTAAAACACCTGCAAAACACAAAACAATTAAGAAATCCTCCGTTTTTTGGGTTAAACTACTTAGAAGGCAGGGAAGGAGCATAGCCGTTGGATTTGGACACGCAGAAGGTCCAGACCTAATCGGGGGATCGCAATCGGCGGGAGGAGAAAAGGGGTGCGATGAAAAATCTCCGATGTGATTGCGCGATCGGGAGGGCAGAAGCGATTAGGTGATGGCCGTTTGATTTGAGGATCAGATCAACAGCGGGAAGCGAATCAGAGGGATAGGCGGTGGGGGGAAGAAACAAAAGCACGCGATTAAAACTGTGCAATACGATTTAAAAAGCTCTGATGCGATGGTGCGATCGGAACATCACAATCAGAAGTTTCAAACAAACATAATCGGAGGAGCCTTACAAAGGTTTCTGATGCGATCGGGTCATCTCAATCGGAGGGGCAGAGATTATATATATAAGACTTAATCGCATCGGGAGTTCCAATGTGGTCTTTTTAATAAACCCATTTTGAAATTTCCCGATGCGATTGCGCGATCTACTCTTTTCAATCTACCCATTCATATTTAACACATGACTTTGGTTTTTAGACCAAAACTTTGGAAAAGTGGGTTTTTTCATTTTACAAAGGAAAAAATGAATCGGGATGGATTATTTATAAGGTTTTAAGTATGGAAGGCGGGCCCGTGGGATATTTATACAAAGGTTTTAATCACATCGGGTTTTTCAATACAAAACCAATCGCATCGGAGTTTATATGACGCAAAACTAATCGCATCGGAACTTTCTAATATGGCAAGGACTTGCGCTCTTTGGTTTTTTGCGATGCGATAATCGCCTGGGACTATAACTCTTGGTCTTGGGAATAGAGTATATGAAACAAAAAGTGGTGGGGCAGGATTATAACATAGGGACTTAATCACATCGCAAATTTTCGATGCGGTCTTTTTGATCAACCCATTTGTGTTTTCTCCGATTGTGATTTCGCGATCGGCTCTTTTCAATCTAACCATTTGTTTTAAACACGTGACTTTAGTTTTGAAAAAAAAACTTTGGATAAATGGGTTCTTCATTTTTTATAAAAGAAAAAATGTGATCGGGTAGGTTTATATACAAGGGTGATCGCATCGGAACTTTTTAAAGCGACACGACAAAAGACTTGCGCTCGCTTGAAATTTAGCGATGCGATGAGCGCTGTGAGGGGCTTGGCACTTGGTTTTTATGGTAAGGGCATATGGGGGAAGTGGTTAGGGGGCTTAGCCAAAGGGGCTAAAGCCTGTAATCAAAACATGAATTTTCACAATTTTTTCAATGTTTTTTAAAGGGGTTCAAAGGCTTTGGTAAGGTTAAAAAATGGGTTTCAAACCTTATAAGGTGGATTTTTATGAATGGAAGAAGGAAACTCATAAAAATAGAGGATTTTTATGGAAGACAGGGGTGCAAATGAAGTATAGTTTTGAGTGGGGAAAAGGGGAAAATGATGGTTTTTTAGCAGTCTTTCTCCTGGAATTTGGCAGAATTCTCAGAGTATAAAATGGAAACAGCAAAGGAAGATTTTGGATAGAGGCATGAGGCCTTCTAGATTCTTCAAGAGCCAACAATTTTTAGCAATGAAATTTTTTCCTTGAAGGCTAAAAAGTCTTAGCCACCTTTTGCTATAACAAATATTATAGGTGGCTAACAGTGGGAAGAAGGTGTTACACCAATATTAGCGTCCTTATGTGTGAATGTTTTTTTTTCTATGTTCCTTTATGTTCTGTTGCATTGATAAGGATGATATTTTTCTTTCTACATAGTTGCATATGTTGTTGAATAATGCTGTAAATATCAATAATACTATGATGTTATTTAGTTAACTTAAAGTGTTAATGATTAAATTCAATTATCAAAGAAAATAACAATATAACCCTAATAAAAATTAACATGGAATGAGAGATGGGCTGAATAAAAGTCATGGAGATCACCCCTATGATGACACCATTGATGGAAGCAAGAATATGATGGTGGAGACCTAAAAGAATTCTAGGGTTGGAAGAAAACCCTAGGAATTTTGTGTATAAGGGTTTGATGGATATTATGAGGTTAGTTTTTAAGTCAAACCCTAGATTATGAGTAAGATTTGAGTTATGAAATCTAGAAACCCTAACATGGTTAATGTGAAGATGCTTAAGAACTTGTGACAAATTTAGTGCATATCTAGATGGATAGTCTCTATTAGGCATCATTGTTGAGAAAGTTGGTTGAAATAGTAAAGGTCCAAAATTGATGTAGAAATCAAGCCTTTATCATATCCAGGATTTTCACACTCTCAAATTTATTCCAAACCCAAACCTTATATTATCATCCAAACCAGGTTTCCTAAGGTTACCTTCAAACCGTAACATTCTCTTAGGTCTGGAACATATACACTCAATTCCATCAACAATTTCTTTACAAGGGTCCCCAGTAATCTCAATGACCATTCTTCATCCTAGCTATGATACCATGTTAATTTTTTCTTAGGGCTATATTTTTATTTTCTTTAGATATTTACATTACATATTTTACATATTATATTCACCCCACAACATCATATCATTGTCACATCATTAATAATTATGTAGAAATAATAATATCATCAACAATGCAGGGGAATAGTAAAAGGAACATGAAAACAAAAGCATGCAAAAATAGAAACACCACAATTTGTTCTCAGGCTAGGAAAAAATCCCATGAGGAAAACATAGAATCAATTATTCTTCTTCTATTATATATTCATTAATTTTTCAGCTGAGATACAAAGTACCAATATCATGAGACATAGTCCAACACATCAAGCTACCTAGGGCCTATACATGAATTTTTTAGATTTTCATTTATGAACAAGATTTATTGTCTTGGATCATACATATTATGGGCACTACAAGCCATACCACTAATCCTTCTGAGCCATATGTCGTTGGGCCATGTTGGGCCATATTGGGCCATACCAATTGCGCACGAGCTAAAACAACCAGACAATGGGCCACAAAAACTGACCACTGGCTATAACAATAGGGCATTGGGCCATAAAAACTAAGCATGGGCCATACCAATCAGGCATGGGACCATATCAACTTAACATGTGCCATTCAAAGAGGAAACTAGGCCATTTAAACTGACCATGAGCTATACCAACCGATCGATACCAATTAGGCACTAGGACGTACCAACTGAGAACAAGCCATACCAACTGATCCATACCAATAGGGCACTCTACCATACAAACTGCCCATGGGCCACACCAACTAGGCATTGGGACATACCAACTAAGCATAGGCCATACTAATCAAACCATAACAATAGGGCAGTTTTCCATACAAACTAACCATAGGGAATACGAACAAGGCCATACTAACTAGGCACTGGGCCATTCCAACTAGATACTAGGCCATACAAACTGAACATGGGCCATACCAACCAGATACTTTGTTGTACCAACTGAGCATTGGTCCATAGAAAATAATACATGTATGTTTTGAATACTATTATAAATTATGAGTAGAACAACTCTAAGACTCCATACAAATATCATAAAATGATTCCATTAGAATAATAATCTGAGGCACATAATTATTATATTATGTGAAAGAAATAAACGGGTGTGAGATCAATGCGAGAGAGTATATCGAGAGATGAGATCTAAAATCTATCATGTGAGACTATAATACCGAAGAAATGACTGTAGTGTGATGAATGTAATAATAATGTGATCACTGTAATAAGAGTGAGATTATAACCTCAGTAACGGTGTGAGAGACCAATGTGATATCACTGTGAGAGATAGATGAAATATATGTGAAATTATAGTCTGCAAATAATAGTGAAAGACGTGTAGCATATTAGAGCAAGAGAACTTATGACATATGCGAGAGATCTGTGACACTTGCGGGAGATTGACACCATGGCAGAGACTATATCCATATGAGAAGTAATAGTTCTGAAAGACAATGTCCTAAGGAACCTCAAACCCCACCTATGATCTTTTCAAATGATCTACGTAATAGAAATGCACTTTTTGAGATATTTAACTAATTTAAATAGATTCTTCTAGGGCCAGGCCAAATTTGAAATTATTGAGGGAGACTTTAATTGAAATTTATTTTTCAATATATATATATACCATTTTCTTCCAACATAAATATTAATAATAATTTATTTTTTCTACCTTTAGGGTAAGAATGGCTTGAATTAGGGCAACGGGAAATTTGTGCCTAGATGTCAAAATTTCAATAAAATATCTCTTTCCCACCCTCTGTCCCTACCTCCCTTTATATCTCCTTTCTCTCTCACATTCATATCTCTTTCTCTCTTACAATCTCTCCCTCCCTCTTTCATAAATTTGAGTTTGTAATTTAGGATGCCACTTTGAAGTGAAGTGAACTTTTAATAAATAACTCTGATTAGAAATGTAAAAATCTCAATTCAAAAAACTTGAGTTTTCATATTTTGGTATGAAGTTGAAGTGAAATGATAATTTCTATTAAATAAATTAAATTAGAAATGCTAAAATATCAATTTTAAAGGCTTGAGTTTTCAATTTCAAATGTCAACATGAAGTAAATTAAGAATATTTGTCATTTTCCTTTTGTTCTTTGTAAAACGTTCTTTAGGGGAGTGGTCTTTTACATCCAAGTATGGCGGAGTTGTAATTTCAGGGAATAAGTGTAAGCTGTTCAATGTAGAACCAATAGGAAAGAGATGTTATATTGTTCATAAAATAATAATAATAATAATAATAATAATAATAATGTCTTAATTAAAAAATAATCAAAATAATACATCGATTCACTTAAATTTATTATATTGTATTTTTTTTTAATTAATAAAATTACAAAAAAATTCTTCCACATATATATACATATATATATAGATATAGTCATCAATACTTCATATTTATATTTAATTAATAAAGGTATAAAAATTAAATATTTACAATGAACTCTCTTATTTATATATATAGACACACACATAGTTAATGTTATACAATTCATATTAAAAGAATAAATTAATAAAATTATGAAGCATGTGAAAGAAAAATGTGTATATATAATGGTGTTAATAAGATTAAAATTAAAAATATTTTAACTTTTCAATTTCAACTCTATATTTAGCAAACGCCTCAAGGTGAAAATGTTTTCTTATGTTTTTTAGTCAAGAGGAGACTTTCATCTTGAGAGATTTGATCATGCTAGAAAATATCATGATAATATAAAATAATGGAAAGTATGTTATCAAATATATATATATTTACTATAAAATAGAATAAATTGATTTGTTTTCAATGTATTATGCAATTTGTATGGGGAATTTGGATAAGAGAATGAGGACAATAAACTTCTAGGTGGCCCCTTGTCTTTAAAGTAGAAAATTGTTTACACATAATGAATACTAAATTTGCGATAGGGGTGGCGGGAGTTAATACGAAAACATAATGTTTGCATAGTATTTCCCTTAATATGAAAACATTATGTTTTCATATTAACTCCTCCGACCTCCACCATCCTCATGAAAGTAAGGGTAAGAGGAGTTAATATGCGAACATTAACAAAGTTTCAAGTTTAAGAATTTAAAATTTGTAAATAAAATATGATACAATATATCAAATAAAAAGGTGAATTTAAATGTAATTAAATTTAGTATTAAAAAAGAAAGTGTATAAACAATAATGTAAATTATACTTTACAAATAACACTTAAATTCTCTTTTATAGGAACATTTAAAAGGGTTTAATGTCTATTTTAAAATGAACTAAAAATAGTTATGAATTATTATATGGAAAATACATATTTTTTTTAGTGTAAAGAAGAAAAATAAATATATAAATAATTATTTAATTTTAATTTCAATAGTTCATAATAAACTTTAGACATACTAGTTAAATATCTAAAATAGTATTGATAAATGTAGAATAAAATGTTGTTTAGGGAATAAAATAAAAAAGCTATATTAAGAAGATATTATTGTTTTTTAAAGCAATCAAAATCACATGACTAATATGGAAAACAATCAAATTATTATATTTAGGGATAATTAAACTTATGCTTAAAATAAATTTAAATGTGGTGTAAAACGATGAAATGTACCCAATAAATTAGTTTTTCTAAAATATAATTTTCAATGTGGTGTAAAAAGATAAAATGTATACAATAAATTTATTTAATGTATAAGACTATGAAATTTTAGTTTTTCTAATAATGATATTTTATTTTTGTGTATATTGTGTATGCTTCATTAGTGCTAAATTTAGTTACCTAAATAATGGATTTCATGTAAAAAAATTATAAAATTTTAGAGAAACAATATTCTTGTGCACAACTATTTTTTCAAAGTATATAACCTTAATTTCAAATATTTATTATATTATAAAAGTAAATATATCCTTGAAATGTAAGGCCTTCAGTCTTTGGAAGGTATAAGGACATTAAAAATATCAAACATTTTTTTTCTTAAATTGTAATCTCAATCTATATTATTCAACATACAACTTATTTTTCAAAATTTCTAAGACGAAGAAAACTTATAGTAAAAAAAAAAGTATGTATCTTATGATATATATCATGAAAAAAATTAGAGGAAATTTCATGCTAAAATTGGTCTCGTGAGGAAAAATAATAAAATAATAATTTAAATACTAAAATAAGAGTTATGAATTTTTCAAGGAAAAGAAAGAAAACTATTTTTTTAAACTTTTTTCACTTATCTCCTTATATATTTACTAGAATTTCAAGTGTAGAAACTCGTTGGATACATCCAACGAGTGTCGATTATGCATACATTTGAGAAGACTCACATTGATATAAAATTAAGATAGATTATAAAAGTGTATGAACATGTTAATGTAATGTATCTTCAATTTTATCAATGCGGGTCTTCCCAAAAGTATGCTTAATGGGTATTCGTTGGAAGCAGAATTTAATTTCAGATCAAAAGAGTGTCTAAATTTAAAATTTGAATAAACCTATAAGGAGATCAACCAAAAATAAAATTAAAAAAATATTCTCTCTCTCTCTCTCTCTGTGTGTGTGTGTGTGTGTGTGTGTGTGTGTGTGTACACACACACACACGCACAAACACACACACACACACACACACACACACGCACGCATGCGCACACACATAGAGAATTTTAATAATCGAGTTTATATGTGTGTACAGTTTCCTCAATTCAATGCATTTATTTATATTATAAAGAGATCAAATCAACAATAAAGAAATTGGGCAGTTTTCATATTAATGGAGATTTCAATGGACTTTTACTTAAACCACTAGGCTTGTCATCTAAAACCTATATCCAAGACAATGTAGTTAGAAAAATAGTATGTTAGACTCATCACTCCCATGCAAAGAAGGATTGAATTGAAAATAATGTATATGACTTAGTAGTGTGCACATTTTCCTATAGTGCATGTGCATTATTGTGACTGTGCATGCATTCTTGGTTGCATATGTGCATTGTTAGGAATGCACACACATCCCTAATAACTTCTAAAGCTTTGAATACCATCCCAAGATTTCTTATTTGCTAGACCCCATCCCAAACCTTGAATAGTGGGGTTCCTAGTTGGCCCTCCCTATGATCCTCCCTACACCATTGATTAATACATATATCTATTGTATATCATTTCAAATAACCTAAGAAACATGCCTATTCTGTAGAACCACATAGTGGCAACAATATCCCCAACCAGAGATTGAAACATCAAATAACACATTTAACACACATAAGAACTTGAACTACAGAACATATCTTTAAATCACATGGAAACTTGAAGTAACCACAACAACTTGAACAAATTCACATAACTTCCCATATATTTAATTTACCTCTTAGTGATCATATTCGTACCATTAGGTTTATTGGAGTAGTAAGTACAAATCTCCAGATTCAAACCAAGGCCAAGTCTTAAAACTTTCTCATCGTGCTTACAACATAGCTTCTAGGGTTTAATAACCATCAGTGAGTCTTGAAATTGTAAATGACCTCTATAGAATATTATTCCTCAAATTTTCAGTGTGAACAACATTAGAAAGTTTTGAGCACCAATCATTGGTGATGGGGAATTATACATGGTTGAGGTGGAGGGGAGAGGGGGGGTGGGGGGTGGGGGTGGAATTGAGAATTGAGATTTAAGCTAAGCATCCAAGGATTGAACTCTAGGAACAATATCTTTTACCACCACATATAATGTCTGGACAGAATAATGTCTCTACTAGTTAGATTATCGGTACCATTATAAGTTTTTTTATCTATACATGAGCCTTGTTTCTTGGAGCATGATTGGGTCAAGAAAAATGTATTTCAATCCTTTCATCATACACCTTTTTCTCCCCCTTCCAACACACATTTGTGTTTTTCTATTATTTCCCCTCTATCTCTCCATCTGTGTCCTACTTCTCCCTCTCTCTATTTCCCTATCTCACTCACTCACTCTATTTTGTTCTCCCCATCCACTCTATATTCCCATTCTCTTCCCCCCAATCTCCATATACCTTTTCCCCATTCTCTGTCTCTCTACACATTCCATACTCTCCCTGAATCTATGATCCATCCTCACACCCCTCTCTCCCCATCTCTATATCTCTCTACCCAACTAAATGCTCCCATGTCTCTCCATATTTCTTACTTTTTGTCCCTCCCCCATGCTCTCTCTCTCTCTCTCTCTCTCTCTCACACACACACACACACACACACCAATTGTTCCTCCCCTCTCTCCCTCCCTCCTTATATCTCTCTACCCCATTCACTCCATTAGAGGAATTTTTCGGTCTAAAATTGGTCTCCTAAATAAAAAATAATAATTTTTAAAGGAAAAGCAAAAAAGCTACATTTTTCCTTGCATCGTTGACTTATTCACTTATAGGTTGAGTTTAATTTAAATTTTTAGAATTAATTTGATGAAAATTTACATTTTTCATCTAATGATTACTATATATACATAAATTTTAGTAGTCCCACACAAAAAAAATGAAAATATATGGAAAATTTATGTTTCTATCAAGAAACAAATTTATCTCTCTCTCGTTATCCCTCTCTCTCCCCCCACCACTTCCCTCCCTCTTTCTCATTATCTATATCTATCCCCCACCTACCTTCCTCTTATAATTCTTTCTCCGTCTCTTTCCACTCTCTCTTTATCACCTCCTGCCCCTCTCTCCCCCTCTACCCCTCCCTCTTTCTCCCCCTCTCTCTACCCCTCACCTCTACACCAATTTTCTCCCCTCTAATTCCCCTCCCTCTTTCTCTCTTCCACATTAACTCCATTATGGGAATTTGTACGTCTAAAATTGGTCTCCTAAATAAAAAATAATAATTTTTAAAGGGAAATGAAAAAAACTACATTTTTTCTTGCATTGTTGACTTATTCCCTTATAGTTTTAGTTTAATTTTAAGTTTTAGGATTAATTTGAAGAAATTACATTTTGCATCTAGTGATTACTATATCTACATAACCTTTAGTAGCCCCACACAAAAAGATGAAAATATATGGAAAATTGTGTTTCTATCAAGAAACAAATTTATCTCTCTCGTTATCCCCCTGTCTCGCCTCACCACTTCCCTCCCTATTTCTCTTTCTCTATATCTATCCCCCACCTAACTTCATATTATAATTCTCTCTCTATCTCTTTCCCCTCTCTCTCTCTCTCACCTGTCCCTCCTCTCCCTCTCTCCCCCTCCCTCTTTCTCCCCCTCTCTCTACCCCTCTCCCCTACTCCCATTTTCTCCCCTCTAATTCCCCTCACTCTTTATCTCTTCCCCTACCCTCCCCCCTCCCCCTCCTCTATCTCTCTCTCCCTATATTCCTCTATCTCTCTCTATCTCTCTCTCTCTCTCTCCATATCTATCCCTTTATACCAACTTTCCCTGTCCCTATTCCTCCATCCCTTTATACCCAAATTCCCTTTGTCTCTCTATATGTCCCTTTCTATCTCTACCTATATATATCCCTATATATATAGCCCCTCAAACGCCCCCCCGCCCCCCCCCGCCCCCCAAACTCTCTCACCTTCATTCCATCTTCCTCTTCCTCTTCACACATCCCTATATCTCTAACCTCCAGCCTTGCTTTCATTCACTCTATGTATTCCAACCTTCTTTCTCTATCTATTTCCTGAAATCTTTCTCCTCTCCAAGTATTTTTATCTCCTATGTATCCTCCTATAACTCCGCCTCACTTAATATATCTCTCTTTTCTCTCTCACTAACCCCTTAATGACACTCTCCCCATTTGTCCCTTCCATATTCGCTCTTGCTCTTTGTATCACCATTTTTCATTTTACCACTTTCTCTCACTCTCTCTCTCTTCTCTTTACTTCTTCTTACCTTGTTCGACTCCATATTTCCCTCTCCCTCCCTCTCTCTCTCTACAACTCACTCTCCCTAAATATCCCTCCCTATCCCTATGTCTCATCCCCTATATCCTCCTCCCTCTCCCTATCTCTAATCCCCTATATCCTCCTTCCTCTCTTCTCTCCCTTTATTATATCCTCCCTCTTTCTATCCCCCGTCTATCTCTTCCTATATTTCTCCTTCTCTCTCCCTCTCTCCCATTATGCCTTCATTCTCTCTTACACTTTTCACGTCTCTTAATCTCTAACATTCCCTTCAACCTATTTCTCCTCACTCTGTCTGTCCCCCTTTCTCTCTCTCTCTCTCTCTCTCTCTCTCTCCACCCTTAATTTCTCCTCCACTATCTCTCTCTCACACGCCCTCCCCCTATTTCGCTTTTTCATTCTGTCTCTCATGCTATATATCCCTCCCTTTCAATCCGTTTCTCTCTTTCTCCCCCCCCTTATCTCGCTTACCCTTTCTCTCCCCTCCTCTTTTTTCCCCATCTCTCTCTCCTCTCTCTCTCTCCCCTAATCCATATCTCTATCTTTTACTCTCTCACTATCCCTCAAATTCCCTCTTTCTATCTAACACTCCCTCTCTCTCTCCCATTTCCTATCTCTATCTAACACTACATCTCTCTCTCCATATATTCCTCAATTTCCCTACATCCATCTATCTACTTTATTCACTTTGTCTGCCTCTCTCTCCCCCACTTTATCAATCAATCCCTCTCTCTCCCCCACTCGCTCCCTCACACCACCTCCTCCTCTCTCTCCTTTTACATTCTCTCAATCCCTCCCTCTCTCCCCCTCCCTCTCCCCCATCTACTATTCCCTCTCTCCCCTCTATCGTCTCTCTATGTCTCACTATTAAATTTTTCCTCTCTCTCTCTATCTCTCTCTCCCTCTCCCTCTCTCTCCCTATCCCTCTCTCTCTCTCCCCCCACTTATACCCTTCCATAATCTCTCTCTCTCCCTCCCATTCTATCTACCCCTCCATTTCTCTCTCTCTCTCTCTCTGTCCATCTCCCTCTCTCACCCTCTCCCTCTCCCTCTCCCTCTCCATCTCTCTCCCCCCTTACATCCTTCCATAATCTCTCTCTCCCTCCCTTTCTATCTCACCCTCCATTTCTCTCTCTCTCTCTCTCTCTCTCTCTCTCTCTCCCCACCCCCTCCAATTCTCTCTCTCTCTCTCTCTCCCCTCCCTCCTCTCTTTCTCTCCCTCTCCACCCTTCCATAATCTCTTTCTCCCTCCATTTCTATCTCCCCCTCCACTTTTCTCTCTCTCTCTGCCACCCTCTCTCTCTCCCCCCTCTCTCTACCTTTCCCTCTCCATCTCACCATCTCCTCTCTCTTCTAGAACCCCTCTCTCTCTCTCTCTCTGCCACCCTCTCTCTCTCCCCCCTCTCTCTACCTTTCCCTCTCCATCTCACCATCTCCTCTCTCTTCTAGAACCCCTCTCTCTCTCTCTCTCATTCTTTGTCCCTCTTTACCTCTTACCCTATTTCTCTACCTCTCTCTCTCTCTCTCCATTCTCTCTTTCTCACTCAGATTATCTTCTCTATCTCTCTCACACACTATCCCACCTCCCTCTCCCGCCCATCTCCATACTCACTGCCACTCACTCTCTCCCTCCCTTTTTCTCTACCTCTACCTCTCTATTTATTTCTATGTTTCTGTTTCTCTCTCTTCATCTACCTCCCTTCCTCCCTTTTTCCTGCCACACTTCTCTACCTCCCCCCCTCACTCACTCTCCCCTTCTCTCCCTCTCCCTCCCCAATTACCTCTCTCTTGTCTCTCACTCTCTCAACTTATATCATTCTCCATCCCTTTGTATCTCTTTCCTTATCTCTCTCTTCATCTCACTCTACCTCTCTCTCTCTCCCCTTTCCCTCATTCCTTCTCTCTCTCTCTCTCTCTCTCTCTCTCTCTCTCTCTCTCTCTCTCTGACCCCCTCTCCCACTCTATCCCACTTTATCTCTTCTCCATTATGGCCCTCCTTTTGTCTTTCTTTCCCTCTCTATCCCTCTATCCCTCACCCCCCCTCTCCCTCTCTCTCCTCTCTCTATGTATCTTCATCTCTCTCTAAATCTCTATCTCTCCTCCTCCCTCTCACTCTCCTTCCCTCTATCTCCATCCCTCTATCTCCCCTTTCCTCGCTTACTCTCCCTCCCTCTCTCTCCATCACTCTCTCCATATCTCTCTCTCTCTCTCTCTCTCTCTCTCTCTCTCTCTCTCTCTCTCGTCCCTTTTCTCTCCCTATTTCTCTCTAACACTGTCTCTGCTCTGGCCTTCCATACCCCTCTCTCTCTCCTTCCCTCTCTCTCCATCCCTCTCTCTTCCCCCCTCTTTCTAATACTCCCTTTCTCTCTTCCCTATCTCTATATATCCCTCCACTCTATATCTCTCTCTCCTCATTCTCCCCTGCCCCCCCACCCTCTCTCTCTCTCTCCCTCTCTCTCTACATATCTCTCTTCTCTCTCTCCCCTATCTCTCTTCCCCTCCCTCCATCTACCTCTCTCTCCCATACCACCCTATCTCTCTTAATGTCACTCTTTCCATATATCTCTCTCCCCCTCATTCACTCTCGCATTCGCTTTCCCTTCCTCCCTCTCTCCCTCCCTCTCCTCTCTTCCACCTCACTCTCTCCTTGCTTCCCTCCCACCCTCTCTCTCTCTCTCTCTCTCTATACCCTCTTTATCTATCACACTCTCCCCATCCCTCCATCTCCAACTAACTCACTCCCTACCTTTCTATCTATTTTACCTTATGTCTTCCCCAAGTCACCCCCCACCCCTCCTCCTCTCTCTCTTTATATACCTTTCCTCTACCACCTCTCTTATCCCTCCCTTTATACTTTATTTCTCTCTCTCCCCCAATTTTCAACTCCACCCCTAGACCCCACTCTGCACCCATTACATTCACTTTATTTACCCCATTCTTTCTTCTGGCACACACCCCATCTTCTCATTCATTTACTTTCACTAGTGTATGTTTCTTTCCCTTTGCCCCTCTCTCCCACTTCTATTTATTCCTACATTTATTGTCAATTTCTCTTTTCCCTTCTCTCCCGCCACTCTCTCTCTATGTTTTCCTAATCCCCTCTCCCCTTCTCGCCCACCTCTCTTTCTATGCTTTTCCAACCCCTCTCCCATTCTCTATTTCTATCTCGTATAAGCAATAATTTAAAGACTTACAATATCACATGAGTATAAAATGAAATAATATTTGAGATAAAATATGAAAAAAAACTACATTGTATATGATCTTAAAAAAAGAAATACTAATCATATATTTACATTTGAATTAGGAAAAAGAAAGAAAAATAACCACCTATAAATATTATATATTTGGAATCTGTCAATAAAATAATAATCAAAACGTCTAACCTATAATAAAAATGTTTATAAATATAATTAGTATAACATAAATAATTACTAAATTTGAATAAAAACTATATAATTTGATTTTTATTTTATAATAAATATGGTTTAAAACAAATTTGATTTTAATAAAGAAAATATCATAATTGAAAAGGAAAAACAAAATATATTCAATAAAAACTAATTAATTTGATATTTATTTTATAATTAGCCTGGTTTAAAACCAATTTTATTATAATAATGAAAATATCATAAATTAAGAGGAAAATAAAATATATTAAATATTTATGATGGTTTAGAAATAAATGTTAAATACCCAAAACCAATACAAATACAAGGGGAAAATGGCTTGAATCTGTACATGTATTAATTTATATACGGAAAAGATAATCTATATTTAAAAAAAAAAAACAATTGTTTTTCTAACTCACAATTTCTTAGAGCACTCTCTTCTCTTTCTTACCCAACTCTGATCGGACGCGACAGATTACCAATAGATTTTGGTTCAGGTAGTAATCTAAAACATGTAACCTATAATAAGAATGTTTATAGGTATAAACATGGTTTAAAATAAATTTTATTATAATACTAAAGATATCATAATTTAAAATAAAAAATATATATATGATTGTTTAAAAATAAATGTTAACTACCCCCATACCAATACAAATACAAAGGGAAAATGGGTTGCATCTGTACAAGTATTAACTTATTTACCGAGAACATAACCCATATTTAAAAACAAAATTGTTTTTCCAACTCACAATTTCTTCATAGCACTCTCCTCTCTTTCTTACCCAACTCTCATCGGATCTGACAGATTACTTATACATTTTGGTTCACCATAATATTTTAGAGAAGAAAATTAATATAAGCTAAATAATCATTAAATCATAATGACAATTTGGTAGATATATGATATTTAATATATAATAGAAATTGTGTAAGAGATATTATATTATGTTACTAAGCTTATATGATTAAAATAATTTATATGTATCAAGCTATGGGTAAATTAATGTTTAAAAACAACCAAAAGGCGTAACAGGGTATGTATCTAACTAATAGAGCGGACATATAATCAGCTCTAGGCTACTCGTAAAAAAATGAGCACCGCCAAAATGTATTCACGCGACAACCATTAGAAGGCTATCCAGTCTAAGAAACCTACAAAGTCGGTGGTTACTCACTACGCAAATAAAGTTTAAATTTATTATCTCTATCTGGTTCAATGTATTGCAATATTATATGATGAACAGACATTTTAAAAAAACAAAATTCAATTTGAAAAATATTTGATTACTATTTTACTTAATAAAAACGTAAATTCAATTTCATAGGATCTTTTATTAGGATTTTATTGGGACCCAATAATAGTGTGACTATCAACATTATTTTTTAGTGTAGTAAAGCTGGGACTATAAACCTCAGGATTGCATAGCTTTTAACGACCCCGCCAAAAAAACTAGCGGTTTATCAAATATTGCGGAGACACGGAACAACACTAACAGTTTATCAAATATTGGGGAGACCCGGAACAACACCAACAGTTTATCAAATAATGCAGGGGTGACAGCAGCAGGATTTGAGATTGAGATACACACCTGGGGTGAGAGTTTGAGCAACACTCACTTTAAAAGATGACGATTACTATATATCTGTTGTTGCCAATTTATTTCATCCCACCATTTCAAATCTTTAAATCTCTCTGTCATAGCTCAATCCTAAAGGCAAAGGCAAAGTTGAATAATGAATAAAAGGAATGTGGTGAATGAATAATGAATAAAAGGAATGCGGTGA
Source organism: Pinus albicaulis (assembly GCA_034641835.2). Lineage (NCBI taxonomy): Eukaryota > Viridiplantae > Streptophyta > Pinopsida > Pinales > Pinaceae > Pinus > Pinus albicaulis. Next base: position 47,513 of record JAXQQM020075646.1, read on the forward strand.
ATGAGATTTAAATTTCATTGAAAATTCATGAAACTAATATACATAAAAGGAACACAAAGAAATGGTTGGCCCCTGGCAATAATGAAAAGAGCATAAATTAAAAAAAACGTTAAGGGTAGAGAAATTAATTTACACCCTCGATTGCTTTTTTATTGGATTCCGGGTGTTTATGTTTTTAGATGCTATTTATTTTTATGGGATGCCACAGGCATATGTTTCTGGATGTGCTCTTTTTTTTACGACTCACGCAAAGTTGAGATTATGTCGTCTGAGTTGGCTGTGCTGGTCGAAAAAGTATACCTCCATCCATTTACTTGATTGGGAGGGTGGCCTAGATATAAACAATTACATTAAATGCTTATTCGCTGTCTTTCAAACTTAAATTTGCCCATTTCGAAATACATAGCCATATTTTGTTTTATATATATATATATATATATATATATATATATATATATATATATATATGCCTCATCCGTTTTAGACGTGTTCACCTTTTGCGAGTGTCCAGAGTTTCATTTATTTTTTTATTTATTTATTTATTTTTGATATGTTCACCTTTTTACGAGTGTTTTATTTTGTTTTGGTTGGCCGTCATGGTCGAAAAAGGTGCGTCGAGAGACCTATTTGTAACCAAAGTGACTGTAAATTAGGTAACCATGTGTATTCTCAGTTATCTCTCCGTGGTGTTCAACAAATAATTTAATCATATATGTATTATTAATTTTTAAATCTGGTTATTAACTTAGATTTTCTGTTTTATTTTAAATTTCTTATTTATAATAAATTTCTCTTTAGGTTTTGAATCGGCTCTGTTCCAATTGAAAGGATACCTAGAAGATCGAAGAAAAGACACCAAATAAGTTACGTAGTTGATTAGACGGTAACCATTTGCATCCAAGTATGTTACGTCAAGCTATACCTTATAACAGTTTTAAAAATTGTTTTAATTTTTTCACTGGTTTTTCCCTCTCAATCGACAATTCTTGCTTAGCATTTAATCCTCTTCGTTGTGTTTAAAAAAAAATTAGTCACTTTTTGTTAAGTTCAAATTTCTTTTGGTTATTTTGGGAAATTTTAATTGGTTATTAATTTTATGTTTTAAGTTTCTTTTTAAATAATGGAAGTATTTAGAACTTATTATTTTAATATATATATATATATATATATATATATATATATATATATATATATATATATATCTTTATTATTAATTTGTAAATAATGATACACATTTAGTATAATTAATGTCTTTTTATTACCATATCCTTATTATTATAATAAACATTTTGAATACCATGTTTATTATAAAGTAAATGTTATATTATATTTAATATATCTATCGAGACTTAGAAAGTATTTGAGTTTTGTGATAAATATTTTTATTATAGGTGTAATGTTATATAAATACAAACATAATCCACATATTTAAATTAATTATTATGTATTTGATATTAGAATGTGATTATTCTAATATAGATATATAATTAGTCATTTGTTTGAAATTATGTATAATATAGTTTTTTTTGTTTTGTACCACATATATATATACGATATTACAAGTTTTCTCATTATTACTTATAAGAGAGAACTATAGTATAGAGGGAAGGAGAGAGATAGGAGAGGGTGGGATGGGAGAGAAAGGAAAAGAAAAAGGGGTATGAGAGGGGGAGAGAGAGGTGAGAGAGAAAAGAGTGAGAGGAGAGGGTGTGGATGAAAGAGTGAAGGAAAGGGATAGACTAAGTGAGAGTAAGGAGGGGGAGGAGGTGTCAAGAGGGGTAGAGAGGTGGGAGAAGGAAGGTATATATATATATATATATATATATATATATATATATATATATATATATATATATATATATATATAAAAGGAGATATAGAGTTGGCAAGAAGGAGTGAGGTAGAGAGGTGAGAGAGGAGATTGAGATATGGGGGAGAGAGAGAGAGAGAGAGAGAGAGGTTGGGAAATGTATGGAGTGATAGGGAGAGATCAAGAGGGGCAGGGATGGAAGGGGGGAGAGAGGGAGGAGGGAGGAAATGGAGGGGCGAGAGAGAGGAGGGGAGAGTGAAAGATAAGAGAAAATAAAGGAAGGATATAGAGGTAGAGAGAGAGAGAGAGAGAGAGGGACTGAAAGAAAATGATAGAAAAAGAAAAAGGAAGGTAGAGAGGCAGAGAGAGATAGGGATGGATACACAGAGAGAGTGAGGAGCGAGAGATAGATAGGGAAGGGTACAATTAAATAGAGTAGTGAGGGAAAGAGAGAGAGAGAGAGAGAGAGAGAGAGAGAGATGAAAGGAGAATGATAGATAAATCAAAAGGAAGGTAGAGAACAAAAGAGAGATAGTGATCGATACAAAGAGAGAGTGAGAAGCGAGAGATAGATATGGAAGGTTATGATTATATATATATATATATATATATATATATATATATAGAGAGAGAGAGAGAGAGAGAAGACATAGTGGAGGAGAGGGATGGAGGGAGAGAGTGGGAGGTACGAATGTAGTAGGAGGGAGTGGGAGAGAGATAGGGAGGGGTACAAAGAGTGATAGGAAATGGTATTATGAAATATATTATTGAGGGTGGGAGAGATAGAATTGGAAGGAAGAAGGGATGGGGAAGGAGGAAGAGAGAGAGAGAGAGAGAGAGAGAGAGAGAGAGATGGGGAGAGAGGGAGGTTGAGGGAGAGAGGTGGGATAGAAGGGGGAGAGAGGGGAAGAGGGAGAAGGAGGGAGTGAGAGAGTGAGGACAAGGGAGGAAGAGGGAGAGACTGGGAGAGAATGGAAGAGGATGATAGAGTGAGGGATGGAGATGTAGAGAGAGGGTGAGTGAGAGTAATATGGAGGAAGAGATATGGGGAGAGAAAGGGGTGGACAGAGGGAGGGAGGAGAGAGATGGAGTGAAGCAGAGAGAAAGAGAAAATGGAGAGAGTGGGAGAGGGCAGAGAAAGAGGAGGTGGAGTAAGAAATATTTAAATGATGGGAAAGAGTGAGAGAGGGGGAGCGGGGGGGAAGGGGGGAGAAATATGGAGAGATATGGAGGGAGAGAGTGGGAGATAGTGGGAGAGTGACAAAGGGAAGGAGAAAGACTGAGAGAGAGGGAGAGATAAAATTGGAGGAAGAGAGTGAGAGAGAGACGACGAGGAGGGGAGGAGGAAGAGAGATAGAGAGAAAGAGAGAGAGTGTGTGTGTGGGAGATGGGTAGATAGAGAGAGGGATAGAGTCATGGGAGAAGGTGAAAAAAGAGGGTAGGAGATATATACAGAGAGTAAGAGAGGAGAGATAAAAAGAGGAAAGAGAGGGAAATTTAGATAGAGAGGTATAGGTAGGAAGTGAGGGAGGGAGAGTCAGAGAATAATAGGAGGAGGGAGGGATAGATATGAGAAGGATAGAGAGAGGAAGGGAAAGGAAGGTAGGGAAGGAGAGAGAGATGAGGAGGAAGGATGGACATATACGAGGAGAGATGGAGGGAAGGAGGAAGGGAAAATGGTGGGATGGAGGGGGGGAGAGAGGAGGAGGAGGAAGGGATAGATATGAGGATGAGGGAGTGAGGGATAGAAAAGAAGGGATGGAGGGATATAGATTTGGGAGGAGGAGGAGGGAGGGACATATATGAGGAGGAGAGAGAGGAAGACACTTAGTAGAAGGGGAGGTAGAGGTTTATTTTTCTGAGTTGACCTTTTTGAGTGAAATTCCTTAATGATGTTCATATATCATTGGGAGTAATTACTAGATGTAGAAATTATAATTTTGTAATTAGCACTACAAAATCAACATTTTATAAGAGTAGTAAGGTTTTTCAAGGAATTTTCCAAGTGGCACAAGTACTTAATGATGTCAAAATATCATTAAAGGTAATTACAACATGCTGAAAATTGTGCCTGTATAATTAGAACTAGACACTCAACATGGTATAAGAGCAATGAGATCTAGCAAGTAAAAATACCTGTTAATTTTTTTGGTTGTTACAATCTTTATGGTGGGAAGTAATTCCTGGTAAATTTGTTTAATTATCGTACATATTTACTTTTTACTTATCGTAATTTTATGCAAATAATCACGTAAATTATGGAGGAGAAATTTAAAAAATTAAAACACTATGTGGCTTGATTATAGCCTAATTTGAGTTGAGAAAAATACAAATTTTAATATGAACATATATTTAACCTCATAGCACGAACTAGTATATGTTTAAAGAATATGTTTGGGGTGAATTGTGGCGTACATCCATTAGTGTTCATAAGAAATTTACGTAGGATATTTAAAGGGTGGAGAGAACTCATCTAAAGTATACCAAGAAGTATTCTCCATGGTAGTGCCCCTTGAAGTTGGATAATTTTTTTCAAGAACAAAGTCTAACATTGTTCAAGAAGAATCAAGAGTGTTGCTCATGTATGTTTAAGAGATGCCTTGTATATGCTGAATTTTGCATTAGTTTTCTTGACAAAACAAATTGAAGGATAGTATAGAGCTAAAGGGAGTTGAGGAGAAAGGTTCCCAATGCTGTGATTCACACGGTGTCGATGAACATTGGATTTCTTAGGGTTTGGAAACCTCAGAATACTAGAAATATTGGATAAGAAATCCCTAGGTTTTGTGGATAAAATCCTAGGGCTAGACCTACATTGATGTTTCTATTGAAATAAGAAACCCTAGCTCATTCCTCAAAGAAAGGGAAGGAAACATGTTGATTATGGGGATAAGGATGATAATTTTTAGCTCGATGAGATTACAATTCATCCTAAACCAAGGCAAGGATCAAGAAGGGGTTGAAAATTCCCTATAATCCTCATATTAAAAGGACCTCCTAATAAAGGTTGTAGGTACATTGTGAAAGTTACCAAGGCTTTGGAAGTAGATGGAAGCATTGATAAGAACAAATAAAATTTTATGACAAGAGGATTCTCCTAGGGTGGAGGACAAACATGGCTATAGAGATTTACGTTTGAGAGGGAGAAATGGATCAATACATCTAGAACCATTCCAAATGACTAGAAGAGCTTCCATTTCATAGGGAGGAGATAGTCATGCCAGCAAGTTTGGAAGAGAGATGTGTGTGAAAATGATGCCAAGAAGTAATGGAATTCAATGCTGACTTCCAAGTGGATCTAAAAGATCTAGCATGCAACAAATGGAAGCATATAGAAGTATAAAGAAATAGTCGTGGCAAGAAGGAACTCCCAAAAAGAGGGAGAAAACTATGGCAAGATGTTTACTCCAGTTCTTAGGTACACTTATGAAAGAACTATTATTCATATTTCTTCTATAGTATATGGATGTAAATACCACTTTCCTCAACACCATTATTGAAGAATAAGTGTAAATATGACCTTACGGAATTGAGGTTCATAAGCAAGAGTCTCATGTTTGCAAATTGAAAAAGAAAACTTTGTATGGGCATAGTAGGTACCTTGGGTTTTGATGAGCCTGTAATATTATTGATGACTTACTCTGGCATTGAGGAAGCGTCACTGAAAGGAATATTTACATCAATGATATAGGGATTAGGTAGGATTACAAAAACAAGCCTTGATTAATTTTCAGATGAGGATGACCTCAAAATGCAAGATAGAGGATCTAGATTTGATGCAACAATTCCATAGTAATGCAAAGTATAATATTGAGATCATTAAGGTGATGAAATAAAAGTCCATCGACACTTCCATAATGAAAAATATGAAGAATCTGAGAGGCTTGAATTCATATTCAGTGGATCGAACAATGTAGAAGAAAATAAAGAAAAATGGAAGAACCAACTGTAAAAGTGGATTTCATGGGATTGGCATTGTGAGACTAGATCCTTAAAGACAAGAGATATCTAAGATAAGTATTCCTTTTATGGTTGGATTATGCAAGACAAAAAATATTCTTTAGTGACTAGGAAACTGTGGTGCTAGGGGGGAACCCAAAATTGAACAACTTGAATTTTTTGAGAATCGAAGATAGCACCTAGTAAGGGTGGCACACCATGTGTTGATGTACTGACATGGTATAGTTGGATATGGATTAAGATATGTATCAAATGACGAAGTAAAACTACTCGGACATATATATTATGATTGAGTAGGGAGTGTCGAAGACATGAAGAGCACATTAGGATGTTTCTTTAGTTTGATCTCTATAGATAACGTCATATATCACATTCACCACTACGGAGACTAAGTATATTCTAGCTAGTTTGGCAAGTTATGAAGTAGTGTGGCTTTAGAAGCTTCTCTCGAAGCTATTTGACCAACTGCAGGAGAGGACCACAATGATAGGTTAAATCACATGGAAATCAAGTACCAAAACATTGTTGGAAATACTGAGAGGGGGATGAATCAATATTTATCTTCAATTAGTATGTTTTTAACACCATATAGCTTTAGTTATCATTATCATTAAATAAACATAAACATTCATCGCATCAGTAAAGAGCATCATTCAGCAATGCAGATACATGAGGATAATATAGAAGATATTTTAGGTGGAAACCCTTCTGTGAGAAAAACCACCTATTTCTTCTTCAAATTTGTCTTTGCTAATTTACGTCAATATCTTTAGCTTTAAATGAAGGAGGTTCCAAACCCCTAGTTTATAGGCTCCAATCTGAAGGACGCTAGAATGCCCCAGGTTACCAGCTTCAACTGAAAGGACACTCTGATGCCCTAGTTTACAGACTGAGACGTAAAGGACTCTCCAACACCCTAGTTACCAGTTGCAACTAGAAGGACACTCCAACGCCCTATGCAACCTCGAACCTACCTTAGTGTAACCATGCCACCCTAATCATCCAATGGACCACGTTTCATAATTTTTAAACTAGATCCACCTGAGATCAATAAAAAAATGAATAAAATCGAAGCAATATAGTCAATTGTGAATCTGCAATACGTCCACAAAGACATCAACAACGATAAAACATAATTTTTTTTAAGTATGCCTGTACTCAATGTTAATTCCAAAACTATAATTTTCAATGTACCATTTCACTACCTCTATTTCTATTCAATGGTCCATAACAAATACTATTATTTTCACTATGAAACCCTAGGAGCAGTACTTCAATGTTGCATATTTATCAAGTAACAACACAATACCAATTCTTACACATATATGAAACTAACTCGGAAACACTCTAATTCAAAGTAGCATATATATCATGTTCTTTCAACACTTATCAACATAATACCTTTCTCTCCTCAAACATTAGTATCATAAAAATTCAACTTTCTCTTTCTCAAACATATCCATAAAAATTACAACCATGCAATAAATTAGCTATACATGGCATTAATGGTTCAGTTTTACCTTTTTCATCAAATCACTACTTCCTCTAGAATTCATATTGATCTCAAACTGAGTCCAAAACCCCCCTCAAAGTATTTATAACCATATAAAAAATGGATGTTCTACAAATTTGATCATTTTAGGGTTTTCTTCTACGAATTTGTGAGTTTCCAACAAAAATGATACACATTTTACAATCACTTGAATCATTTGACAAAACACAAATTCAAATAAATTAAAATATTTTATCCTTCAACTTCTCTTCTGGCTAAGTTTAAAGTAGGGAGCACATTAACCTCAAGAAAGATGCATACCAGATTAATCCATGTACTATGATCACCTTAACTGATCCATATGATAATTCAAATCTTGTGATTTTCATACCATTTAGCATGCATAGTCAATCATGTGTTTCTTCCAATGTCTTGTCAAAAAAAATGGAAATATATATGCAGTCGTTCATGGGTGGTTGCTAAATCATTCACTTCTCAATTTTATCAAAGGAACGATGGTTATATCGAAGGCTTCAATTTAACACATACAACCTTTTCTAATCCGACACATAGCCATTGCACCAATTACAGAGGTATACCTTGTACGCACCATATCTAGAACATCATTTGTTGTACTATTTATAATTCTTAGGTCATACTTGAACACATTTTGAGTAAGTATGCTAACACATTGTTCACTTGGCATCAATCATGTAATTATATAGTGCATTAAATCACATACAATATATGAAGGTGTCAAATACACAAGTGTATGTTATGTTATCATACCCAAACAATTGATTTCAATATTCTTGGATACAATAATGAAATTTCTTCATTAGATATATCCCACCTTCAATATACCAATAAATACAGGAGGACTAAAGGGAATTCACCAATATTGAAGGAATTTCACACCCACATGTATTCAAATATCCCTAAATGGATTTTTTTATTAGTCATGAACTGTTCAAGAACTAAGATAGAATGTACTATATACAAATCAGAAATTACATGTTATATTAGGGTTGAGTAGGCTTCAACTTAGTGAATTAGTTTTAGGAATAACCTCTCAAATTGGTGCCACATAAGTTATATGTGCATAGATGAAGAGATCGCATAACATTTATGTTCAAATTACTACATTAGAAAAGAGATGCCTTATGCCACCTCCACAGAACTGACCAAAAAATTTAGAGGAGGAGAATCCTAGAAAAAATCCTTAGTCATAAAAAAAATGTAAACCTCAAAACGTCATCACACTTTGACCTCATTTAAATGACATTCTATCCTAACATAGAGAGAAAATCACAAGGAATATGTGAGCTTCAAAAAAGGTTATATCACTATGGGTTCATGCCTTCAAATTTTTCCAAGTAATGCCCTCAATAGTCCTAAAAGAAAAACTGTTATACCAAAAAATATTTCAAGAATAAAAACCCTCCATCGAGAAAGTGTTAATTTAGATGTCAAGCAAATTTCAGACCTCCAAAAGTTACAATGTTTCGCAACAATGGCTAAGATATTACAATGAATAATACATGTGATTATTTATTATCTTATGAGGGCATGAGTTAAATATTAATAGGGTAAAATAGGCCTCTTAGAAAGAAAAATTCATCAAGGAGAGAGGAAATTTTTCATATAAAATTTAAATCGTGGAGAAAAATCTTGGTTCTTCCACGCGAAAATCTTCATAAACCTGAGACCAACAACACCATCACTAGCTCTTTCTAAACACCACATTATGCAAAGACTTCACATATATAGGGAGTGGGTTTCCCACGAGTAGCCAATTTTCAGATGATATGATTTTAGTTTTTTGTCCAGCTCACTAGGAATACTTTCAAATTTTTGGGCATAATTTTGATATGATCTAATTATTCGCTTAAGCTTCAATGGAATTTCCATTTTAATTTAGTGGATCTAATAGCTCTCATGACCAATTTTTAAAAAATAAGAATAAAAAAATACATATATTAGGGTCTTCTTTCTTTGACATCTGAGCATATTCATCAATTTTAACAATCGAAAATTATTTATTTTCTATTGACATAACACATTGTATTAGCATAAAACCTTACACTGGCATAAACCTAAATTTTAGGTATGATTTGATTATTATTGACAGTTACGGTCATATGGAACATGTTCTTAATTTTGTTATTTCATGGATGAGACATACATTGTTACATGTGGTCAATTAAATGGTTTTTGACATGTATATATTATAATTCGATCAAGCTTACGATATCGATACTTTAGAAATTTAACATAAAAATTACATATCTTGGTTACTCACACTCGATTCTTAAATAACTTGTGGAATTATGTTTTAAAATTTCATCACTTTACAACCTTATTACTGGATTGGGATATTAAATTCGGTGAGGTATAATTGGCACTAAAACTTCAAGTGATTCACTACTGAAGAAATTTACAAGGAGGCTATTGTTTAAAATTGCTTCATGGTATATTTATTTTTCATGCTCTAAAATGGTCCTCACACTCGATTCTTAAATAATTTGTGCAATTATGTTTTAAAATTTCATCACTTTACAACCTTATTACTGGATTGGGATCTTCAATTCGGTGAGGAATAATTGGCACCAAAATTTTAAGTGACTCGCTACTGATAACTTTACAAGAAGGATATTGTTTTACATTGCTTCATGGTCTATTTATTTTTCATCTGAGGGGTTTGATAAAAAATGTTAACTTAATACAAATGCCACAAACATTTCAGTTTAAATTTGTTAAGCTATGTTGTACTTCCATTCGCATCTTTGAGTTAATGGCACATGGGTTGATACATTATTTTTATGAAATCATAAGGAATGAATGTTGACGCAATGAGGTGATAATATTTTCTTTAAATGTTTCCAATTGTGTAAATATTCAATTTTTTAAACGTTTCATAACAAACCTTAAAATATTATTTATCTTATACTTACGCCAATACCATCGAGATGTCTAGAATAAAATAGGTAATCCCCCTTTTAGGTTTGAAGGAATAACCTAGAAGTGAGGGGTCAAATTGGCAAAGTGACAGTGAGTAATTTTTCCTTTTTGTGTCTATAATTCTTCCCATTTATAACTCTAGGCTTTCTTTTAGGAAGAAATTTTGAGATAACTAATAGTTTGCTCATTTTTTCAGCATGTGATTATGATTATTTGTATTTGCAAATTCACCATGAATTATTGAGTAACTTGGAAGAAAGAAGGTTCATGGTCATGATTGTTTTCCTTCACCTTAAATGAGGGTTTAATTTTTAGTTCTAGTATAGTGGGCCCTCCCATAATGGCCCAAATAGTGTAGAAAGTGCACTAATTAGGAAGCCATGATTGGGATAGCATAACACCATATCTCCTAATTCCATAAGTACCAGTTTCTGTCGTACATTACAAGATGTTATTCCACCTACATTCCTTGGGTTCAATTGACCACTTTTCATTGGGATTTCACACCCACACATCCTTATACTTGGGTGGGACCTCGAAATGTACCCTAGGAGGTTGATTCAGCTAAAACAACTAGAAAAATCATATAATGGAAAAAAAATAGAATAAAAAGAATATCAAAAATGTAATTAATGGTCAAGACATAAAAATTAACACATAGGAAAAATAAAAACATGAGCCCTATCTCACTCTTTTGGCCATCATTGAGTTCTTAGGCCAATGTTTCCCTATCTCATAGAAGGAAATGAACCCTTTCTTGTCCCAATCTGTGATGCGTGATTAATTTCCCCATCCTTAAGGGCATAGTAATTTCTATGAATCATATAAAGGAAGATCTAACCATTTGAGCTATGAGTAGTAATACAAAGAAAAATCAAGAAATAGTAAAAGGTGTACGAGTGGAAAAACAAAGGCCAAGTTGGTATCTCATGCATCCATGATTGCTCCCTACTCACCTCTATATACTCGCGATGAGGATTCCCATCATGTTTCTCCCTTTCACCATGGAACTTGGCCATGAAGTCTTCTCCCCTTAGTTCCATCATTATTTACATCAGACCTATTGTTTAAAGGGTGCACCAAGGACACGTAACATCCCCTTAAGTGTTGAGAAAACTAATGGGATTTTATGTTAAACACTCTTAGCTAGGGATGTAACACTATTGCATCACCAAAGCCATAAGTTTGGGAGGGAAGCCTTATATGCGTTGAATTTTGTAACTATGGCTACTCTTCATAATGTATATTTTTACCATTTATTATAAGCACGTTCTTCATGCTCAAAATAAAATTATATTTGTATTTCTTCAAAGAAAAAATGACAAGGATTGTTTGTGAAAACCTTCCAAAATAAATAATAATTTTTTATTATGTGTCAAGGCTACACAAGATGTCAAAATTTTCCCCTCATGTTTAATTCAACTTTGGAGGAACCCATTCCACTATCCTGGATGACTATATATATATATATATATATATATATATATATATATATATATATATAGGCACTCACTCCTCCATGAGAAAAAATTGAACTCGAAAATAAGAGTATATTTTCCTATTCCCAAGTGATGGAAAGAAGAAAAAGTCAAAGAGAAGTTGATCAAATAAAATAAGGAAGAGAAAGAAATCTCGTACATATGAATTTTATTTTTTTGCGACTTGCACATGTTACCATTCTTAGCTGAGTTTTTCTATGCACTTTCCTATGGTAAAATCGAGCTTTTGCAAACCTAATTGGAAACCTTGACTAATTTTGACTTCGAGGATTCGTGGAAGATGGTTGACTTCACATATTGATGGTTTGTTGGTATTCTCATATTGTTGGTAAGTTTGTCTAACATTTTGACTTATGTAGTGTCCCACCTTGGCGAGGTTAGTTTTGTGACACTTATAGAGGGTGATTTTGAGGCAACTATATAATATTAAGCATGTAAGACTTTTGTATATGCTTGTATCCTATAGACATGGTTTTTGTCACATAGTTCCTACGTGCTTATAACAAACACTAATTTTGGTAAGATTGATTTTATTTAAGTGCATATTATTGATGTTCTCTCTTTTGATATCCTAGTTTGGACATAGGTGTATGACATGGATGGTGATCCAGGATTCAGACACATAGATCCATGGATGATCATGGTTTTGTGGAACATATGCTTAGTTATTATTTATGGATGATACATGATTTTTATTATTATGTATGCTTAATATTTTAGTAAGAAGGATGTGGCATGGTACCTAGTCATTGCCAGCAAGGATTCTCATGCTATAAATGACTACAAAAGTCATTTCTCCAAAACCGAAATGATCGTGGAAGTCATGAAAAATCCTCGGTATAATGTGAATATTGTGATCCTTGCAAGTCTTTAAAAAATACCTTACCAACAGACCATGAAATGGGTATGTGCTCACAATTAGTACAATAGATGATAAGCCATGGAAATTAGGGTGCAGAGTCCTAAATCCATGAAATATAAAGGTATAGAGTCTTGGATATATACTAAAAATGTTGGAACATAGAGTTATAAATATTTAAAAGATAAAGGTTTGGAATCTTGGAACCTTGGAGTAGACCAGGGCGCAAAGTCTCCTATATACTAAGGCACATATATACATGCAATATGGATGTTGAATATCTATTCTTTGAAAGAAGAATACCACTCATGGGAAGCTCTGGGATGGATTTCCTTAATAAAATATCATTTATGACAACTCTGGAGTGACTTTGTAAAAATAGAAACTCATGTGTAGCATGCCAAGTATGAATTTAAAAAGTAAATCACCTTGCATAATTTGGTGATCAAACGTAGTTGAAGGAAAATCACTTAAATTATCATGAATAAATCCTAATAGTTCAATATTGACTTAATCCAGGTCAATATTATTTATATTATTAGTATATTTTATGAGACTATGATATTATTATTAAAAGGGGAATTATAAGTCACCTCCTTCTCATCAATCACTTCACACCTCCCTCCTTGATGATTCTCATGGGCCTATGTAACTCTCTCTCCCTTTTAATACTACATTACACTCTCTTTTATGCACTCATCAAATAATGGCATATTCCTCTTACACTGATTAAAGACATGTAATAAAATATTCTTGTTACGCTCTCTTTAATGAATATGTTATACCGTCGATTTGTTGGATGAGAATTATGAGAAACAGCTCTGCCATACCACTTCCTTGTGTATAATCGACATAGTTTTTTTCATCGGGGTGGCATTGGATCTAGGCTAAGAGTTTTTTGGACCATCGATATTTTTGAAATTTGACGGATGACAATGACCAGGTTGAGGAACATTATCATTATTTTAAATCAAGCCTTTTCCACAAAATCATTTTCTTGACTTAAATTATCGTACAAGATTTGTTTCTAAAATAAATCATGCTTTAGGAATATGTTAGAGACCTCAAATGTTCTTACCTATGTATAATTACATAAGCCCAATAATCATACTCAGTTTGATTATCTAAGATGGAGAGAGAGAGGAACTCACCAACCTCATAATATATCTCTCAAGAGGAGCTTTTCTTGGCTCGTACCAACTCCCACACTATTATGCAGTGATGAAATATACATAATTTATTTCTTCTGCGCAACAATATCTAATAATTACATCTAGAATTTGAGATACTTATGGACCTTTTCACATACAAACATATGCGTACAAAATTCCCAGGAAAATATTGTTAGGGTTTTTACACAAGAAATAATATTAACAATATAAGATTTCCTATGAAATATTTCTTGTGATATGCTCATGTTTTCATTCTTTCAACTCTGGTCATTCAAACTTTAAGCTTGTTGTTGTTTCATAAAGGAAAATATAGTGCCAAGAAATCTCGAAAACAATTTCATGTGGAGCATCTAGTAAAACCTCATCTTTATAAGGGTCGCAATTGTCATGAAACCACAAAAAAAAAGAGTTTCCCCATTGATACCACTTGGACCCCTCAGCATAGGCTTGGGTAAAACATAATTTCCATCATGTATCCTTGTCGCAGATGAGAAGACCATGTAACAACTGGAAGAACGCTTCCAATAATAAATAAATCAATATTTATGGATTGCGGTAGCGTTTGATAAAATAGTGTTGTGGCTACATTGGTATCTCCATTAGGCATATGACCAACAATCATAGAATTATAAATACCAAATCTCGTTGAAGAATTTTTTAAACACTTCTTATCACCAATAAACACAACAAGATCATAATATTTCATTTAACTGACATAATGTACTTATGCCGTTTAGCAATAATTTCTCTCTTGGAAATCCTTAATATATGCATACTGCTTCCAGGCAGTCACCACATAAAAAAAGGTTCCTCACAATATAGGTAGTGGCCATGTGCCCTATGTTGAGATGTAAAATACAAGGACTAACGTCTCTGCTTGATGGTAGAATTTCATCCCTTTCTTCCTCCAAATAATTAAAAACAAAGTTTTTTTCGGGCACAAAAAATTCTTCTCTCTTCTCTCTATTCAAGGTTTCCACCAATGCATATTCTTTTCTCATGCTATTTAATGTTACAATGACCTACCGAGCATTAGTGACTATTGAAAACAAGTAACTATGGTCCTTTGAAACCATTCCACTTTCCAAATATGATGATGGATGGTACTTACTTTCCTTGTAGATGTCCCTGATAACTTCATCTAAGATAACACCTCCAAACTGACTTGAATTGGTTGTTCCACATGCACTCAACATCCCCATTGATAACCAATTTAACCATCCTCGAGGTTTTTTGGATGTTTTCTCTCCACTATGTTTCTTTCTAACATGGTGTCCTCTCTATCTGATTCAGAGTCATGACCATTAGCCATAAGCCACAGATCCACTAGATGCAACTGACATTCAGCAAGAGACCTATAATTGAGAATCTCATCGATATCAAGCTCCTTTTCTATCTCCTCTAGTTCATGGAATATAGTATCATCAAAATTTTGATCCTTTTGCAGACACACCAACATCAGTCTATATAGTTTAATGTATTTTCCTCGAGCATTCAAGTGTGATCCAAAGTAAATCTAAGAAGTGTGACACAAATTTCTATGCACATTAGCTAGGACTGCATTTATAGCATACTTACACCACATTATTTGAAAAACAACACCATTTATAGCCAAAATATATTTATTCCAACATCTAAGCCATCCATAATTTTCCTACAACCTACGAAAATAAATACAAACCCATACAATAAACATTTCATATATTTGGATGTCATCCATAGTAAAAAACAATTCATTAAGGTCTAAATTAACATCATATTGATGAGTTCCACTCTCAAATATTCCTGATTTCTTCACCATTAGAGAAAGAGTTGCACTCAATGGCTTGAGAATGTAATTGAATTCCACATAATCTAGATTAGATTCACTAAATGAATGAACTCCATTCATTTCCTTTGTGGCTTCTTCATTTGAATATATTTCTCTTGAGTTCCAATATAAGCCCATATCATAAATCTGTAATAGGTTTTTCACCTGACGACCTTTCATCCTTCCACCTGAATGTTGTCAATAATCTTGGTTGAAATATAGGAAATAAATGATTTCCAACTTGATTATCTTTGTAGGATATGCGTCTAAAAAACGCATGTTTGTAGGTTGAAGAAGGCATTGTATGGTTTGAGGCAAGCCCTCGTAGCTTCGCACACCTGGATAGAGAATTATCTGATGAAAATGGGATTCACAAGAAGCAATGTCGATCTGAATATCTACTTCAAGATAGTCGAAGGTGTGCCATTTATTTCAATTTTATATTTTTATGATATATATTATTAACAGGTAGTGAGTCCATGATGATCGGATGTAAGAGGGTGATATCCTCAAATTTGAGATGAAGGACCTTTGACTCATGCACTAATTTCTAGGCCTTGAGGTGTGGCAAAGGCCTCGTGATATTTTTATTTTGCAAGGAAAATATGTTGTGAAGCTCCTGGAAATATTTACAATGACAAAATGAAAATCCATAACTAAACCAATGGAAATGAACTTCTAGAAGTAATGTGGAGAAGATGAAGGACCTGATTTGGAAAATCCATTCGAGTATAAACACTTGATTGGGGCTCCCATTTTATATATGAAAATCCTTATAGACATATGCTATGTAGTGAAATATTTGGTTCAATTCATGACCAAACCCCTCCATGCTCACTGGATCGTTGCCAAACATATATTAAGATGTTTGCATGGGACGATAACACTTGGTCTGAGATATTATGTGAGAGATGTTCTACTTCATGGATACACTGATGCTGACTAGGAAGGAAATATTATCGACAGGAAAAGTACATATAGATGTTGTTTGAGTCTTAGATCTCCCATGATATCATAGATGAGAAGGAAACATAAGTTTGTAGCATTGACTACTGTCTAAGCAGAGTATATTTCCGCTAGCATGGCTAGCTACAAAGAATTTTGGCTAAGGAATCTTTTTGGAGAGATATTTCTGTAGGTCCGAGACACTACGGTGATATATTTCAAGAACAAGAGTGGGATCCATTTGGGAGAGAATCTCTTATTTCATGAAAATTCCAAGAACATAGAGATTTGATATCACTTCATTCAATACATGGTACAGAGAGGAGCAATTAGACTCCATCACATATCGACACATTAATTGTAAGAACTCCAACTAACAATTTCTTTTCTTTTTATAATAATTCTGGTCGTGATCAGTGGCCTTTTCTGACATATTCGTCATTGATATTTTCACACTAATAGGGCAACCTCAAATATTGCATGTATTTTATTTTTCTCATCCTCAAACTCTAACCTTATAAAGGTTGGTTTATACCACACGTTCATTTAAAATTTATTTCTTAAGAGCCCTACTTATTTTATTCAACAAGGGATCCTCTTAAGTAAATTAACATACATACAGTACTATGTATTTAACTGTATTAACTATTCCTTTTCCTTATCATTATTCCTTATAGTGTTATAGCTTTCCCTTAGTTACAACATTGGAATATTTTTATACTTATAGTGTTTCTATTGTACTTGATTACTTATAACTTTCTCTTATTATACTTTACGATAAACTAAAATCTTTTGTCTTCAAGCTATAATTTATCAATTATAACTTTCTAACTAATATTATTATTTCAATAATACATATCACTCTGCCCTATGATATTTTCCATTTGTGGTATACAAACTTAATATACATTTCCATATACCCTACGACCTAATTATATATATATATATATATATATATATTATCCACAATATTATCCACAACATATATATATGACTCAACTAAAATTTAAGCTCATACATATCAATGCATTATCCATAACCTATACAACTCATATTAAACTATTGAAATTCCATTATTTTCCACTGTTTAATTTCTCATAGTTTAATAGTTGTATTAATTTAATTTAATGGAATTAATAGTCCATGGTATAAACGATGGGGTGGCACCAAAATTGCATTAAATTTCCCTCTACCCTTATCACTTCATTTACCTCAACCATTAGTTTTTTTCACATTTATTCCTAACCTTCACATGGTTTCAGTCGTTGTGAGGACACATGTATGGTTGAGATGAGAGGTTACCTTGATAGGGCTTCACATTTTCATTTGATTTCATTTGGCCCACATTCCATTTTGAGAGCTCCATGGACAAATATATACCTATCCAGAGGTTTATTCAACGAATTTTCGAGGGCAAGATGAGGGTATTATAGTTATGCCTTATTTTTGTCTAATCTAATGTTGTATAACCTCACGGGTGGCAGAATTTATGCTTATCCTCACGGGTGGCAGAATTTATGCTTATCCTCACGGGTGGCAGAATTTATGCTTATGCTCTCACTACATCATTCGAAAATGTTCCTTACACGTGAGAACCCTCACTTTATCAATTCCCTATGTTCTTTTTCCACATTTCTTTTATTTATCTACATCTCTGTAATTTAATTCAATTTTGTTATGGTCTTTTTAAATTTTAATATGATTATTGATGACAAAAGATATTTTCATTAGTCTCCTTCACACTCCCTTATTTTTTCATGGTATTTCTCACGGCCAGAGATATGAGGTAACTCTTTTACTCCCTCAGATATTTTTAAGACTTTTACATTGTGTTTATGGTAGACAATCAAACCCTGTAATTATAGCACTGGATTTACGTTTTTCTTGAATGGGTTTCATATTATCTGAATTCCACTAATTCGTAATAATTCATTTTCAATATAGAAATTTAGGATTCGTGTTCAGCTGAGTTAGTTTGGTCTTCATACACGAGATTTACAGTTCGTTTTTATAGCTATTACCCTTACAAGTTTATCTATCTGAACTATTTTCAATTTCTTGCTATGTTTAATGTCAATGGAGTACTTTATCATTTTTAATTTAGGAATTGCATGCCTCTATTTTGAAATTAGAATATAATTTACTTTCCTTCTCGAATTGGGAATTTTCCCAAATTTTATGATTCGGGGTTTGTTACCGAATTATACTTACAACTTTGAAATCATGGGTTAACGAAATACGATGTCTCCAACATCTAGATTCCTCTCATATATTTTCTTAGAACCACTAGTTATAAATTTCTTCATAGTATTTTCTATTTCTATATCTCCGTTTTATAAATTTTTGTTCTCGAAATGTGTCAATTTATGTTTAGTGTGGATATGTTTGATTTTGGGTCTCAATGGAAGCTATGTTAAATTTATAATATAGAAGATACACTGTTTCTTTCTCCCCTAGTGTGTATCTTACGAATTCTACACTGGTAAGTTATTATTTTCCTGCAATTACACTCCATTTCATTTTGTCTCATAATTTCTCAGATTACATAAGCTACCTTTAACTAAATCCAACATCTTTATGTTATTTAGTTCGTATTATTTGTGAATGCTGTAAATTTAGTCATAGATGTGAAATTTAATCTCTATGAGGGAGTTTATGAGTTTAGTTTAACGAAATTCCCTTTCGTTTGGCTATTTCGAATACTATGAAATCATGTTACTTGTTATTTGATCCCCAATTGGGATTTTCACTTACTTTATATAATTTAAAATGTTTAATGTTACTTCTAACATCTATTTTATTTATTCTCCTTCGAAATTTCTCTTTTATCTCCTCACAAAAGAGAATTGTCACCACTAAATAATTTACTGTTTATATATGCATAGAATATATATGGGTTCTCTAATATTTATATTACCATTTAAACCACATCATTTTGACTATTTGAAATAGTCCCACTTCTGAGTGAAATTTATCTCAAATTTCATTTCAGAGTTTTATTTATTGTATAATACTCTATATTCTGGAATTGTAGCTATTTTTAACATAGTATTAATTCTGAAATTAATTTATGTCTATTTACATTTCAGATTTATAGTTTAATATCATATTACTCTATCCATTTTGAGTAATAAAAATTGATACTACATTTTACAAAAGTAAATTATGAACTTATTTAATAAAAATTTTGTTTCAAGAACTAATCTAGAGTTCCCTTTTCCAGGTTCTCATAGTATTCCTCAACTATTTATAATATTGATCTGCTTTAGTACACCTCTTCCCTCTAGTCAGTATCGACTTTTCTCAATTTTTCATTTATTTATAGTCACATGATTAATTTTGTTCTTTTTATCCTTTTGTACTTACATTTCTGTTTATTGTATGTACAGGAAGAAACATCCAGCGTGACAGTAATTTCACAAGTATTATTATTACCTGCACAATTTCTACATTCTTTCTTTTTGTTTTGATCATTTTTTTTTTCCTAACTTTAATCTCTATGTTTGTTTCGCATTTGTATTGTTTATATAACTCTCTGACACAAATACTGGCAAAGTACCTGACAAGTAATTCCACCTCTTTCAGGTTGGTCATCCGAGAAT
The DNA here is from genome assembly GCA_034641835.2 of Pinus albicaulis. Lineage (NCBI taxonomy): Eukaryota > Viridiplantae > Streptophyta > Pinopsida > Pinales > Pinaceae > Pinus > Pinus albicaulis. The sequence continues at coordinate 67,623 of JAXQQM020075646.1, forward strand.
TGGAGGCTGTTCCACCATTTTGTCTATTCTACATAATTCATCTTCATACATTTTACTTTGAACTATGATTGATGACCCAGATTAAATTGTAATTAAACTACTGTATAATAAATTTATCTTTGGAAGGTTGATAAAGTTATTGTATCCTCGTCTCCACTAGAGGATTGTAAATAAAAATGACTGATACTTGTAAATAAGTATTTTAATACCTTTTTCTACATTACATGTTTATAGTTGTGTGACTAAATATTAATATGGATAGAATTATAAAATAATTTATAAATGACAACATTCTATATTTCTATTTTTAATTTAAATTTGAATTATATATTCATTATTTAGATATGTATTTCTATTCATGTTATATATCTACACTCTATCTTCTTTAGAATTTCGTTAATGTTTCATATTCTATCTTATTGTTATAGCTGAATTATGTTTGATTTCCTACTACATACACTGTAACTTTTTTAGTGAATTTTCAGATATTTAGATGGACTTAAACAACAGATTTAGACCCTTACCAAGGGTTTAGAGATTTTGTGTGTTTGTCCCTAAATTCAATTAAGTCTATGTAACAAAAAAAATATATTAACTATACTCCTCTATGGTTAATCTTTATCAAATACATATGACACTAAATTTTTTTGAATTAAACACTATACAATAAATATAATTTCTATAAGTTACTCTACAAAAATTTAAGTCGGTATTTACAAAATACTAGTTTTTCTAAAATCCACATTAGAATTAGATAAATATTAGCAATCGTATAAAACATAAAAACTTCATAGAATGTGCATATCACTGATATAAAGACTATTCCCCTCCCATCCTTGAGCTTATTCCATAGCTCTCCCCCGAGCAGATACCAATTATTCCTTAGTGTAGACAACCCTCCGTCTTACTAGGAATAGCTTATTTAAGCTTTCTTTCCCTCAGCATGTTTCTATAACCATGTCCAATTATTTTTGGATGTTGCTTCCCTTAGCCTAGTCTTTGCTTTTGTTTTTTCCACAAAATCTCCTTTTAACACTAGCTTTTCCTCTTTCTAGTTTTATTCTCACATCTTCTCAATAACTTTCCACTTTACTGAGGGTTTTATTAGATTCTTTTCTCCCATCTAATAATTTTAATTTTATTTTATTTTTCTCCAAGGATTTCTGGAGAATTTTGGGAAAGTCTTAAGATTTTATTCCATCCTCATGGATTTGAATTCATGGTCTCCAATTTACTTTGGTATTGATACAATAATAAAAATTCACATTCATTTATTTAATTCTATAGTAATATGTCCACATATAGTTTTCCCTTAGGTCCACTTGACCATTAGATTTAGTAATTGTCTATAAAAGTTGAAAGATCTGGATATTACATAACATATTGCATATATTCTCACCAAAGCTTTACGGAAAGCCAAGGTCTTGATCTTCAGAGAGCAGCGTGGACTAATGGATGTGACCCGTCTTGATAAGGGGAAGCCATGACCGAGGACACTGAGCCAACTCTTCCTCCCCGTTGAGCTCCTAGGGTAAGGAATTGATTTAGAGAGATCGTGGGGTTGAGGGATATCTCGATAATAGGGTATCAGAACTATCTATTACCCATAGGGTTTAGATGCTTCTCCATTATATACGTATGGTGGGAGATGTTGTTCCCCTATCTCGTCTATCCATATTATAGCCTAGTTGTCCTCATGCTCACAAATCAAGCTTGTTGGGAATACCGCTCTCTGTTTGGACAACAAGTTGAGAGTGTACTTGGGGTGTACAACCCAAGTCGATTATGATGCAGGTGTTCTACCTCATAACTCTTTAGGGTCATTTATGGGAAGATCAACATTAAAAAGGACTGGTTTGAGATTTTCTCCCTTTTGTGATTCTGGCTGAGAATATGCTCCTTGAGGTGATTCCAAGGTTGGGATTTTTCCCCCTTTGTGATTCTGGGTTGAGAATATGCTCCCTGATCTGATTTCGGGGTCATTAGAGGAAATTTTAGCATAAAATTTTCCTCCTAAGTAAAATTAATAAAAAAATAATAGTTATCAATTTTGGAGGGAAAATAATAAATCTACTTTTTTTCATTGCATTTTTGGGTTATCTCATTATATTTTTACTAAAATTTTAAGTGTAGACACTCGTTGGATGCAGAAATAATTTTTTCATCCAACGATAATTATGCATTTTTTTGAGAAGATCCACATTGATAGAAATTGAAGATACATTAGAAAAAAAGTGTCAAACATGTATTTTTAATGTATCTCCATTTTTTACCAATGTGGGTATTTTCAAAAGTATACATAATTGGTACTCATCGGATGCGAAATTTAATTATGCATCGAACAAGTGTTTACACTTGAAATTTCAGCAAACCTATGAGGAGACTAGCCAAAAATACAACTAAAAAATGTAGTCTTCTTATTTTCCCTCTAGAATATCTACATGTACCTCTTTTTAAATTTAAAGGATTTTGATTGGTTTACGTATTGTGTACTTGAAAATTTCATGGGCACTTTTAGGATAAAATTTCATCTAATATGAGATGCACTCCCTATGTGTTTAATATCTTATTTCTTGATATGGGCTTGAGATATGCGACTTCCCCATGTGATAGAGGGTGGAATATAATTCTCACTAATTATTATTATTTTATATTCAATAATTTTTCATAAAATAGAGTTGAGCAGAGATGGTCATGGCATGACGACAACATGGCAGGATGATGTGGTGATTAATAGATGAATGTTGTCAGGTAGACTTGTTCCTATTTGAGAGGGAGTGTTAACTTTTTAAAGTAGGGTCAAATTCTAACTTGGACCTCTCAAATGAAAAATATGGTGATTTCATTGAATTCTTCTTTTCGGGAGGACCAAAATCGACCTATATATCACCTCATTTGAATAAGAAGAAGTCGGTTTTTGAATTTATGAACCCACTCATGTATATTTGATCACATCGACCTCACACACATGTACACTTGGACAAGTCAGCCTTAACATCAAGTGGACCCTCTTGGAAGCATATAAATACAAGAGTCCTCCAGCTCATTTGCATATCATAAACAATAATTCTCTTCTCCTTTTCTATTTTTTGGCTTGCATAGGTCTAATGAAGGAAGTTCACACAAGAGTCTAAAATTATAGGTATAAGGCTCACACATGTCTAAGTTTTCTGTTTTCCTCCTGCACACATTTCACTGGGAAGATTTGACTATAGTTGATCACACATAGTGTTTTAGAGTGCGACTAGGAAGGCCCAGTCCCTCGTATCATACCATGAAGGGAGCGACTAGGGTTTTGATGCAATTTTTGGAGGTCTATTCCCTAGTCACTCACTTGTAGTACCTTAGTGAGCAACTAGGAAGGCATAGTCACTTGCACATATTCTTGAAGAGTGTGACTGGGGTATGTGATAGGTTTGGATACATTTATCCTAAATCGATCGCATTTCCGTCTTCAAGGACCAACTAGAAAATTTCATAATAACTCACATAGAGTGGCGTAGAGAGTGATGAAGAAGTTACAGTCTCTCATAGGATATCTTGATGAGAGCGACCAGGGTTTTGAGCTAGGGTTTGATAGTTGATCATAGCTGACGACAAATGTTTGAACACTGGAAAGATTCTCTCTCCTATATAGTGTTTCTGAAATTCAGTTTCTTATTTATATTGGGTGAAATATCTGTGGAATTTTTATGTATTGGGCTCATTGTACTCTTTACTGAAACATTTTATGACAATGTAATAAGAAGAATATTTGAAGGGTTTTCCCCTTGTGGGGTTTTCCCCTCCTCTTTCAAAAATATAGTGTTTCTTCTGATTGTGCTATTGTATCCTTTGATATTTCATGTAATGTTATATATTAAGTTACTATTCATTATTGGAAGCATTGCTAATAATTAGATGCATTTCTTAATGAAGAATTGAATTGGGCTTAAGTAATTGAATCAACATAGAACAACCTGAAAAATTAACATCTCTCTCTCTCTCTCTCTCTCTCTCTCTATATATATATATATATATATATACTCTTTGCCCTCTTTCCTCTCTCTATCACGGTCTCCCCTCTATATCTATCCCCACTCCCTATATCTTCCTATCTATCTTCGTACCTCCCTCCCCTCTTCCCCTTCCTCAAATTATTGATCTGCCTCTCCCTCCCTCCCTCTCTCTATCGCCCTCTCCCACTCTCTCCCATTCTCTCTCCCTCTCTCTCTCTCACCCTCCCTCACTCTCCCCTCTTTTTCTTTTTCCTTCTCTCTGCCATGCTCTCTCTCCCTCCCTTTCTCTACCTATATCTCTTTATCCTCCACCTAATCTCTCTTCTCCTTTCTCTTCCCTATATATCTCCTCCTCCTCTCTATTGCCACATATATCTCCCCTCTCTCTCCCCCCGGTCTTAATCTCTCCCTCTAACTCTCTCACTCTCACTCTCTCCCATTTACCCTCTCTTTCTAAGACTCTCTCCCTCTCTCTCTCCATATATTCCTCAATTTACCTCCATTTAACTATATACGTTAGTCCCTTGTTTCCCCTCCCTCTCCCCCACTCTCTCCATCAATACCTCTCTCTCTCCCACTCTCGCACTCACTCACTCACTCCACCACCTCCTATATCTCCCCTTCCTCTCTCTCACTCCCTATCCCCCTATCTCTCATTTTCCATCACTCCCTCTCTCTCCTCCCTCTCTATTCATCTCTCACTATCCCCTATCCCTCTCTCCCCTCTCTCCTATATCTGTGGCAAACTCTTCCATTCCATCTCCCTCTCTCTCTCTCCCACCTTACTCCCTTCCATCATCTATCTCTCCCGCCCTTTCTCTCTCCCCCTCTCTTTTTCTTCCTCTCCCCTTCGCTCCTTCTTCCCCCCCCCCTCTCTTTTTCTTCCTCTCCCCTTCGCTCCTTCTCCCCCCCCTCTCTCTACCTTTCCCTCTCCCTCTCTCCACTTACTCTCTCTTATAGAGCCCCTCTCTCTCTCCCTCTATTACTTCTATCTCTCTCTTTATTTTTCCCTAATTACGTCTTACCCTATTTCTATATCTATATCCCTCCCTCTCTTTCTCTCCCCCTCTACTACCTCTTTTTTCCCATTTCCCTCAATCTCTTCTCTCCCCCACCTCACTCTCTCTCTCTTTGTCTACCTCTTCACCCTCCATCCCTTTCCCTCCATACCCTCTATCTCTCGCATATTATCTTTTGGTTCTCTCTAACACTTTATCCCAACTCTCCTTCCCACCCATATCCATACTGACTACAACTCACTCTCAGCCTCCCCCGTTTTCCTATCTCTCCCTCTCCCTCATTTTCTCTCTAATTCTATCCCTTTATTTCTTTCTATGTTTGTTTTTCTCTCTCTTCATCTACCTCCCTTCCTCCCTATTTCCCTCCCCACTTATCTATCTCTCCCCCTCCCTCTCTCCCTCCATATCTCTCTCTTTCTCCCTCCCTTACTCACTCTCCCATTTTCACTCTTTACCTCTCTATTTCCCTCTCTCTTGTCTGTCACTCTCTCAACTTATCTCTTTCTCCAACCCTCCTTCTCGCTTTCCATTTATATCTCTTGATCTTAATCTATATCACTCTCTCTCCACCTTTCTATCTTTTCATCCCTCTCTCTCCCTCTAATTCTGTCTCTTTGTCCCCCTCCCTACATCCCTCTCTGTCCCACTTCCCTCCCTCCTTCTCTTTCTCTCACCCTACCCCTCTCCCACTCTCTCCACCTTTCTCTCTCCTTCATTATGTCCCTCTCTTTGTCTCTCTTTCCCTCTTTGTCCCTATATCCATCACCCTCTCTCTCTCCACCTCTCTCTCCCTCCTCTCTCTCCTCCCTTTATGTATCTTTCTCTTTCTCTAAATCTCTATCTCTCCTCCTCCCTCTCCATGTCCATACCTCTTTCTCCCCTTCCCTCTCTTACTCTCTCTCCCTTTATCTCCATACCTTTCTCCATCTCTCTCCCTCTCCCTCTACCTCTTTCATCTCCTCTCTCTCCCTATCTCTCTCTAACACCCTCTCTTCTCTCCCATTCCCTCCTTCCCTCCCTCTCTCTCTCATTCCATGTCTCTCCATTCTTCTCCCTTCCCCCTCTCTCTGCCACACCCTTTCACTCTTCCCTATCTCTCTATCTCCATATACTCCCTCCCTCCCTCTCTCACTCTCTCTCTCCCCTCTCGTTGTCTCTCTATATCCCTCTCTCTCCTTCCTCTACCCTCTCTCTCTTCCCCTCCCTTCACCTACCTCTCTCTCCCACACCCCTCCTTGTCTCTTAATCTCACTCCCTCCATCTATCTCTCTCCCCTCCTTCACTCCCACATTCACTCTCCCTCTAACACTATATCCCTCCCTCCCTCCCTCTCCTATCTCTCCCCGCACTATCTCCTTCCTTCCCTCCCACCCTCTCACTCTATATTTATCTCTCTCTCTCTCTCTCTCTCTCTCTCTCTCTCTCTCAAACTTTCTCTCTCGGGCCTACTCTACCTCCATCCCTCTATACCCCCTTTATCTATCACACTCTCCAATCCCTCCATCTCTAACGCACTCCCTCCATAACCCTTTTTCCGTCGTACATTATGTCTTCCCCAAGTGCCCCAGCCCCCCCCCCCCCCCTCTCTCTTTTTATATACCATTCCTCTCCCACCTCTCTTATCCCTCCCTCTATACTATATTTCTCCCAATCCCTCTCTCCTGAATTTCATCCCCACCCCTACGCCCCCACTCTGCACCCATTACTTTCACTTTATTTGTTCCACCGATTCTTTCTTTGGCTTGTTGTAACATTATTTCTTTTTGATAAGTTAGCATGGTAGTTTGAAAATTAAAAATAAAATGCTAAGTTAGAACATGGATGAAAAAGAAAATTTTTTAAAAATGTTAGGAAAATTATATTTTATTACATCCATGTTAGAAAAAATGATAGAGTATTTTTCTCTATATAAAGGAGGAAAAATAAAAAATGTTAGGGAAGCATGAAATAAAAAATTCTAATTCATTAGTGTTTAAAATAATAAATTTTTTCCTATTTAAATGCGCTAGATTCTCAAAAATGTAAATTTTTAATTTATGTATGATAAAATATTTGAAAAAGGGTTTAATTTTCATTTATTAAATCGATATATAAGTGCATATGAATTTTATTATAATATCACTAATGAAAAAGCTGTCAAATAACTTGAGATAAAGCACTTCCATTTTTCAATGGTAGATCTCGAGCTCCCCTTAGTTCTATAATGAAAATCAACTTCGCAACCCCCTCAATAGTTTCTTGTTATTGCACAGGGGGGGGAGGGGCGTTCGAAGTCTGGTATTAATGGCCGCCCTTTACCGCGACATGGCAACACCATCTCACTTCACACCCCCTCCGCCTAAAAACGGAAACCGAGAGGTACCACCCCCCCGAAATCCACTTCCATTTTTCATCCTTGATGACCATTTTCCCCGCGCCAGATTTTTCGGTCCACCAATCAATCATATCCCTCCACGTGACTTGTCCATTACTCCCCAATGATCCAATTATACCCGTTAATCATCCCGTTGGCCAATAAATCCTCTCCTGGACCAGTAATTGCACTGTTATGCAATTACACCTTATTAGACTGTAAGCCATGACCGTTAAACCCGAAGTGCAACTTATAAGATTTCCAATAGCCTCTCATTCTTTACTTTACATCCTCGTTCAAATTTCTTTCATTCTTCATTTCATTTTACATCGAATTTTCATTTCTGGAATCACCCTTCATTATCCTGAAACCCTGTCATCGTTTCTATAACTCGAGCTTCAAAGTCCTGTACTATTCTATACCATTCAAGCATTGCACCTAAGGCCAAAACCAAGAAAAAAATGCCTCCTAGCGGTAAAGGTAAGAAAAGAGTGACATAAGAAATCAAAAATATCAACAGTGTTGCAGAGTTCATCTCCGAGGTCACGCATTCACCTACTGAAGTCATTCCTGAATCTTCCAAACTCATTGCAGAAGACATCCCTGCAAATCCGCAAATTAATCTTGACCTCATACCTCTAGTCGATGCCTATTTCAAAATCAAATACTACCACTATGAATTCAATTTCTATTATCTACATTTGTTGCTAAAACAGAAGCACATGGATAACGAAGACCCTATCAGGTTCTGGGAATCTATGTTTTTGTTGTTTACATTCCCTCAAACTCACCCATTTCTGAATCTAATTCCCTAGTGTCAGAAGCAGTATGACCTTATAATAGGGTCAATGGTGACTCAGAATGGAAAAATGATGATCACCATATCCCCCGAAACCATTAATCAGATGATTCTTATCCATTTTTTTCATTCCTTATCCTATTTATCTCTTGTTTCGCTCATGGACCTTTATCATAAATTATATTTCATTCAGAGAGCTAACATATTTGGCATTTTCTTACCTGAGGATGCAGATTTACCAAAGAGAAATCCCCCTTATGCATCCTTCATCTTTCCTATAGCTTCCAAACACTACATTTCCCTTTTTTCTTATTTATTAGGATACCCAAACGATGAAACCATTGATGAAGCCATCCTGGGTTTCTTATCTATCTTTAGTATTAAAAAATCACCATTGTTTATGTATAATTACAACCATTTCTTGGCTGATATTATACACAAAAAATTCATGAACTTCTTCACACGAGGATTATTTAATTATTATTTTGTGATTATTAATATGATTTTGTTTCAATGGGCATATTTTTTACCTATCCACTTCAACGAGCAGGATGCGCAGGGAGTGAATTAATCAATGATTCACTAGATAGAATTGGTTAGAGCTTTGTCAACAACCACTTCTTTCTCATAATTCATAGATTCATTCATTCACCCAGTAAGGCAGCTCCTTACTAGTCAATCAGAGCCCATAATTGGAGAATACATTAAAATAATTTTGCACCTCAGTGAACAAGCAAAGACAGGTGATTTGCATCTGTATAAAAATTACATATAGATCAGGGTGTATGGCTGCGAAATTTCACGATACAAATTTACAAGATATGTGCCTATGAGAATTTTCTCCTTAGAGTACATAATACAAATGTTAAATATTGATGAACTGCATTTTGTTTCACAAAAGACGAAAGCCCAGTTTAAACTCAAGGCCAATATTGGATCAGTCATCTGCAATACCAGAGAATTTGGTGCTGATGCAAATGCACTATTAAGAAGATGGGTTCTCAATCAAGTTTTACTTGGTCATATAACCCCATTGCATTATTTCTTCTCTGAGGGTTGAACTCAAGACAACCTCTTACACTCGTACCTCTAGAGCAGAAATAGAGAAATACATGAACCAGGATGAATGGGTAGAAGATAGTCTACATGAAGCAGATGAACAGGTAATTTCCACTACAGATGTATAAACACCAGTGGCTGATAGTAAGAAGAAAAAAGGATCAGAGAAGAGACACCACATTCTAAATAAATTGTGAAAGGATTCATCTTACAACATAACAAGGCAAAGCTAACTTGATCCTTGACTTTAGAAGAGAAACAACTTGAGATCATAGATTTTGGAGATACTGAAATATCCACATCCACCAACATTCCTTAGACTCCTCTATCAGCATGACCTGCAAGAGAGCCACTAGAAATCATATAGAAATCATATGATTTCTCTAGATTTCTCTAGATAGCTCTTCTGAAGAGAAAAATATTTTCTCTAGATTTCTAGACATCAAGCACTAGAACGAAGCACTGAAATCAGATGTTTACAACCAATTCTGGTAACAAACATCTACATAACAACACAAGCTTCTCACTGCCTTCGACAGTGAGGAAGGAAGGATGCAGATGGCCTTTCTGCAAGCAACAGTTCCATTTCCAAAGACTCATGGGGAGTATAAGAAGATTTTATTCCCATTTGATACAAAACAGATTCACGCAATTGACTAGATGGACATGCATATGCAGTGAGGAGAGATTCTATTTTCAACAATGACTACAATAGCCATGTCTCTTTCCAAATTGAAAGTAGCACTGTCAAATATAAAATCCAAGTTGAATATTGAGAAATTATCTTCATTGGCTGAAGACAACAGGAAGAAGTCATTGGAAGAACTTTTAGTAAAAGTCGGATATGATCCGAAGGACTACAAGGCAGTTGAGGAAACCATTAAGAAGAAAAATCCAAACATTTATCATGTACAAAAACAACTCAAGCTACCCTCAACTGAACACCAACAGACTAAAGAGATGGAAGAAAATGAATGTGACAAGGAGGAAATGCTTAAATTGATCATTGATCAAAATATACAAATTAAAAAGATGGAAGAACAAATTGAAGAATTACTGCTCGAAGAGAAATCAACACTCCAAGTGAATATTCATCCTACTTTAGAAATTCAAACATTCTGTAGGTACAAATCCTTCAACATCCTTGACCATAACTGATGCAACACAATTGGCACAAGATTTGACCATTTAGAAGCAAGCACATGAGAAATTATATCGAAAGTTTCAACTTCTTCAGCCACAAAATATTAAAAATGATACTTTATATCCACATGAAATGCAGAAGACTCATGAGTTGGAACTTAAAATCAAAGAACTAGAAAATGAATCTCTGATGGAAACAACTCTAGGAGAGGCCGAGCAGAGTATCTGGGAAGATATCCACAAGTCCATTACTGAAATATGTCCATCTATATAAATCATCTTCGAGCAACAGGAACTCACCAACAAATTTAGAACAATGATTCAATATCAGAAGGATCAACTCAAAAATAAGCCAAGTGAATCTTCTGATATGATCAAGGTTCTTAATTCATAGAACAGAGAGGATTTGGAATGATCCAAAATGGATTCAGTTTTTCCTCTAGATCAAAGTCTTCAAATGCACATGAAAATAGGATCAAGTTGAAGTGCTCGTTGACAGGATTCCAATGGTGTGAACGACGTGTAAAACCTAGTTCATATGAAAAAGATGTGGTCAGTCAAAGTTTATGACAAACTAGGGAAAAATGACAAAAAGTCAAATTCAAAGTCAATGGTCAAAGTCAACTGTCAACAATCAAGTCAACAATCAGATGATGTCAGTAGGACATGTGTCATCTCGGGAATATGCCACATGTCTAGGATGACATCAGCAAGATCAGTGACGTGGCAAAGTTTGATTGGTTGGAATGGGCCAATCCAAGGCTCACACGTGGGAGGCCAGATTTTACCCAATTTGGTCTTATTTCCAAAATTTTGGGGATCAGGGAGGATCGAACCCCTGACCTCCCGAAAAGGCTACATTTTTGCCAGAGATTTCTTACAAGATGAGCCAATGCATGAAGTTGTATTGAATGCAAACAAATATTTATTTAATGGTGTTGGGTTTGTAGCTATCAGAAAAAGGCCTGACGGACGGGATCAACCCCACGACCACCGGACCCTTATTTTTATTGGCCGCATTTATATATTGCATACAAAGTAACCAACTAAACTTTATGTTAAGGTTTTAATGAACACATATATATCATGCCATATATAGTTCGTTGCCACTGGAACCTTATTGTTAAACATCGGAGAATATATTATAACAAATATATGCTACCATATATATATCAAATAGACAGGATATACGATGGGGATGTGGTGGAAGGGTCGAGCGGGGGTTTCAACCCATCGACCTTCCCAAAAATTATATAACACAACAACTTTGCACAAGGCCGATAGACATTCGACCAAGTGGTGGAGCTTGTGATACAAGCCACTGAATTTCATTTTATACAGGGTGCAAAGCCGAATCTGCCCAAAACTGCCAGCGCACAGTCCAAGGTTGTTTTGCTGCAAAGAAGGTTTTTTTATGCAGTGAAGGTGATTTTGTGCAGGGAATAGGTGTTTTTTAATTCTTTAGGGTCTCTGGAGGTCACAGTGGCAAAATATAGGTAGGTTTATACTCGTTTTGACTGAAATTTCGAGCCAGTCATAATGGTGAGGTCCATTTTCTCATTTGAGGTTCTGTTTTTCAGCTCATACATGTAAAATCATTTTGAAGACAAAATAAAGTGGTTAGCACTAGAAGCTATGGACCTGGAGACATAGCCAAGAAGTCTGGTGAACTCCATTATTAAATTCTTATTGTCTTAATGTGTTTGACTATGATTTCATTTGCTTATGTTGTTTATGTTATTCACAATCTTATCAATCTATTGCACTAAGTAGCATAAGTTTCTCACATATACGTCAATAATACCTTTTTCATAAATATAGATTAAGTGGTATTGGAGCTTAAGGTTAATTTTTAAAGGTTTGATAGTGTCATGTGAAGATTGAATGCTTACTAGGTCAAAGTCCAACGAGGAGAAGGATAACTTTTTGAAGCAAATCCAAATATTGGAAGGGTATTTTCACAAAAGAATATGACATAAGAAAATGTATTGGGAACATAAGCTCAATCCTTGGACAACTTCATGAAAATAAATGCGATGGTAGAAGAGATGTATAAAGAGTTTAAAAAGAGCAGAGGTGAAGGCACTTCATCACCTAAACCAAACAAATAATCGGGGGAAAATCCTCTTTCATTATTTCCACCATCTCCTCCATCATTACAATCATCTTCATCATCTTCCTCTTCTCATAAATCTACTTCTTCTAAAAAGAAGAAGAAGAAGACATCCTCTTTGATCAAATTAGATGTAAAATTTGGTTTTCCAATTTATGATGGTGAGATTAACATTGAAAAGCTTGATAATTGGATAATACAAATTGAATTTTATAGTAGGGTATAGAAATTTGTTTCAAAAAGAAAGAAGATCCAGCTTGCTAGCCGTCGTCTTGGAGGAACCGCACTTGTTTGGTGGGAAGGTAAGACAGAAGTAGATCTTCAAAAACATGGTAAAATTATTTTTTCATGGAATGAATTTTTTTCTGCTATTAAAAAACAATTTTATCCTTTGGATTATATGCAACAAGCTATGATGAGTTGGAAAACATTGCGTCAGTTAAAGGTTCAAAGTGTGGAAAGTTATACGTAGGAATTTCATAAAAGAGCTTGACACTAGGCATATCATTGGACTCACCATAAACATTATTGAAATACATAGGTGTCCTACGTGGTTATTTGAGGCATACCATACGAATCTTTAATCTGACTAGCTTAGATGATGTATCATTTCAAGCAACTCATCTAGAAGCTAGGGGTAAAAATGTATCTCATGATGTTGGAAAGTCATCTAAATCTACTGAAATAAAGGATAAGGAAAAGAAGAAATGGAAGGAAAGGAAAGCGAACACTGTGAATAAAGAAAATCCTACATGCACTCATTGTAAGAAAGAAGGACATGATGAGGCACATTGCTGGGCACTGCATCTAGAATTGAAGCCTAAGAATTTCGGTAATAAAGAGCGAAAGAATTATGTTATTATGAAAAAGGACTTGGGATGAGATTCAGGAGATGAAATAAGAATTACAGCTACAGGTTTAAAAGGTAAAAAATCTCAAGAATCTACAAGTAATTATTCGCATTCTGTTGATAATGAAAATAATGAGAGGAAAAGAAATGAGCTATTTCATATTAAAGTCATTTCTAATCATACTAAAATTGATACTTTGTTTGATAGTGGCTCTCAAGTTAATTTGATTATTGAATCAACTGTAAATAAATTGTGTATTGAAACAAAACCTCATAAAAATCCATACCCATTGGGTTGGGTTTGTGATAAAACTAAACTACAGGTTACAAAACAATGCAAACTTTGTTCTGCAATTGGATCGGAGTTTTTAGGTGAGGTTGAATTAGATATAGTCCCATTGGATATATGTGTAATTGTACTAGGGAGTCCATACTTTTATGATAGAGATTATATGTTCTATAGAAGGGAAAATAATTATCAACTCACTAAGGATGGAATCAAATATGTATTAAGAGCTCATAAACTCAAATATAACTACACTCTCATAAATTCAGGAAGATGAAATGAATTATAAATTCAAGTAAACAATTTTTGCTTATGATTGTAAAAGTGAAGGATCTTGATAATTCCGATGCTTTTCAAGGCTGTAATCCTAAACAGAAAGAAGATTTATTTAAAGTTGTTTCTGATTATGATATTCTATTTCTAGAGCCTAAAGGGATTCCTCCCAAGCAACAGATAGAACATGAGATTTATTTGCATCCAGATACTCCTCTTCCTAACATTGGAATGTACAAGTTATCAACTCTAGAGAATGCAGAAATAAAGAAGCATGTACAAGAATTGCTTGATCAAGGGTTTATTCAACCAAGCACTTCGATCACCTATTGTGTTGGTACATAATAAATATGGTTCATGGAGAATTTGCATCGATTTCCGAGCGCTAAATAAAATAACAATAAAGAATCATTATCCTCTTCCTCACGTTGATGATTTATTAGATCAGTTGAAAGATGGAGTTTACTTAACTAAGTTAGACTTGCAAAGCATCTACCGTCAGATCAGGGTTTCAAAACAAGATGTATGGAACACTACTTTCAAAACGAAGCAAGGACTCTATGAATGGACTGTTATGCCTTTCATCTTGACCAATTCTTCAGCTAGATTCATGCCTGTCATGAATGATGTGTTTAGGCGATTTATAGATGATTTTGTAATTGTCTACTTAGATGATATTCTTGTTTTTAGTAAGACATGGGATGAACATATAAAGCACGTAAAGAAGGTTTTAGATAGGTTAAAAAGAGAAAATATCTATGTAAAACTATCAAAATGTGAATTTGGGAGGACATCTTTAAATTATTTGGGTTATATTGTAGGCGATATTGAATTGAAGGTAGATCCCACTAAGGTAGAAGTAATTGTAAATTGGCCTAACCCCAATACTGCTTCAGAAGTTAGAATTTTGTTAGGGGTAGCACAATACTAGAGAAAGTTTATTTCTAACTTTTCTTTGATTGTAGCTCCTCTACATGCTTTGAAAAGTGTGAAGCAAGTGTTTTAGTTAGGAGGAAAACAACAGAAAGCCTTCGACATTGAAAGAAAGGATAAATACACCGCAAGTACTAGCACTCCCATATTTTTAGCCGCCATTTAAGATCGAGACAGATGCAGGTGAATATGCCATGGGGGCAGTGTTGATGCAACACATAAAGCCTATATGCTTTCATTCTGAGACATTCACATCAGCAGTAGTTAACTATTCTACATACGATAAATAATTTTATGCATTAGTACAAAGTCTTAAAAAGTGGAAAAATTACATAATGGGAAAAGAAAAAATCATACATACAGATCATCAACCACTACAGTATTTACACTCACAAACTAAATTGAAACAATCAAGACATTATTGTTGGATGGGTTTCTTACAACAATTTCATCTTGTAATAAGATATAAGAAAGGCATACATAATAAGGTTGCAGACATGTTATCAAGACCAATCATAAATGCATCCACAATTCTTAAGCGTAATTCAATAATGCACGAAATCTATATTGAATAGTATTCTAAGGACACAGATTTTAAGGATGTATATGAAAATTTAATTCATGGAAAGCAGGTAGAAGAATTGGATTATTTCATAAAGGAAAAACTCTTATATAATTTGGGAAAATTATGCATTCCATAAACTAAAAGAGTTAATGTGATTCGAGAATCACATACTTCTCTAATTTCAGGTCACTTTGGTGTAAGTAAAAAAATTTCACAATTACAAATATTCTGCTATTGGCCACAATTGAGTGAAACAATTTCAATATATATTAAAGGATGTACTATGTGTGCTATAAGCAAGCCAAGTAACAAAAAATTAGGCCGATACAATCCACTTCCAATTCCTTCTCATCCTTTGGAAAATTTATCCATGGATTTTGTTGGGGGATTCCTAATGTCTAGAAAAGGTCATGATTATTTGTATGTAGTTGTGGATAGCTTCAGTAAGATGTGTATTTTGACACCATGTAATAAACAGGTCAGAGCTGAACAAACTGCAAAGTTGTTCTTTCAAAATGTATGGTTTCATTTTGGGTTACCCACCTCTATTGTATCTGATCGAGATTCTTGATTTTTCGGGAAATTTTGGTCAAGTTTATGGGAACTCATGTACACCAAGTTAAATAAGAGCATGCCATTTTATACATAAACCAACGACTAGAAAAAAGTGGTAAAGAGGACAGTGGTACAATTTCTTCGAGGTTATTGCAGAAAGCATCCCAAGCTTTGGGATGAACATTTGTGCTATGTACATCATGCTTACAACCATGCGAAACATTCTTCTACTCAAAGATATTCATTTAAGACTTTTTTTGGTTTTGTACCAAAGTCTCCCTTGGATTTCTTCTTTGGTAAATACATAGTATTTGATGGACACAACGATGTCGACAAAGCAACCAAGTTCATTGAACAGATCCAGGAAATTCACCAGGTAGTACAAGAATAGCTGGAAAAGAGCCAAACAAAGTATAAAGAGAGGCATAACAAGCATCGAGTTGAGCATAGTTTTCAAGTTGGTGATCAAGTCTAGTTGTACATCAGCAAAGAAAGACTTCAAGGGGAAGGTAAAAAGTTGAAAACCAATTAGATATGGTCCTTTAAAAATTCATGATAAAATTGGTGAGAATGATTTATGCCTAGATCTACCAGCTTATATGGAGATCTATTCCGTCGTAAATGTGGAAAACTTACGATTGTATGAATCTTCATTGTTTGAAGATCGAGAAGAGAAAATTCAGGTACCTTCCATCAAATATTTTTCACCAGAGTATCTCAACGAGTTGCATGAGGACACAATTCTCGACAGGAGGATAAGGACTTCGCGACAAGGGGAATTTTATTATCTTCGAGTTGGGCTTAAAGGTAAAAATCCAAGTAAAGCACGATGGATAGAAATTGGAGAAGTGAAGGAAAAATATCCTCACTTTCTCGATAGCTAAAACCAACTTTTGGTGGTCTAAAAGCTTCTAGTGGGGAGGAGTGATCCAAAATGGAGTCAGTTTTGTGTCGAGATCAAAGTCTTCAAATGTAGATGAAGATAGGATCAAGTTGAAGAGCTCATCGACAATATTAAAATGGTGTGAACAATGCATACAACCAAGTTCGTATCAAGAAGATGTTTCCAGTCAAATTTTATGACAAACTATGGAAAAATGACAAAAATTCAAAGTACAAGTCAACGGTCAAAGTCAACAGTCAACGGTCAAGTCAACGGTCAGATGATGTCAGCACAACACATGTCACTCCGAGAATATGCCACATGTCTAGGATGACGTCAACAGGATCAATGATGTGGCGAAGTGTGATTGGTTGGAATGGGCCAATCCGAGGCTGACACATGGCAACCCAGATTTTCCTAATTTGGTCTTATTTCCAAAATTTTGGGGATCAGGGAGGATCGAACCCTTGACCTCCCATAACGGCTACGGTTTCACCAAAGATTGCTTAATGGATGAGCTAGCACATGAAGTTTCATTGAATGCAAACGGATTTTTATTTAATGGCTTTGGGTTTGTAGCCACCGGAAAAAGGGAGGACCGTCAGGGTGAACCCCATGACTGCCAGATATTTATTGTTATTGGCTGCATTTATATATTTCATATAATGTAACCAACCAAAATTTATGTTAAGGTTTTAATGCAAGCATATATATCATGCCATATTTAGTTCGCTTTTGTCGGAACCTTATTGTTAAATGCCAGAGCATATATTATAACAAATATATGTTACCATATATATATCAAATAGATGGGATATACGACGGGGATGTGGCGAAAGGGTCGGGTGGGGGTTTTGACCCGCCGACCTTCCCAAAAATTATATAACACAATGACTTCATACAAGGCTAATATCCATTCTACCAAGCGGTGGAGCTTGTGATGCAAGCCACCAGATTTCATTTTATACAGTGCGTAGAGCCGAATACACCCAAAACTGCCAAAGCACAGTCCAAGGTTGTTTTGCTGCAGAGAATGTTGTTTTTTTGTAAGGAAGGTGGTATTGTGTAGGGCAGAGGTGGTTTTGAATTCTTTATGGGTTATGAAAGTGATAGTGGCAACATATAGGCAAGTGTTTACTCGTCTTGACCTAAATTTTGAACCAGTCACAATGGTGAGGTCCATTTTCTCATTTGAGCTTTTATTTTTGAGCTCGTACCTGTAAAATCATTTTGAAGACAAAATAAAGCAGTTAGCACTGGAAGATAAGGACCCGGAGACATAGCCAGAAATTTTGTTGAACTCCGTTATTAATTTCTTCTTGTGTTGATGTGTTTGATTGTGTTTTCATTTGCTTATGTTATTTATGTTATTCGAAATCTTATCAATCTATTGCACTAAGTAACATAAGATGCTCACATAGACGTCAATAATACCTTTTTCATAAATACACATCAAGGCAATCAATATCTCATACAAAACTGTAACCATTTTGTAGATAAAGAAGGTTTTGCAGAAAAGAAACTGGATCAACCATTTGCTGACCAGTTGTGAAGCTTCAAATGTTATTGTTCGAATGTTTCATACTAAATTTAATGTTTTAAATCATAAACAACTAATAGGTCTAGTAGTATTAGATGATAAGTTGGTCAAGTTAGAATATTATTGCACAAAGTTATATACAATTGGAATAGAAAAATCAAAGTTTGCAGGTATCAAAGGTCACATTACAGGGATAGATTTTTTTGAATCTCTGCAGTTTAATTTGATAATTCAACAACAAATCAAACACTTGTTCATTCAAAGACCAAATTTTTATAGATTTACTGTAGTAGATGAAATCTTCACCAAAGTGATGAATGTAGAAATCACAAGTGAAGATCAATGGGATAGGTTTTGTGAAACCATCGAGTAAAATATTAATTTTTCATCATGCCAACACATTAGATTTTTAAAGAGCCAAGTCAACAAAAACTTCCACCAAAAGGATTCGAATCATCAACAACCTCCTGGAAAAATAGAGACACTCCATCTATGTGTCTCCTTATTTTATTCTTCTTATCCTATTATTGTAAATCAGTTAAGATATTTCTAAAGTTTTGTTAATTAGTATAAATAACTCTCATTTCGAGTTATTAAGGGTTGCACCCTTGGATCAGCGAATTTTTGTAAGAAGAAATTGTTCAAGCCTTTTATATCATCAATAATACAAGAAGGATTATGAACTTCTCTCATACAACTCTATATTCTCTGTGAGTTTTTCCAGTTTTCAACTATTTTGTTTATTCATATATTTAATTGTTATCAAGATAACTAGCTTAGGTTGATTGTGTTTCAAAAATCTTGTAATTCATCCTGAAGTTAGTATTATTTTAAAGAATGGTTTACTTGACAATATGTTGACGTAAGTACCTTTTATTTATAAATGGTCAGAATATTGATAATGTTAGATATATTTTGTTGAATTTTTAGACATTTTTTAAAGGTTTTCCAGCTTATGGTTTATTGAATTATTCAATCAGAATATTTAATAATCATATTCTCTTACATAATTCCACTTAATCGAATTATAAAATCTTAATCAGTATGTAAGATAAACAAATAGCCCTTACTTATAATTTTCGATATTACCTACAAGAATTAAATCTATAATTGTTTACTAAATTTTATCTTATGCATTGGTCCTCCAATATTACAAAACAAAAGAAAAACATTGCAGATGGTTTGGCATGATTATTGACCACAATCATCTCAAAGGACAACATCAATTTTGCGTCATTGTTGGGGAACAAAATTGATTTGTTTTCCCTGGCACAATGATAAAACCCTATTCCTTTAAGGTGACTAAAGGTTTATTAAGGTCAAAAATATATCACCTGGCGATTCCTCTGTGACCAAACTAGCTCCTTCAAAGCACACCAGATTTCAATCTGACTTGGATATTATTGAACCCTTATCAGATCTAGAGATACTGGTGAGAATAACTTCTTCTAGGAGAAGGCATAAAACCCCTTCTTCTTATATTCCTCAAGAGGATATCAATATAATTTCGGATACCTTCAAATCTAGACCCATCCCCTTAGAATCAGAAGATGTACATGATAGAGTGCGTGAACTAGTATCTAAAGGAGTGAATTTTCAATCACCCTTGTTAATTTATTCTTTAGAATCCTATAAAATACCTCAGGAACCTTTCGAATCTCCTATATCGGAGTAGGATTTGGATCTAAAATTGCCTGGATTTAATCCTATTGATTTCATTTCCCCTGTGACATACTTTGGACCCTCAACTTCACATCAACTAGAGGATATCTATTATGTTTATTCCAATCGTTTAATCAAACCTAGGGAAGGATAAGAAGAAGAAGTTCAAAAAATTGTTATTATAACTCCTTTAAGGTCCCGAAGCGTTACTTATTTCCCATTTTACTCTCCTCCTCATTCTCCACCTCATTCCTCACCCCCAACTTCTCCATCTTCATCCACAACTTCTACTTCTTCCTCCTCATCTACTTCAACATCTTCAAGTATGTCTAGTTTCAGACCAATTGTAGAAGCAAGATATTCTCGTCTTTTACTTCATAATATCTTCAATGATTTTCCACCTGGATATCTAAAACACCTTCCTAGATTCAATGCAGAAACTAGCTTATCAGCTGAAGACCATCTCTCAGCATTTTTGGATTTTCCCGATAACAGGAAAATTGAATATGAGAATGTTTACATGAGAATTTTTGTCCAATATCTAGAACGGAATGTTAGGATTTGGTTTAGAAAAATTCAAGAAAATTCTATTAGATCCTAGGGAGAAGTGACCACCATATTTAAAAATCAATGCAGAGTAAAAAGGGATCTTGTGTACTTCTTAACTGAATTTGAAGAACTAAAAAGAAATTTTGGAGAACCAATTGTTGTTTTCATCAAAATATTCAATAACCTTTACCAAAAAATGCCTCCTTATTGTAAAACCCCTATAGCAACAGCTAAGGTTAGATTCTCAATAGCCTTTAAGGATGACTTTGATGGTATGTTGAGAGAAAGGACATCCCGAATCTTAGAGGACGTGCAAAATTAATTTTATAGAGGTCAAAGAAAATAGGGCTGCATTTACTAAGCTAAAAGCTAAAGCTAAAAAATCCAAAAAGAAATTAAAAAATCAAGAAGCATATTCTTCCTCTAAATCTAAAAGTGAAGATGCAAAAATTGATGAAATCACAACACTTCTTAGAAATTTATCCAATATAATTTCAAATATTGAAACTCAACCAATTACAGTTCAACAAACTGTTTCTAGACCACAAACACAGGTCCAAGGTCAGTTTAAAAAGGATGCTCCATTGAGAATTATTCAGAGGCCTCATATTGACCAACAAGTACCCACACTGTTGTTGATTGATGATGAAAAACCCGATGACAATACTTTTTCTATTACTTAAGACATTAATAATGTAGATCATAAACTCGTTCAGACTGTCACTGTCCCTGTTCCCCAAAGTCAAACCCCTCAAGAAGACCAAGATAATTCTCAGATTTCTAAGCATCAAGATTTTTCTAAGTTTCTAATTTTAGAATTCAATAGCAAATATTAATTAATACCTAGAGTTGGTCCTGGTAGACCTCCAAAAATCCCTGTAATAATTGAGCCTCAAGAAAAACTACCGAAACTAAAAATACTTTTGTTCAACCTCTAAATTAGTCAATTGATTCTCCTCAGATTGGAAAAAATATATTGACAACTTTTAATGTTGAGAAAGAATTAGAAAGAGTTAAAATTCCATTTCCACTTTTAGAACTTTCTAAAAATCCAGGGTATAAAAGTCAAGTTGCAAAATGGATCCAAAACTCTAGTATGGATGCTGAAGGAGATATTATTAATCTGCAAAATGAAAGACCCAACATAGCTTTTGTTCTGAGTTCTGATATGATTGATGAATCCATACCACCTTTTTATGTGACTTTAAAAGCACATGACTCCCTGCTATACAACTGTATGTCTGATTCTGGTGCTTCACACAACTTAATGCCTAAAGTCATCATGGAAAAACTTAATTTGGATATCACTCGAACCTATCACGACTTATATACCATTAACTCTAAGACGGTTCAATGTTTAGTACTTATTAAAGATAAAATTTCAAATTTACATCAAATACAAGTTAAAGTGTATAATTAGACATAAATGTCACTGATATTCCTCCCAAATTTGGAATTCGTTTATCAAGATCATGTTGTGAAAAATTGGGAGGAAGTCTTCAAATGGAGATGTCTTTTTCCACCATTCCTGTATATGGTGGAGAGAGCCTTAGGTTATATAGAGGAGTCATATTCCTAAACGTTTTTTACAAAGATGATCAGGCTAAAAATCATCCCATTTATGTAGTTGATCAGGATTTTAGTTTTTTCCAACTATCATCAGATACTTCACAGAATTTTGAACTCAATATTGAGGATATAGTTGACAACCCTAAATTGGTTCAAATTCAAACTTGGAAATTATAATTTGATGGATATTGCATCAAAGGTGCTGGTGGAGGAGGTGTTGTTTTGATTTCCCCTGATAAATAAAATATCACTGAATCATGCAAGTTAGGTTTTTATGTCACAAAAAACGTTGCTGAATACGAATATTTTATCCAAGGATTACAACTTGCTAAATGTTTAAAGGTCCAAAATTTGATTGTCTTCCTTGATTCTTAACTTATAGTAAGACATGCTAGGAGTCTCTGTCAAACAAAGCACCCTAGGCTCAGATCTTACAGAAATGAGATTTGGACACCATTGAGAATTCCTTTGATGCTTTCAATATCACTTATATTCCTAGAGATGAAAAGATGCATGCAAATTCATTAGTTGTTTCAGCTAGTTATTTTAATATTTCAGATCAATTTCAAATTCAATATAAAATACAAATCAAATATAGGTCTTTAATCCCAAACAATCTTAAACATTGGAAAGTATTTGAAGACGATGAACAATTAAAATCCTTTCTTCAAGTCATTGACAAATTTTATGTATTAAAAATCGAAGAGGATAACTCGGACAGTAATGAAGCTACCAAAGACCAGGAAAATTCAAATCTTAAACCAAAAGTAGTTGATAATGATATAATTCAACTATCAAATAATTTAATCCCCAAGGGACTTGTATCTTTAGAAAAATCGTTTGATCAAAATGATCTTCCCAAAAATCCGTTCTCTGCTTCACCAGAATATGACATTGAAGACACTAATGTTGGTACAGATGAGGAGATTAAAAACATTAAAATTTGTGCATCATTAACTCCTGAACTTAAATATCAATATACCAAAATTCTCAAGAATTACAAAGATGTCTTTGCCTGGTCTTATGCTGATATAAAAAATTATAACACATATTTAATTGAGCATAAAATTCTACTAAAACCAGATGTGAAACCTTATAAATAGAAGTTAATAAGAATGAACATAGTTCTGCTTCCCACCATAGAAAAATAACTGAAAATAATTTTATATGCCCAAATAATTATCTCATTAAGATACTCTAATTGGGTTTCCAATTTAGTCCCTGTGAGAAAAAAGAATGGTGAAATGAGACTATGTGTGGATTTTAGAAACCTTAATAAAGAATCCTTGAAAGATAATTATCCACTCCCAAAAATGGATGAATTACTTCAAAAAGTGTCAGGTGCTAATAGACTCTTTATGTTGGATGGATTCTCTGGTTATAATCAAATATTGGTGAATTCAAAAGAGAGGGAGAAGATAGATTTTACCACACCCTGGGGTACATTCACGTATTCCTAGATGCCTTTTGGTCTATCAAAAGTAGGAGAAACATTTCACAGAGCCATGGACTTCGCCTTTGTCGAGAAGGTAAACAATTTTTTTGTTATTTATCTTCATGATTTAACGGTTTTCTCTCAGCCATATCAAAAACATCTCAAGGAATTGATGAATGTTTTGACAGCTTTACGAAGTTTGGAATATATTTGAATCCCAAAAATTCATTGTTCACCATTAAAGAGGGTAAATTACTAGGTCATATTATTTCAAAATATGGAGTAGTTATTGATCCCAAAAGGGTCTCTGTTATTCAATCATTATCATTACCTAGAAATAAGAAAGAGATTCAAGCTTTCTCAGGGAAAAATAATTTTTCGAGGAGGTTTATACCTAACTATGCAGAAATAATGAAGGACATAACAGATATTCTCAATGAGAACCATGAATTCAAATAAACCATTCCTGTAATATTTTTATCTGAAGCACCAACCTTAGCAAGTCCAAACTAGTATGAACCTTTCAGTATGTTTTGTTTTTCTTGTGAAAGTATCCTTGTTTTTGTACTTTTGCAAAAGAATGAAGATTATCATGATCAACCTATAGCTTTCTTTAGTAAGGTCATGAGAGATGCAGAACTCAGATATGATATTATTGAAAAATAAGCTTATGCCTTAGTTCAAGCCCTAAAGTCTTTTATAATGTATATCCTCCATTCTTCTATCATTGCCTATCTGCCTAATAAAGCTATCAAAATTGTCCTAACACAAGAAGACAGTGATGGGAGAAGAGGAATATGGATAACTCAAATCCTTTAGTTTGACCTTACCATTAAAATTACCAAGTTAGTAAAAGGGTAGGGTTTAGCTGAATTGCTAGCTGAATCCAATTCCAATTTTTTGGGCATAAATTCTATTTTTGAAGTTTCAGACAAGCATCCACAAGAACCTTCTTCAAATTTGGAAAGGGAGAACCCACAAGAACCTTCCTTAAATGCAGAAGGGGATAATCCACAAGAACCTTCCCATGGAGTGAGAGGAAAGAATACACAAAAACCTTCTCCTTCAACTGAAACAGTCCCTGTTCATATTGATGAGAAGTTTGTTATGTTAGATTGGTATGAATATATCATTCATTTTCTTATTCATTTTGAATGTCAAGCTTGGTTTTCAAAAAACCAATGCAAAAAACTCAAGTTGAAATCCATCAAATACTATATCATCAATGCCAACTTATATTGGAAATATCCTCTTAATATTCTACTACTTTTCTTAACAGAATCATAAACTAAAGGAATCATTTATTAGTTTCATTCAGGGATATGTGGAGGCCAATATGCTTGGAGAGCAACAACATACAAGATACTTAGGGCAAGATTTTATTGGCCTACTCTATTTTTAGAATTAGGAGAAAAATTCAGAGCCTGTGTTCCATGTGATATGTTTTCTAGTAAGAAAAAACTAGCAGCCCTTCCACTAGTTCCAGTAGTTGTTTCAACACCTTTCCTTCAATGGGGATTACATTTTATAGGTGAAATCCACCGAGCCACTAGTAATCAGCATAGATGGATCTTAACTGCTACTGGATATTTCACCAAATGGGCGGAAGCCATTCCTGTAAGAAATGCTACATATTCAGTTGTAATCAAATTCATTGAAGAGAAAATTTTATCCAGATTTGGTTTCCCACAGCAAATAGTGACTGATAATTCCACAACATTAAACACATAAAAATGATACAATTCTGCCAGAAATATAAGATTCTACTGCATCACTCGACTCCCTATTATCCACAAGGAAATAGTCTTGCTAAATCATGTAACAAAAGTTTAGTGAAGGTAATCAAGAAAATTTAGAAGACCACAAGAAAAATTGGGATAGTCATCTAATTTATGCAGTTTAGGAAAACATGATTTCTCCCAAAATATCAATAGGTAAATCTCCATTCCAATTAGTTTATGGGAAAGATTTTATTTTACCTACAAAGTTAGCTTTCCATGTGCTCAAGTTTCTACAAGAATCTACTGATGAATCAGATGATTTCTCTAAAAGGATTAATCAGATTATTGAGTTGAATGAAAACAAAGATGAGATTAAAAAAAAACTAAGGAAATATCATAATAAAATGAAGATTCTCTTTGATAGAAAAGCAACGGAAAGATATTTTAGAGAAGGATATCTGGCTTGAAGGTGGGATGCTAGGAGAGAAGATAATGGAAAGCATGGAAAGTTTGAACATTTATGGTTTGGGTCACTCAGCATTGCAGAGGTAAAAGGAAACAACACATTTGTTATATAGAATTTGGAAGGAAAATTTTCAACACTGCCTATGAATGGAAGATTTTTGAAACACTATATCTAGTAATCAAGGAAATCCTACATCATCATTGTACATAATGATTTTATTTTATCATTTAAAGTCTGTTTGTTTTATACAACAAAGACTCCATAGCTCGAGGAGAAGGCACATCAAACTGCTTGTTATTTGCATTCCACAGGGGGAAGCAGTCCCTAGCTGGAGCTGATGTTGTAACATTATTTATTTTTGAGAAGTTAGCATGGTAGTTGGAAAAATGAAAATAAAATGCTAAGTTAGAACATGGCTGAAAAAGAATTTTTTTTAAAAATGTTTGGAAAATTATATTTTATTACATCTATGTTAGAAAAAATGATATATTAGTTTTCTCTAAATAAAGGAGGAAAAATAAAAAATGTTAGGGAAGTGTGAATTAAAAAATGCTAATGCTTTAGTGTTTAAAATAATAAATGGCTTCTTGTTTGAATGTGCCAGATTCTAAAAAATGTAAAGTTCTAATATGTGTATGTTAAAACCTTTGAAAAAGGGTTTAATGTTCATTTATTAAATTGATATATAAGCATATATGAATTTTATTATAAGATCGCCAATGGAAAAGAAGTCAAATCACTTGAGATAAAGCTCTTCCATTTTTCAGGAGGAGATCTCGAACTCCCCTCAGATCTATGGTGCAAATAAACTTCGCAACCCCCCCGACAGCTTCTTGTTAATGCCGGGGGGGGGGGGGGGGGAGGTCCAAAGTCTAGTATTAACGGTCTCCCTTTTCCATGACGTGGCAGCACCATATCACTTTGCACCCGCTCCGCCTAAACAAGGAAACCCCGAGGTACCCCCCCATCCTAAAATCCACCTCCGGTTTTCATCGTTGACAACCATTTTTCCCGCACCATAGTCATTGGTCCACCGATCAATCATATTTCTCCACGTCACTTGTCCGTTACTCCCCAACGATCCAATTATACCTGTTAATCTTCTTTTTAGCCAATAAATCCACTCCTAAACCATTAATTGTATTGTTATGCAATTAAAACTCATTATACTATTAGCCACGATCGTTAAACTCGAAGTGCAACTTATAAAATTTCCAACAACCTCCCGTTCTATACTTTACCTCCTCATTCAAATTTATTTCATCCTTCTTTTAATTTTACAATGATCTACAATCACCATTCATATTCCTGAGACCCTGTCATCATTTATGTAACCTGAGCTTCAAATTCCTGTACTAATCTATAGTAGTCAAGCATGGCACCTAAGGCCAAAACCAAGAAACAAATGACTCCTAAGGGTAAAGGTAACAAAAGAGTGATAGAAAAAATCCAAAATGTTGACAGTGCTACAGATGTCATCTCAGAGGTCTTTCATTCAACTTCTGAAGTCATTCTTGAAGCTGCCAAAGCCATTACAGAAGACATCCCTGCAACTCCGCAAATTAATCTCGACCTCATACCCCTAGCCGATGCCTATTTTAAAATAATGGACTGCTACTATGAATTCGATTTCTATGAGCTACATTTGTCTCTAAAATAGAAGGACATGGATAACCAAGACCCTAGTAGGTTCTGGGAATCTATGGTTCCTTTGTTTGCATTCCCTCAAACTCACCCATTTTGGATCTAATTGCCTAATGTCAGAAGCAGTACGACCCTATAACCAAGTTAGCGGTGACTCACAATGAAAACATTTTGATCACCATATCCCCTGAAACCATTAATCAGATTCTTCTTATCTCTCGTTCTGATTGCTTGTCCTATTTCTCTCCTTCTTCCCTCATGGACCTTTATCATAAGTATCTTTGCCTCAGACAGTTTAGATATTTGAAATTTTCCTTACTGAGGATGTAGATTTACCAAAGAGAAATCCCAAAAATGAAACCTCCAACTTTCCTATAGCTTCCAAACACTTCATCTCCATTATTTCTTATCTGTTAGGATACACAAATGATGAAATTGTTGATGAACCCATCCTGGGTTTCTTATCTATCTTCAGTCTTGAAAAATCACCATTGTTTATGTATAATTTCCACCATTTCTTGGCTGATATTATACATGAAAATTCGTGAATCTAACCACACAAGTAATATTTAATTATTCTTATGTGATTATTCATATTAATTTTTTTGAGCAGGAATATTTGTTGCACATCCACTTCAACAAGCAGGATGTGCATGGAGTGAATCAATCAGTGATTCACTGGACAAAATTTGTCAGAGCTTCATCAACAACCACTTCTTTCTCAGAATTCATAGATTCATTCATTCACCTAGTAAGGAAGCTCCTTACGAGTCAATCAAAGCCTAGAATTGGAAAAGACATTAAAAGAATTATGCACCTCAGTGAACAAGAAAAGGGAAGTTATTGGTATCTGTATAAACATTACATAGAGATCAGGGTGTATGGTTGCGAACTTTCACTATACAAACTTCCAAGATATGTTCCTATGAGAATTTTCTCCTTAGAGTATATAAGAAAAATATTAAATATGGATGAATTTCATTTTATTTTAGGAAAGAGGAAAGCCCATTTAAAACTCAAGGCCAATATTGGATCATTGATCTGCAATACCAGAGCAACTAGTGGTGATGCAGATGCATTATTAAAGAAGATGGGGTTTTAATCATGTTTTACTTGGTTATATGAACCCCACGGCATTATTTCTTCTCTGAGGGTTTAACTCAAGACAACCTCTTACACTCATACCTCTAGAGCAGAAATAGAGAAATACATGAACCAGGATGAATTGGTAGAAGATACTCTATAGGAAGTAGATGAACAAGTCATTTCCACTTCAAATGTACAAACACCAGTGCCTGACAGTAAGAAATAAGAAAGGATCAGAGAAGAGACAACACATTCCAAAGAAATTGTGAAAGGATTCATCTTACAACATAAGAAGGAAAATCTCATGTCCTCCTTTCTTTCATAAGAGAAACAACCTAATATCATAGATTTGGGAGATACTGAAATCTCCACATCCACCAAAAATTCTCAGACTCCTCCCTCAGCGTCACCTGCAAGAGAGCCACTAGAAATCATTTAGCATTCAAATGCCATCTCTTCTGAGGAGAAAAAAACTCTCTAGATTTCTAGACATCAAGCACCAGAACGAAGCACTGAAATCAGATGTTTACAACCAGTTTTGGAAACCAACATCTACATTACAACATAGTCTTATCACTGCCTTCGACAATGAGAAAGGAAGGATTCAAATGGCCTTTATGCAAGCAACAGTGCCATTTCCAAAGACTCGTGCTGAGTATAAGAAGAGTGTCTTCTCATTTGATACAAAATAGATTCGACCAATTAACTAGATGGACATGCATATGCAGTCAGGAGAGTTGATATTTTCAACAATGACTACATGATCTATATTTATGAAAAAGGAATTATTGACGTCTATGTGAAATTTATTATGTTATTTAATGCAATATATCGAAAATATTGCTAATAACATAAACGACATAAGCCAGTAAAAACACATTCAAACACATCAACACGACAAAGTTTAATAAGGATTTCACCAGACTTCCTGGCTACATCTCTTGGTCCTTTAGCTTCCAGTTTTGACCTCTTTATTATGTCTTCAAAATGATTTTATAGACATGAGCTCAAAAACAGACTCAAATGAGAAAATGGACCTCACCATAGCGACCAGCTTGAAATTTCAGTCAAAATGAGTATAAACTTGCCTATATTTTTCCACTGTGACTTCCAAACCCCTTGGAAAGTCAAAAACCACTCTGCAATCTAGAAAAAACGCCTTCCTGGAAGAAAATCGCCCTTCTCTACATCAAAACTTCCTTTCAAGGCACATTGGTGGTATGGGCGCATTCGACACTGCATACTTTAACTATATGCTAGATGGCTTGCTATTTCAAGTCTCACCCGCATAGCGTATTGGCCTCAAGCACTGTGTGAAGTCGTTTATGTCAAAAAATTTGGGGGCTCGGGGGTTCGAAACCCCCGCCCACCTTTCCACCATCCGCTTCATTGTATGATCCATATATATAACATATATTGAATATATCCCATGCCACATGTTATATACTATGTATATGGTCATTAATATATATGCGGTGTATTAATGTGCTCTGGTATATATATTGTGTGGTTTCGCCATTAATAAGGTTTGGTTCATATAATATTGTTTGACATAACTATATGCTATACAATGTATTGTGATAACCATAATCCAAAGGTCCAGCGGCCGTGGGGTTGACCCCTACCGTCCAGCCTTTTTTCCAACACAAACTCTATCAAACAATAAATATAACATCATCCACATCGATAACAAGCACCACATATAGCTCATCTGGTGAACTACTTCCGACGAAAAGTTAGCACTTCAGGAGGTCAGGGGTTCGATCCTCCCTGACCCCAAAAATTTTGGAAATAAATTGTCATTGGGAAAAATCCAAGCTGCCATGCATCAACTCCGGATTGGACCATATCAACCAATCATATATCAACATGTGTCTAAGCTTGATGACATCAACTTGGACAAATGGCACATTCCTGGGACAGCATGTGTCCTGCTGACATCACCCTGTTGACTGTTCACTTTGACTTTGACTTTTTCCATTTTTCTCTAATTTACCATAAAATTTGACCTGCAATATCATTGTCATACGAAATCAGTTTTACGCACCATTCGTACCATTGCAATCCTGTCAATGAGAAATTAAACTTGATCCTATTCTCATATTCATTTGAAGACTTTGATCTCAAGGAAAAAATGGATCGATTTTGGATCACTCCTCCCTCGTGGAAGCTTTTGGACCACCAAAAGATTGTTTTAGCTGTCGAGTAAGTGAGGATATGTTTCCTTCACTTTTTAAATTTCTATCCATAGTGATTTACTTGGATTTGTACCTTTAAGCTCAAATCGAAGATACTCAACTTCTCCTCGTCACGAAGTCTTTATCCTCCTGTCGAGAATTTTGTCCTCCTGCAACTCGTTGAGATACTCTGGTGAAAAATATTTGATGGAAGGTACCTGACTTTTCTCTTGTGGATCTTTAATCAATGAAGGTTCATAAAATCGCAAATTTTCCACATTTACGATGGAATAGATCTGCATATAAGCTGGTAGATCAAGACGGAAAGCATTCTCACCAATTTTGTCAAGAATTTTGAAAGGACCATATATAACTGGTTTCAAATTTTTACCTTGCCCTTGAAGTCTTTCTTTACTGATGTACAACTACACTTCATCACAAACTTAAAAATTATGCTCAACTCGATGCTTTTCGTGCCTCTCTTTATACTTTGCTTGGCTCTTTTCTAGCTATTCCTGTACTCCCTGGTTAATTTCCTAGATTCGTTCAATGAACTTGGTTGCTTTGTCCACATCGGTGTGTCCATCAAATGTGATGTCTTTACCAAAGACAAAATCCAACGGAGAATTTGGTTCAAAACCAAAACAAGTCTCAAATGGAGATCTTTGAGTAGAAGAATGTTTCACATGGTTGTAAGCATGTTGTACATAACACAAATGCTCATTCCAAAGCTTGTGATGCTTTCTGCAATAATCTCAAAACAACTGTACCACTATCCTATTCACCACTTCTTTCTTGTCATTTTTTTTCATATGAAATTACGTGCTCTTCTTCAGTGTTGTCTCTATGATTTCCAATAAACTTGACCAAAATTTACCAACAAATTGATATTCTAGATTAGATACATTAGAAGTGGGTAACCCAAAGTGAACCCATACATTTTGGAAGAACAACTTTTTAGTTTCTTCGTTTGTGACCTATTTAGTACATGGTGTCAAAATACACATCTTACTGAACCTATCCACAACTACATACAAATAATCATGACCTTTTCTAGACATTGACAACCCCCCAAAAAAATCCATGGATAAACTTTCCCAAGGACGAGAAGGAATTTGAAGCAGATTGTACAAGCCTAATTTTCTGTTACTTGGCTTGCTTGTAGCACACATATTACATCCTCTAATATCTCTTGAAATTGTTTCATTCATTCATGGCCAATAGAAGAATATTTGTAATTGTGAAATTGTTTTACTTACACCAAAGTGACCTGAAATTAGAGAAGTATGTGCTTCTCGAATCACATCAACTCTTTCAGTTTGTGGAACTCTTATTTTTCCCAAATGATATAAGAGTTTGTCTTTTATGAAATAATCAAATTCTTCTCCCTTCTTTCCATGACTTAAAGTTACATATACATCCTTAAAATATGTGTCTTGAGCATACTGTTCAATATAGATTTCATACATTACTGAATTATACTTAAGAATTGTGGATGCATTTATGATTGGTCTTGATAACATGTCTGCAACCTTATTATGTATGGCTTTCTTATATATGATTATAAGATGAAATTTCTATGAGAAACCCATCCAAAAATAGTGTATTTATTGTTGAAATTTAGTTTGTGAGTGTAAATATTGTATTGGTTGATGATTTGTATGTATCATTTTCTCTTTCCCCATTATGTAGTGTTTCCACTTTTTAACACTCTGTACTAATGCATATAATTATTTATCGTATGTAAGATAGTTAACTACTGTTGATGTGAATGTCTCAAAATGAAAGAACATAGGCTTTTTATGGTGCATCAACACTTCCCCCATGGAATATTCACTTGCATCTGTCTCTATCTCAAATGGATGCTGAAGATCTGGCAGTGCTAGTATTGGTGTTGTACTGGTCCTTTATTTTAATGTGTCAAATGCTTTCTGTTGTTTTCCTCCCCACTGTAACACATATTTCACACTTGTCAAAGCATGTAGAGGAGCTGGAATGAAAGGAAAGTTAGAAGTAAACTGTCTCCAATATTTTTCTGCCCCTACGAAACTTCTAACTTCTATAGCAGTATTGGGCTTAGGCCAATTTACAATGACTTCGAACTTAGATGGATCTATCTTCAATTCACCACCCCCTACAGTATAACCCAAATAATTTAAATATGTCCTGCCAAATTCACATTTTGACAGTTTTACATGGATATTTTCTCCTTTTAACACATCTAAAACCTGGCTTACATGCTTTCTATGTTCATACCATGTCTTACTGAAATAAAAAATATCATCTAAGTAGACTATTCCAAAATCATCTATAAATGGTCTAAAAACATGATTCATGAAACACATGAATGTAGCCAGAGCATTGGTCAAGACAAAAGGCATAACCATCCATTCATAGAGCCCTTCCTTCATTTTGAAAAAATTCTTATATACATCCTGTACTAAAACTCTGATCTGATGGTAGTCGCTTTGAAAATCTAACTTAGTGAAGTAAATTGTATCTTTCAACTGATCTAATAAATCATTGATGCGAGGAAGAGGATAACGATTCTTTATTGTTACTTTATTTAATGCTCAGAAATCAATGCACATTCTCCATGAACCATCTTTCTTTCATACCAATAATCAATAAACCCTTGATCAAGCAATTCGTGTACCTTCTTCTTTACCTCTGCATTCTATAGAGCTGATAACCTGTACATTCCTATTCGAACTCATGATTGTCGTTAGAGGAAAACCCGTAGGCGTTAGTCTCCACTACAATCGCCAGAGTTAGGATCCATGAGAGGCAGTTAGTCCATGTCACAAATACACAGGGAGCGTTGAACACAATGTCCAACAATCTCCCCATCAATGCGAGCCGAGTGAGTTTCGAAGACGAGACCTGTCCCTCTAATACCATTTGTTGGAACTCACAATTGTCGTTAGACCAAAACCCATAGGTGTTAGTCTCCGCTACAATTTCCAGTCCCTGTCACGAAACACATGGGGAGCATTGAACACAATGTCCAACAATTCCAATGTTAGGAAGAGGAGCATCGGGATGCAAATAAATCTCATGTTCTATATGTCGCTTAGGAGGAAGCCCCTTAGGCTCTTGAAATAGAATATCATAATCAGAAATAAATTTAACAAAATATTCTTTCTGTTTAGGATTACAGCCTTGAAAAGCATCAGATTTATCAGGATCCTTTGCTTTTAGAATCATAAGTAAAAATTGTTTGCTTGAATTTTTAATTCTTTTCATCTATCCTGAATTTATGAGAGTGTAGTTATCCTTGAGTTTATGAGCTCTTAGTACATATTCGATTCCATCCTTAGTGAGTTGATACTTATTTTCCCTTCGATAGAAGATAACATCTCTATCATATAAGTATGGACTCCTTGGTACAATTACACATATATCCAATGGGACTATATCTAATTAAACCTCATCTACAAACTCCGATCGAATTGCAAAACGAAGTTTGAATTGTTTCATAACCTGTATTTTAGTTTTATCACAAAACTAACCCAATGGGTATGGCTTTTTATGAAGTTTAGTTTCAATACCCAATTTCTTGACAATTTATTCAACAATCAAATTAACTTGAGAGCCACTATCAAACAAAGTATTAATTTTAGTATGTTTGGAAATGAATCTAATATGAAATAGCTCATTTCTTTTCCTCTCATCATTTTCATTATCAACAGAATGTGAAGAAGTACTTGTAGATGCTTGATAATATTTACCTTTTATACCTATATCTGTAATTGCTATTTCGTCTCCTAAATCTGATCCCAAATCCTTTTGCATAGCAGCAGCATTATTTCGCTCTTTACTTCCACTTCTTAGGCTTCAATTCTAGATGCAGTACCCAGTAGTGTGCCTCATGATGTCCTTTTTTCTTATAATGAGTGCATGTAGGATTTTCTTTCTTTAATATGTTCGCTTTCCTTTCCTTCCATTTTTGTTTCTTATTTTCCTTATTCTTGAATTCAATATATTTAGATGACTTTCCAACATCATGAGATACATTTTTACCCCTAGCTTCTAGATGAGTTTCTTGAACTGATACATCATCTAAGATAGTCAGATTAAACATCAGTATGGTATGCCTCAAATAACTATGTAGGCCACCTATGTATTTCAATAATGTTTCTGGTGAGTCCAATGATATGCCTAGTGTCAAATCTCTTTTATGAAATTCCTGAGTATAACTTTGTACACTTTGACCCTTTAACTCACGCAATGTTTCCCAACTCATCATAGCTTGTTGCATATAAGCCAAAGGATAAAATTGTTTTTTAATAGCAAAAACAAATTCCTTCCATGTCAAAATGATTTTACCATGTTTTTGAAGCTTTGTTTGTGTCTTACCTTCCCACCATACAAGTGTGGTTCCTCCAAGACGAAGGCTAGCAAGCTGGATATTTTTTCTTTCTGAAACAAAATTTTGTACCCTGCTATAAACTTAAATTTTTCTTATCCAATTATGAATATTTTCAGCGTTAAGTTCACCATCATAAATTGGCAAACCAAATTTTGTATCTAATTTGATCAAAGAGGATTTCTTACTCTTCTTCTTTTTATAAGAACTAGATTGATGAGAAGAAGACGATGATGAGGATGATGGTGATGATGGAGGAGATGGTGGAAATAATGAAAGAGGCTTTTCACCTGATTCTTTGTCTGGTTTAGGTGATGAACTGCCTTCACCTTTGCCCTTCTTAAACTCTTTATACATCTCTTCTACCATCACACGTATTGTCATAAATTTTTCCAAGAATTGAGCTTCTGTTCCCAATACTTTTTCTTCTGTCATATTATTTTACGAAAACACCCTTCCAATATCTGTATTTTCTTCAGCAATTTCTCCTTCACCTCGCTTGGACTTTGACCTAGTAAGCATTGAATCTTCACATGAAACTATTAAACCTTTAAAAATTTAACCTTAAGCTCTGATACCAGTTGATCTATATTTCTGAAAAAGGATTATTGACATCTATGTCAAATTGCTTATTTTATTTAATGCAATAGATCGAAAAGATTGTGAATAACATAAACAACATAGGCCATTAGAAGCACATTCAAACACATCAACATGACAAAGTTTAATAAGGAGTTCACCAGACTTCCTGGCTACGTCTCTTGTTCCTTTAGCTTTCAGTGCTAACCTCTTTATTATGTCTTCAAAATGATTTTACAGACATGAGCTCAAAAACAAAGACTCAAATGAGAAATAGTCCTCACAATTTCTACCGAATCAAAATTTCTGTCAAAATGAGTATAAACTTGGCTATATTTTTCCACTGTTACTTCCAGACCTCCTGGAAAGTAAAAAAATACTTTGAAATATGGAAAAACCACCTTCCTTAAAGAAAATTACCTTTCTCTGCATCAAAACCACCTTTCTAGGCGTGCTAGTGGTATGGGCACATTCATCACTACATAGATTAACTATATGTTAGTTGTCTTGGTATTTCAAGCCTCACTCACATGGCGTATTGGCCTCAAGCATTGTGCAAAGTCATTTATATAAAGCTTTTTGGGGGGTCGGGGTTCGAAACCCCTGCCCACCTTTCCGCCATCCGTTTTGTTGTATGATCCATATATATAACATATATTGAATATATTGGATGCCACATGTTATATACTATGTATATGGTCGTTAATATATCTGTAGTGTATTAATGTGTACGATATATATATATATATATATATATATATATATATATATATATATATATATATATATATATATATATATATATATATATATATATATATATATATATAGTATGGTTTCTCCGTTGATAAGGTTCGGTGTGTATAATATGGTTTGACATAAATATATGCTATAGAATGTATTGCGACAACCATAATCGAAAGGTCTGGTGGTCGTGGGGTTGACCCCAACCGTCCAGCCTTTTTTCTGGCACAAACTCTATCAAACAATAAATATAGCATCATCCGCTTTGATAACAAGCACCACGTATAGCTCATCTAGTGAGCTACTTTCGACAAAAAATTAGCACTCCGGGAGGTGAGGGGTTCGATACTCCCTGACCCCAAAAAATTTTGGAAATAAATTGTCATTGGGCAAAATTCGAGCTGCCACGTGCCAGCTCCAAATTGGCCCATATCAACCAATCATATCTTCACACGTCACTGAGCTCGATGACGTCACCTTGGAAAAATGGCACATTCCCAAGATGACATGTGTCCTATTGACATCACCCTGCTGACTGTTGACTTTTACCTTTGACTTTGACTTTTTCCATTTTTCCCTAGTTTACCATAAACATTGAATTGCAATATCTTTGTCATACGAACCCTGTTTTATGTATCTTTTTTACCATTGGAATCCTATCGACGAGCACTTAAACTTGATCCTATTCTCATCTACATTTGAATACTTTAATCTGGATTCAAAACTGAATTCATTTTTGATCACTACAACAACCATGTCTCTTTCCAAATTGAAAGTAGTATTGTCAAATATGAAATCCCAGGTGAAGATTGATAATTTTCTTCATTGGATAAAGACAACAGGATGAAGTCATTGGAAGAACTTGTAGTAAAAGTGGGATATGATCCAAGGACTGTAAGGAAACTAAGGAAATAAATAAGAATAAAAATGCAGACATTGTTGCTCTACGAAAACAACTCAAGCTACCCTCAAATGAATACCCATAGACTAAAGAGATGGGAGCAAATGAATGTGACAAGGAGGAAATTCTTGAGTTGATCATCGATCAAAATATACAAATTAGAAAGATGGAAGAATAAATTGAAGAATTACTGCTAAAAGAGAAATCAACACTACAAGTGAATATTGATCCTACTTTAGCAACTCAAACATCTTCTGCAGGTACAAATCCTTCAGTAGCATTGACCATAAGTGATACATCATAATTGGCACCATATTTTTCCATTCAGCAGCAAGAACATGAGAAATTACTTCAAAATTTTTAACTTCTCGAGTCACAAAATATTAAGAATGATACTTTATATTTAGAGGAAATGTAAAATACTCATAAGTTGGAACTTAAAATCAAAGAACTGGAAAATGAATCTCTAATGGAAACAACTCTAGGAGAAGCCAAGCAGAGTATTTGGGAAGACATCAGCAAGTCCCTTACTGAAATATGGCCATCTATACAAATCATCTTCAATCATCAATAACTCATCAACAAATGCAGAACAACAATTCAAGAGCAGAAGGATAAACTCAAAAATAAGCCAAGTGAAGCTTCTGATATGATCAAGGTTCTTAAGTCAAAGAAAAGAGAGGAGCTGGAAGAAATCAATATCTTAGAGAGGACTGCAACCATTTTAGAGATAAAGAAGTCTTTTCAGAAAAGAAACTTGATCAACCAATTGCAGACCAAGTGTGAAGCTTTAAATTTTATTGTTCAAAGGTTTCATGCTAAATTTAATGTTTTAAATCATAAAGGATCGCCAGGTCTGGCAGGATTAGATCATAAGTTGATCAAGTTGAAATATTATTGCACAAAGTTATATACAATTGCAATATACAAATCAAAGTTTACAGATATCAAAGGTCACATTATAGCTTGGAGAGATTTTCTTGAAGCTCTGCAGTTTGATTTGGTAATTGAACATCCAATGAAACACTTATTCATTCAAAGGCCAACTTTTGATAGATTTAATAAAGTAGATGAAATCTTTACGAAAATGATGAATGTAGAAATCTAAAGTGAAGATCAACGGGATAATTTTTGTGAAATCATCGAGTAAAAGATTAATTTTGAAGCATGCCAACACATTAGATTTTTGAAGAGCCAAGTCAGCAACAAATTCCACCAAAAGGGGTCAAATCATCAACAACCTCCAGAAAAACAGATACACTCCATCTATCTATCTCCTTCTTTTATTCTTCTTATCCTATTATTGTAAATCTGTTAAGATATTTCTAAAGTTTTGTTAATTAGTATAAATAACTCCCAATTCGAGTTATTAAGGGTTGCACCCTTGGATGAGCCAATTTTTTTAAGCAGAAATTGTACATGTCTTTTTTATCATCAATAATACAAGAAGGATTCTGAACTTATCTCATACAACTCTTTCTTCTCTGTGAGTTTTTCCAATTTTCAGCAATTTTGTTTCTTCATATATTTAATTGTTATCAAGATAACTAGGTGAGGTTGATTGTGTTTCAACAATCTTATAATTCCTCCTGATGTTATTATTATTATAAAGAATAGTTTACTTGACAATCTGTTGATGTAAGTCCCTTTTATTTATAAATTGTCAACATCTTGATAGTGTTAGATATATTTTGTTGAACTTCTAGACATTGTTTAAAGGTTTTCCAGCTTATGGTTTATTGAAGAATTCAATCTGAATACTTAATAATCATATTATCTTACATAATTCCACTTAATCGAATTATAAAATCTTAATCACTATGTGAGATAAACAAGCAGCCCTTACTTATACTTACAGATATTATATACAAGATTTAAATATATAAATTTTTGCTAAAATTTATCTTATGCATTGGTCCTCCGATCTTACAAAACAGAAACAAAACATTATAGGTGTTTTGGCATTCTTATTGACCACAATCATCTCAAAGGACAACATGGCAGACACCCCATATTATCATTAATTTACTTTCACTAGTGTCTATCTTTTTCCCTCTCCCACTTCTATTTATCCCTCCATTTATTCTTAATTTCTTTCTACCCTTCACTCCCACCTCTCTCTCTCTTTGTTCGTTCCTAATCCCCTCTACCCTTCTCTCCCACATCTCTCTCTATGCTTTTCCAAACCCCTCCCCCACTCTCTATTTCTATCTCCTATAAGAAATAATTAAAAAACTTGCAATATCACATTATTATAGAATGAAATAATATCTCAGCTACAATATGAAAAAAAAACTACATTGGATATGATCTGAAACAAAAAAAGTAATCATATATCTATATTTGAATTAAAAGAATAAAGAAAAATAACGACTTACAAATAATATATAATTGGAATATTTACATTATATAGTAATCTAAAAATCATCAATGATGTAATAAAAATGTTTATAAGTATATTTAGCATAACATAAAAAATTACTAAATCTTAATAACAATGGTATATTTTGATATTTATTTCATAATAAAATTTATATGAACAAAATAATGAGAATATCATAAATGAAAAAACAAAATTATATTAAATATATATAGTTATTTAAAAATAAATCTTAAATACCAAAAACCAATAAAGGGAAGAATGGCTTTAATATGGACGAACATAACCTATATTAAAAAAAAAAAACAATTGTTTTTCCAAGTCACATTTTCTTGATAGCACTCTCCTCTCTTTCTTACCCAACTCTCATCTCCTCTCTTTCTTACCCAACTTTCATCGGATGCTACAAATTACTTACTTCCATTTCTCATATAAAGCAACCCATAATATTTGAGATAATTTTTTTTTTTTTTTTTTGTTAATTTGGTAAAGCCTTTCTATTTTCTATTTATCAAAAAGCAAGTTGCTATATATTAAGTTTTCACCTGCGTGAAGGAAACCAAGTCTGTTGGCCACCAAAGAGAATTAAATGCCAATCAATTGGTATTGTCTTTTTCTTCTACTAGCCGCTAAAACTACTTTACTATGTCCATAATAACTACATTGTAAATAACATCTATTAAAACTTCCCACAAAAATCATTTAAAACTAAAAAACTTAAAATTCATCCATCAAAAGAATCTATTGGAGTCGGGTCCTTTGCTGTGGATCCCGACATCTCAACTCGCTGCCGACAAAAAGTTATGATTAAATTAATTTCTATGTATTAAATTATGAGTAAATTAATTTTTAAAAACAAAGACAAGCGGTGATTCGGTATACAAATGGTCACTTTGTCGTCTAAGTTAATTAAAAAGGTCGAGGTATGTAACTAATAGAGCGGACATGAAATCAACTCTAGGTGACTCGTAAAAAAATGAGCACCTCCAAAATGTATGCACTCGACATCCATTAAAAAACAATCCAATGTAAGAGATCTACAATGTCCGTGGCTACTCACTACCCAAATAGCACTTAAATTTATTATCTCTATCCTTAAATATATTACCTTTATCTTGTTCAATGTAATGTAGTATTGTACGATAAAATGGTTGTGCTAATAAGATATATTAAAATTAAAAAATATATATATTTTAAAAATATTTGATTAGTATTTTAATTTAAAAAAGAAAACTATAAATTAAATTTTATGGTAATTTTTAATAGAATTTTATTGGCACCAAACAATAATGTGATTATAAACACTATATTCGAGTGTTGTAAAGCATGGATTCTAAAAACCATTCAATCTATTTTTTTTATCTAAATAAAGATAAAAATTTTGACTAACAAGGTGATGATTACGAAATATTTTACTTAGGTAAAACACACACAAAACAAATTTTAAACTTTAAACACAGACACAACAAAAGCCGTTTATCAAATATTATAGAGACGCGGAATAACACCAACAGTTTATAAAATAATGTAGAGGTGGTGACAAGATTTCCTTTAGTCATTTACTAGCACCCACTAGAAAGAGATACTACCATTGGTTTGCAAGCTACCACTTTCCAACCTTGTTTATCTACATTTCATATCTTTTCAAACTCAAATAAATAGGCCACTTATGTCATGAATAAAAAAATAAATCTTGTTCACTGGAAGTTCTTACCAAATCCACCATACAAACACTTTCAATAATCTCCAATTGATGATAAAAGAACAAAACTATATATACTTGCGTCATAAAAAACTAATCCATTATTTTCCTTCTGAAACAAGTTTGAGACACCAAGGTTTCTCTATGATTCGTGATGGGGCCCCAGCCCACAGCCAGGTCAGCAATCAAATAGGATGAATATAAATGTCAGAAAGAACGCAATTACCACAATGTTTCTCGGTGACGTGTCGACCAAATCCAGTTCTGTTTCACACGTTGCTCCAATTTAAATGCTTCAGCAAATAATATTGGTTCCTCCACCTTCCGTAAGATCTGTGGCAGCTGATCCCTGTACCCGACTATTAACTGCGATGTGATTACACCGTCCTGTCGCCCGATTTCCCCAATCTTTCAATCGCCCTCGAGCTTGGCAAACTTATCGGTAACAGTCCCTCTCTCCAGGTTCATTTGTTGTTCGAACGGTGGTTGCTACACGAGGGTTTTCACCCTGTCGTTCTCTTTCAGCATTTCTATGGACCTTCTAACTTTGTGTTTTTTGACTTCTCTCCTATCATCTGGAATTGGTAACGACGGCGCTGAACTGGTCGGATATTTTGCTCTGTCTCTGTTCCAATTCGATCGCCGTGAGTTAAAACAAAAATGCAGGTTCTGTTTTCTTTTTCTTTTCCAGTTGTGGTTTCCTTGTCTGTCAATAATTTGGTTGCTTTCGCTTATAGGTAGGTTTCGCCGGTCTCTATCCAACTCATTCAGCTTTGTTTTCACTCGAAAGAGGTAAACTATTCCTCTCTGTTATAATTTCCTGTAGCTTTTCTTCTCTACCTAAACCCTGGGCTCCTTGTGAGCAGGGTTCGATGGATTTACCCAATCATTCAAGTCAACAATAGCTCAACGTACTCGGTTTTTTTTTCCTCCAGGTATTGGTTGCCTTTTTCTTCTGTATTTTTTTATTGATTTTCTTTCGTTTTTTTGGGCATGATTTCTACAGGTCTCCAAGACTGACCTATCCTCCTTTTCGTGCAGGTGTGAAGATTCCTCTGGACTGTTCGTCTTCCAGGCTCGATTCGCTGTGGCTTCAACTTTCAACGGGTAGTGCCATTTCCTGTTACGACCCTCTCTTCTCACTGTATTTCGTTACTCCCGCAGGCATACTTGTATCGTTTTATCTCAGTTATATTCCAAAGAAAACCTAAGGTTATTTTACATTGACTCCGTCGTCCCTTGATTTTATCTGTCTCTGTCAATTCTAGGATAATTTTGTTAACAGAAAATGTCGGGTTTGAAACCCTGATTGTATTTCCGTTGTGCATTTCTGAACCTTTGTCCAGTCGTTATAGTTTTTCGGTTTTAAAACCCTCCCAGCATTTACAATTCTCAGTGATGATATGTAATCTAAGTGTCCTATATTCTACAGGACTAGGACTGGATATTAAATCGAACTGTTTCAATTAATATATGCAATTTGACAGAAATTCGCTTGTTTTATTATTTTCGGTTCATTTAAAAAAAACACAGTTCGACAACATGTACCTGTAGATATTTCGCGGTTGTAACAATTTCTGTTTTTTATTACTTCACATGTGATGCTCGTTCTTGTGGGTCTCTCCGACTTCACAGCCTGTAGGTTATTTTTTATTCTGTTATGAACAAACTTCGTGACTGTTATACCTCCGTAATACCTGTAGCAACTTTCTTTACGAGGAACAAAATAAATAAACACTGTTTCCTAAATGAAACTGTAAATATTCTCAATTTCTGTGACTGAGAGCAACTTAACACAGTCAATGTGATACAGATGTTTTGTAGGACTAAAACTGTTGTTTCTTTCTATTTCTCTTTCTTAATAAAAATTTCCTGAACCGCCCCAGAATGCACTTTTCCTACTTTTTGTATCTCCGTGGAAGGAAAGTAGTTTTCAGTTGGAAACTGCCTTGCTTTTAGTTACATTTCGTTCTTGATTTCCAACTGTTTCTGAATTAACTAAAACAAATTAAAATATCTAACTAACCCTACCACCCTAAATAAAACAACCACTATTAACACTTGGTTAAATGAAACTTTCTAATCATAGACAGTTTAAAAAAAAAAAACGAATTAAAACATCGACAGGCTCAAACCTGTAAATTTCTCACTCAACACCAAAAAGACAAAAACCTGCTGCTGTTTTTTTTTAAACTACCCTGAGCTTGAGTCGGATGCTCCTGCATCAGG
Source organism: Pinus albicaulis (assembly GCA_034641835.2). NCBI lineage: Eukaryota > Viridiplantae > Streptophyta > Pinopsida > Pinales > Pinaceae > Pinus > Pinus albicaulis. The sequence goes on from JAXQQM020075646.1 coordinate 111,205, forward strand.
CTCCCGGGGTAACAAAAAGTCATGGCTCCGCTCCATGAGATCGTCCACCGAATAGCCAGCCTTCTGGATCTGTGCTGCGTCGAGCCAGGAACTGTCCTCAATAGGACGGTTCTTCCACTTGACCAGGAACTGTAAATATTCTTTCCAGCGCGTTCGCTTGGCTACTTGTGTGTCGAGGATACCCTCGATCTTAAGGGGCTGCGCTGCAGGCATCTGCCTCAACCAAGAATCCTTCCTAACTTGGGTGTCCCGTTCTGGCCTTGTTGCCTCGTCGTCTTCAGGATTGGCAGTGTAAGGAAACAAATCCGCCACATTAAAGATGGGTGAAATGCCTATCCCTGGCGGTAACTGTATCTCGTAAGCATTGGCAGAAAAATTGTGAAGAATTTTGCAGGGGCCAATCTTTTTAAACTTCAACTTGTTATATTCCCCCTTCGGGAACCGTTCCTTGCGCAAGTGAGCAAGTATTTCGTCCCCAATATTAAATTGAACTTCTCGCCTTTTTAAATATGCTTGTTGTTTATATCTTTGACTGTTGTCCTGCAACTTCAATTTCACCTTCTCGTGTAAATCACTCATTTCCTGCGCGAAATCTTCTCCATCTACGCTTCTCTTTTCGAGTTTTCCCAAATCCCGCAACTCATGCACTCCGCGAGGATGCATGCCATAAAGAATCTGAAAAGGACTGTAGCCCATGCTGCGATTTGGTGAATCGTTGTATGCAAATTCCGCCTGAGAAAGTACGCAATCCCACATTCGCGAATTTTCTCCTATCAAGCTTCATAGCAGGTTCCCCAAGCTCCTGTTTACCACCTCTTTTTGCCCATCAGTCTGTGGGTGATAAGCAGAGCTGAAATTTAACTGGGTGTCCAACTTTTTCCACAGAGTACGCTAGAAGTGTCTTGTAAACTGCACGTCCCTGTCAGAAATAATGGACCTCGGCAAGCCATGCAATCTAACAATCTCTGTGAAAAACAAGTGGGCTACGTGAGTAGCATCACTGGTTTTTCGACAAGGTATAAAATGCACCATCTTCGAAAACCTATCCACCACCACCATTACTGAATAAAACCCTCACTGTGCCCTAGGCAGACCCAAGACAAAGTCCAAACTGACTGAGTCCCATGGCCTACTCGGTATGGGCAATAGTGTATAAAGTCATGTATTTTGACTGTGACCTTTTGCTAACTGACACATTTTAAATCTGTTTACTTACCTCTGCACATCCCGTCGTAGCTTTGGCCAGTAATAAAAATGCTCTATCTATGATAAAGTTTTGTCTATGCTGAAATGTCCGGCTAGACCTCCATTGTGTTTCTCCCGAATTATGTTCTCCCGCATTGAACAGTCAGGAATGCACAACTGTCCACCCCTAAATAAAAATCCTTCTTGCAGATTATAGTCCATCCATGGACTATTGTTTCGTAGCAAAGGGTTTTGACATGCCTCATGGGCCTCCTTAAAATCTATATATGTTTGATACAAATCCTTCAAATGCTCAAAACCTAGCACCTGCACCATACTTTCCTGCAAGAGAAAAACTCTTCTGCTCAATGCATCTGCCACCTTGTTGGATTGCCCGCTAATATGCTTCAATACAAATGTAAAGCTTTGTAGATATTCCACCCACTCTGCATGCTTGTGATTCAACTTATGCTGCTGTATAACATACTGTAAGGCAAAATTGTTAGAAAATAAAACAAACTCATTGCCTAACAAATAGTGCCTCCAGTGCTTCAAAGCTTGAACGACCGCATAAAACTCTTTGTCATAATATGAATACTTCTGCTGGATCTCGTTTAGTTTCTCACTGAAATAAGAGACCGGTCTGTCCTCTTGGCGAAGTACTGCCCCAATGGCTGTACTGCTGGCATCACAACGAACATGAAAAAGTTTGTTGAAATCTGGCAATCTCAAGATCAGTCTCTCGGTGATCTTCTTCTTCAAAGGCTGAAAACTGTTTTCTGCTGCTTCAGTCCAGAAAAAAGGTTGATTTGCCTTCTTAATTGTGTCCAACATGGGTGCGCAGATCCCACTAAAATCCCTGATAAATTTTCTATAGAAGCTTGCTAATCCATGAAAACTTCGAACCTTGAACAAGTTCTTTGGGGATGGCCAGTTAACTATGGCTGCAATCTTTTCTGGGTCCATCTTCAACTCATTTTTTGCAATCACAAAACCCAGATAAACTAATTCTTTTTGAAAAAAAGTACACTTTTTCAAATTTATCAACAGCTTGTTCTGCTGCAATCTTCTCAATACACTTCGAACATGTCGGAAGTGTTCCTCCTTCGTTCTGCTGAAAATTAAGATATCATCCAAATAAACAATCACAAATTTCCCAATGAACTCCTTCAGCACTTCGTTTATTAGGCGCATAAAAGTACTAGGGGTGTTACTCAGATCAAATGGCATCACCAGCCATTCGTACAACCCTTCATTCATCTTGAAAGCTATCTTCCATTCGTCTCCTTCCCGGATTCGGATCTGGTGGTAGCCACTCTTCAAATCAATCTTCGAAAAATATGTTGCTCCACTCAAGCAGTCCATCATGTCATCCATTCGTGGCAGTCGAAACCTGTACCTGATCGTAATTTTGTTAATGGCTCTTGAGTCTGTGCACATTCGCCATTCGCCACCTTTTTTTGGAGCTAAAACTGTCGGAACTACACAGGGACTCATACTCTCTCTGATCAGCCCCTTATCAAGCAATTCCTGCACCTGTTTCTGAATTTCTTCATTATCTTTCAGGCTCATACGATAAGCTTCCTTATTTGGCAAGCTAGCTCCTGGTATAAAATCAATACAGTGGCTGATGCTTCTCTTGGGCGGCAATTCTTCAGGTAAGTCATCTATTATAATATCACCAAATTCCTGCAGCATGTCTTGGATCTCTTCTAGCAGATCTATGATCTTAGTGTGCAGGACCACTACCTTTGGTCTCCTTATAACAGCATAATTAACATCATTATCCTCAATCTTCTTCAAAAACTCCTTTCCGCCCACAAGTAATACCTTTACTCCACTAGCTTTTGCTGTGTTTTCCTCCTTGATGGGCACAAGCGTGTGCTTGATCCCATCTTTAACGAACTTGTAACAGTTCGTCTTCCCATCATGAACTACTTTTCTGTCATACTGTCAGGGTCTCCCTAACAGTATATGACAGACATCCATTGGAAAAACATCGCAGATAATTTTATCCTTATATCTGCCTATCTAAAATTCTACTTCACACTGTTCGTCCACCAACAGTTGATGCCCCTTTTGCAGCCACAACACTTGTAGAAATTTGTTGAATAATTATTAATTATCCACCGAGACTATCCTGATCACATACAATTCGAATTCATATGCAACACATAATCTCTTCCACTCAGATCATCACACATGCGGAAAATAAATCAAGCGATAACACATCAATTCATCATACACATTAACACAGTATGTATGGGGAAAACTTATAGCTGAAAACCCTGCAGTTATTGTGTATATTATAATGGAGAAATCATGTAACAAACTCAGTACAATACTCCTCACAAGTACTCAGTACTTTCTCATGAAGTTACACACAAACTAGCTCAGTTTTGAACAGGTTATTGGTTCAAAACTCACCACTAATTGCCTTGCCTCTATTGCGCAATCATGGCCTGTCTATATAGAGATCCAAGGTTCGAATCTCCTTGGCTTGACAGCGCAATAATCATGGGAAATTCCTCCAAGTGTGGTGCAAATCTCATGCACAACTGATGTCGCCACTGATAGCTAACTCCACCCTTTCATCTACCTCTTTCCCTGGTCTCCACTGAACTGTCCATGCACTGTAGTGAACTGATGTGTTCTTGAGTTGAATAATGAGTTACTAATTAATGAATTAAATAATATTTAATTCACTCCACTCATTACTAGTTGATTAGCTAGTTAAACTAATCTCGACTAGTTCAACTAAGTTAAACCGAACACAACTCCACTAGCTGTCTCATTAACTCCACCAAACTTCTGCCACTGAAGTCCTAACTGAAGTTAACCATGCATGTGCTCACCAAACCCTTAGGAATAGCGTAATTCCTCTGTCAGATGCATGAGCCACTTCCAAGGCTCGAACTGAAGTGCTCCAAGAGAGTAAACTGAAGTTTATAGTTCAAATATTATTAAGGGTAAATAATATTTGACTTCCCTATTTTTAGGATAGGCAGTCTAAAAATAGACATCGACCTATAGGTCAAAAAATAGAGGTCCATCTATTTTTACCAACATGACCAATACTCCAAGAATAACATACTGCAACCCCTGGACCATGCTCCATGTGTCTAAAAATAGACATAGTCTAAAAATAGACTTTGCGCCAGAATTTGCCTGCGGGCCCACTTAGTGAAGGCGACTTCATTTCACTAAGCTCCATCATCTTCCTGCATTCTCAACACTCCCTCTCAGCAAGATATGGATTATCTGCAACCCCTATCCTGCCTCTGTGGAATTCGAACTTGCTCCTGGTGAGCGCCTTCGTCAGGATGTCGGCATCCTGATCCTCCGTGGCAACATATGAAAGCATCATGATTCTCTGTTGAACACAATCTCTGATATGATGATACCAATCCATGAAGCCATGCCGCCTCAACTGATCCTCCTGTCTGTACCATGAACCATATCCCGATGTGCCTCTAATATAGCGCAATACATGCTTGCCTGCCTTCCAAAAGAGCTTGGTAGGCTTAACCATAGCTTGCGAAAGCTGGTTAATAGCATAGCATATATCGGGTCGTGTATTGACCAGATACATAAGCGACCCCACCAACTGTCGATAGACAGTGGCATCCACTACCTCCGCTGAAGTAGCATCCTCCTTCCTCCAACCACCGGGAAGAGGAGTGTCAACAGGCTTGCAGCCTTGCATGTTGAACCTCTCCAGAATCTCCCAAGCATACTTGCCCTGAGAAACAAACAGTCCTCCGCTGCGCTGCCAAATCTCCAATCCCAGGAAATAATGAAGGATGCCCAAGTCCTTCATCTCAAACTCTTGTGCAAGATCCTCCTTGCATGAAAGTATCAATTGCTCATCGCCAGTCAAAATTAGATCATCTACATATAGTACGATGATCAACAGCTTCCCCTCCACCACAATCTGGTACAGGTTTGGGTCCGCCTCACTCTTGGAGAATCCAAGCCCAGTGAAGTAGCTATCTATGCAAGTGTACCAAGCACGAGGTGCTTGCTTCAGCCCATACAGTGCTCTCTTGAGTCGGCACACATGCGACTGACTGCTGAAGATCTCGAAACCTTCAGGCTGCTCTATGTACACCTCCTCCTCAATAACTCCATTAAGGAACGCAATCTTCACATCCATCTGATGAATGTTCCACCCCATCTGCGCTAAGAGAGCAAGGATCATCCGTATGGAAGAGTACCTTGCGACAGGTGCAAAGGTCTCCTCATAGTCAATCCCCTCGATCTGTGAAAAGCCACGGGCGACAAATCTTGCCTTGTACTTCTCCACACTCCCGTCAGCCGCCTGCTTCACTTTGTAGATCCATCGTGAATCCACCACTGATTTCCCCACCGGTCTTGGGACAATCTCCCATGCACTGTTCCTGACGATCGAATCATATTCTTCGATCATGGCATCAACCCATGCGGGTTCCTCCACAGCTTCCTCAAAAGAGGATGGCTCCATCACAACACATTGACTCACAAGAGCCATGTATCAAGTGTACCGATCCAGTGACTGCCTCTATCTGCGTTGTGTTGTAGGTGTTCCTACAACCTTCTCTGCATCTCGAGCCAGTCGCTCAGCTTCTGTAGTGCGCATGCGCCCTCTGATGGTTGGCGCTGCATGGGTGGTTTCTTCCACCTCTTGAACTTCCTCTTTTGGCTGATCCACATCCGGAAGCTCCTCCTTAGGAACTAACAGCTCCTCATCTGCATGCAAGTATAGCTCCCTCTCAGGTGAACACTGCATGGCTTTCTCCTCCTGAAATTTTATATCCCGTCGCACAACAGTCTTGCGACTGTCTGACAAATACACCCAATAGTTGTGAGGTGTATCAGTGTACCCCACAAATATTCCAACCTCACCAGTTGGATCCAGCTTCCTTCTCGCATCCTTCGTCACATGCATGTAGACAGGAGAACCAAAAATCCGCAAATGGGAAATATCAGGCCTCTTGCCAGAATAAGCCTCCTCAGGTGTACTCATGCCAAGAACCTTGTGAGGACAACGGTTCTGCACATACACTGCTGTATTGCATGCCTCAGCCCACAAGTGAAGGGGTAGGCCCTGATCATGCAACATCGCCCGTGCAGCACCCACGATCGTTCTGTTCTTCCGCTCAGCCACCCCGTTCTGCTGTGGGTTATGGGGTGCGATGAGCTCTCTCAGAATCCCTTCTGCGCTGCAGAACTCCTTGAATTCAGCCGAGATGAATTCACCACCGTTATCACTCCTTAGAGAAATCACCTTCTTCCCCGACTCCTTCTCGACCAGTGCTTTAAACTCACAGAACTTCGCGAATGTATCGCTCTTCTTCTGCATGAAGAAGATCCAGCAATTTCGAGAGAAATAATCAACAAAGATCACATAATACTTGTGCTTTGCTGTCGAAGCAACTGAGAAAGGACCACACACGTTTGTGTGAACTCTCTCAAGGATCGTCGTGGCGCGACTATCCTTCTCGTGAAAGGTGGCTTTCACATACTTCCCCAAGGTACACCCCTTGCACTGATCTGACTGCGCAAGAGTGCCCTTAGGAAGCCCAGTAGAAATCTGTTGCGGGATCTTCAAAGCTCCATGGTGAAGGTGGCCCAATCTCCTGTGCCACAGTTCGCCCTCATCATCCCGGCTCACCACTTCTCCCGCCTTGCATGCCATTGCTGTGCAGCCATCTACTTGCAACTGATAAAGGTTCTTGGTTCGAACCCCTGACACTATGGGTCTCTCCACAGTAGTCTTCTTGCGCAAGAATGATTTTCCTTCGGCTGAAGACCACATCATACCCCTTATCTTCCAACATACGCCACGAGAGATCAAGTTCTTCTTCGATCCGGTACATGCGTGTGTCCTTCAATACAAAGGGTTTACCGAACTCTACGAAAGAATGTGGTACCAATACCCGAGCATACTTGTATCTACCATCATCGCCCATCTCGATAGCCACACCCAAATCTTTTCCTCCGGATATGAGCAACAGTCTCTCGTTATGTGAAATAATGCTTATGGCTGTCCAAGAACCACACTGATCCCATCACACTTGAAACCAAGCATGCAATCAGTGAAAAGTCAAGCTCGAAATGTGAAGCCAAAGCTTCTCCATCTGCAGATCTTCCCGCTTGCTTGTTCTTCTTCTTCTTTGGACAATTGGTAGCATAATGTCCGTGATCATGGTAGTGAAAACATTTCACTTTCGCCATATCCTGCTTCTTGCCCTTAGCTCCAGAATGAGAGGTTTTCTTACCCTTCCCTTTCTTAGCTTTGGACACCAAAGCGCAGTTTTCTTCATCGGCTCCCTTTGATGAAGATCCATCTCGAGTAGTCCTCCTTATCTCCTCCTGCATGAGATCCGCCCAAAGGCGCTCCCATCCCGGCAGCTTCTCCCGACCATTGACACTATCTTGATATGAGTTCCAAGCCTTCGGAAGACCAAGGAGAGCCAGGTTGACCATGTCCTCATCTTCGACAGTCACCCCCACACTTCCCAGCTCATCTCTGCACTGAGTGAACTTCGTGAGGTATTTGGCGATACTGTCTCCTTTCTCCATCTTGATGTTCCTGAGCTTATCTTTGAGCGCCAGCTTTCTTTGGTCGATCTTACCTTGGAATAGATCCGTCAAAGATTTCCACATTAAAAATGGAGAAGCCTTTCCATGCAGGCTGGATACAATATGATCCTTGATGCCCTCCAACAGGATCCTTCGACATTTCGCCATCTTCTTTTGCCATGCATCGACTTCAGCAGGATCAGTGGGCTTTTGGACATCCGTATCTACGAACTCCTTGAGACCATTATCTTCTAATACTGCTTCCATGCGATCCTTCCATGAAACATAATTCGAACTGCCTTCAAGAGCATATTCGAGTCGCAAACCGTTGAAAGACATTTTCAACACTGGCACCAAGAAAACAAAACTGCTGCAAAATTTCGAATTCCACCTCAAAGCTCAGCCGCTCTAGATCTGTGAGAACAAATTGTTTCTAGCACAGAGATTGACTGCAAGGGGCATTTACCAAACCTTTCACTTTCCGAAGAAAGATGAATCCAGAGGCTACCTGGCCCGCATGCAGACTCTGTCTACCGAAATAAGTTTGTAATCACTGTGATGATCAATCTCTGCTTCAATAGCTCTGATACCATGTAGAAATTTTATGAATAATGATTAATTATCCACCGAGACTATCCTGATCACATACAATTCGAATTTATATGCAACACATAATCTCTTCCACTCAGATCATCAAACATGCGGAAATAAAATCAAGCGATAACACATCAAATCATCATACACATTAACACGGTATGTATGGGGAAAGCTTATAGCTGAAAACCCCGCAGCTATTGTGTATATTATAATGGAGAAATCATGTAACAAACTCAGTACAATACTCCTCACAAGTACTCAGTACTTTCTCATACAGTTACACACAATCTAGCTCAGTTTTGAACAGGTTACTGGTTCAAAACTCACCGCCAATTGCCTTGCCTCTATTGCGCAATCCAGGCCTGTCTATATAGAGATCCAGGGTTCGAATCTCCTTGGCTTGACAGCGCAATCGTCATGGGCAATTCCTCCAAGTGTGGTGCAAATCTCATGCACAACTGATGTCGCCACTGATAGCTAACTCCACCCTTTCATCTACCTCTTTCACTGGTCTCCACTGAACTGATCATGCACTGTAGTGAACTGATGTGTTCTTGAGTTGAATAATGAGTTACTAATTAATGGATTAAATAATATTTAATTCACTCCACTCATAACTAGTTGATTAGCTAGTTAAACTAATCTCAACCAGTTCAACTAAATTAAACCGAACACAACTCCACTAGCTGTCTCATTAACTCCACCAAACTTCTGCCACTGAAGTCCTAACTGAAGTCAACCATGCATGTGCTCACCAAACCCTAAGGAATAGCGTAATTCCTCTATCATATGCATGAGCCACTTCCAAGGCTCAAACTGAAGTGCTCCAAGAGAGTAAACTGAAGTTTAGAGTCCAAATATTATTAAGGGTAAATAATATTTGACTTCCCTATTTTAAGGAGAGGCAGTCTAAAAATAGACTTCGACCTATAGGTCCAAAAAATAGAGTCCCATATATTTTTACCAACATGACCAATACTCCAAGAATAACATATTGCAATCCCCGGACCATGCTCCATATGTCTAAAAATAGACATAGTCTAAAAATAGATTTTGCGACATAATTTGCCTGCGGGCCCACTTAGTGAAGGCGACTTCATTTCACTAAGCTCCATCATCTTGCTGCATTCTCAAAAACACTTTCTAAGGCGTGGGATGCTTCAGCCTTTTCAGTCCCAATTTCTCTACCATTTCCGTGGCCACCAAATTATCGGTACTCCCACTGTCAATGATTAGTTTGCAACACTTACCCTGTGATTTGCAAACTGTCCGGAACAAGTCCTTTCTCTGATCTGGTTCCACAATCTCTTTCGTTGGTTTTATCAACACCTTGTTCAGCACCAAGGCTTCCCCTGTCTTTGGTGCATTTTCTACTTCCTGATGTGGTGCTTCTGCTTCCTCAGCTTGGGCAACATAAGCTCCTCTCCCACCTTCTGGTTCACCTTCAGGACATTCGTACGACTTGTGCCCCCACTTGTGGCACCTATAGCACTGGACAGCTCCTTTGCCCCAACCATTACCTCTCCCTCGCTGGTTTGGTCATCCTCCTCTAGTGCTGTTGTCCTTTTCTGCTGTTCCTACAGATTTCGAACTGTTGCCTTCTTCATTGGAACTTGTACCTCTGCCTCTGCCAAAGGCCTTCCCCTTTCCTCTGCCAGATCCACCTCCACTTCTGGCATTCTGCTTCCTGTTTATTTTCTCTTCCTCCTTCAAGGCAAACTGATATGCCTCATCCAAAGTTCTGGGTGAGAGAATACCGATTTCATCCAGTATCTCCCCTCTCAATCCGTTCACAAATCTCGCTATTTTTTCTGGGGTATCTTCTATATACCCTGCTCTCAAATTCAATTTATAAAATTCTTTCGTATAGTCTTTAACCGTCACTCCCCTTTGCCTTAAGTTCTGTACTTGCCTATACAACATAATTTGATAATCTTTAGGCAGAAACTTCTCTTTTAGCTTTGCCTCCATTCTAGCCCACTTCTTTATAGGCTATTTATTTAGCCTTTTTCTTTCTGCCTGAACGCTGTCCCACCATAAGGATGCATGTCCTTTTATCTTGGTGGCAGCGAACTTCACCCTCTTGTCCTCGTTGATTTCCTCAAAGTCAAAATATTTGTTCACTTCGCTAAGCCAGTCCAGCAACACCTCTGCTAACAAACTTCCGTCATAAGTAGAAATTTCATGTTTTGGCTTATGACTGGATCACAAAACTGACCTCAATAATCTGAGTTCAGGTGCCTCTCCCTCCAAACCATCTTCTTGTTCTTCAACCTCTTCATCACTGTCATCCCCTCCTGCGGGGTCTCTCCTCCATCCAGCTTCCACTGCTGCTAATCTCTCATTCAATATTTGGATCTCCTCTCTCAGTCCCTCATCTGCTACTCTTTGGACTACTCTTCCTCTTCCTCATCCTAGTCCTCGTCTACCAACCTCCATGTTCCCTGTTCAACAAACTTGGCTCTGATACCACTTTGATGGGGCTCCAGCCCACAGCCAGGTCAGCAATCAAATAGGATCAATATAAATGTCAGAAAGAACACAATTACCACAAGGTTTCTCGGTGACGTGTCGTCCAACTCCGGTTCTATTTCACACGTTGCTCCAATTTAAATGCTTCAGCAGATAATCTCGGTTCCTCCACCTTCCGTAAGATCTTTGGCAGCTGATCCCTGTACCCGACTATTAACTGTGATGTGATTACACCGTCCTGTCGCCCAATTTCCCCAATCTTTCAATCGCCCTCGAGCTTGGCAAACTTATCGGTAACAGTACCTCTCTCCAGGTTCATTTGCTATTCGAACGGTGGTTGCTACACGAGGGTTTTCACCCTGTCATTCTCTTTCAGCATTTCTATGGACCTTCTAACTTTGCGTTTTTTGAATTCTCTCCTATCCTCCGGTATTGGTAACGACGGCGCTGAACTGGTCAGATATTTTGCTCTGTCTCTGTTCCAATTTGATTACCGTGAGTTAAAACAAAAATGTAGGTTCCGCTTTCTTTTTCTTTTCCAGTTGTGGTTTCCTTGTCTGTCAATAATTTGGTTGCTTTTGCTTACAGGTAGGTTCCGCCGGTCTCTATCCAACTCATTCAGCTCTGTTCGCGCTCGAAAGAGGTAAACTATTCCTCTCTGTTATAACTTCCTGTAGCTTTTCTTCTCTGCCTAAACCCTAGGCTCCTTGTGAGCAGGGTTCGATGGATTCACCCAATCATTCAAGTCAACAATAGCTTGGCGTACTCGGTTTTATTTTCCTCCAAGTATTGGTTTCATTTTTCCTCTGTATTTTTTTGTTGATTTTCTTTCGTTTTTTTGGGCGTGATTTCTACAGGTCTCCAAGACTAACCTATCCTCCTTTTCGTGCAGGTGTGAAGATTCCTCCAGACTTTTTGTCTTCCAGGCTCGATTCGCTATGGCTTCAACTTTCAATGGGTAGTGCCATTTCCTGTTACGGCCCTCTCTTCTCACTGTATTTCGTTACTCCCACAAGCATACTTGTATCGTTTTATCTCAGTTATATTCCAAAGAAAACTTTAAGGTTATTTTACGTCGACTCCGTCGTCCCTTGCTTTTATCTGTCTCTGTCAATCCTAGGATAATTTTGTTAACATAAAATGTCGGGTTTGAAACCCTGATTGTATTTCCGTTGTGCATTTCTGAACCTTTGTCCAGTCGTTATAGTTTTTGGGTTTTTAAACCCTCCCAGCATTTACAATTCTCAGTGATGATATGTAATCTAAGTGTCATGTATTCTACAGGACTAGGACTGGATATTAAATCGAACTGTTTCAATTAATATATGCAATTTGACAGAAATTCGCTTGTTTTGTTATTTTTGGTTCATTTAAAAAAAACACAGTTCGACAACATGTACCTGTAGATATTTCGCGGTTGTAACAATTTCTGTTTGTTATTACTTCACATGTGATGCTCGTTCTTGTGGGTCTCTCCGACTTCACAGCCTGTAGGTTCTTTTTTATTCTGTTATGAACAAACTTCGTGACTGTTATACCTCCGTAATAACTATAGCAAATTTCTTTACGAGGAACAAAATAAATAAACACTGTTTCCTAAATGAAACTGTAAATATTCGAAATTTCTGTGACTGAGAGCAATTTAACACAGTCAATGTGATACAGATGGTCTGTAGGACTAAAACTGTTGTTTCTTTCTATTTCTCTTTCTTAATAAAAATTTCCTGAACCCCCCAGAATGCACTTTTCCTACTTTTTGTATCTCCGTGGAAGGAAAGTAGTTTCCAGTTGGAAACTGCCTTGCTTTCAGTTACATTTCGTTCTTGATTTCCAACTGTTTCTGAATTAACTAAAACAAATTAAAATATCTAACTAACCCTACCACCCTAAATAAAACAACCACTATTAACACTTGGTTAAATCAAGCTTTCTAATCATAGACAGTTTAAAAAAAAAACGAATTAAAACATTGATAGGTTCAAACCTATCAATTTCTCACTCAACACCAAAAAGACAAAAACCTGCTATTGTTTTTTTTTTAACTAGCCTGAGCTTGAGTCGGATGCTCCTGCATCAATTCGCCTTTCATGAATACATAAAATATTATGCATCTTGCTTCATCAAAAACATTCATCCACACACTCCTCTGTACAATCTTTTATTTTTTATATTCAAATTCTTTTTACAAAAAATTATGGACTGAAATTTTTGAATTTGACATTATTTATCTTTTTCTTCAAATATTTTCATGAGTCTCTATTTTTTTCCTTTGTCCAATTCATTTCAATCTTCGAGATATTCACTTAACTTATCAATCTCTTATATGCATTTTGGACTCAATTTCAAAGTTAAACAACATATTTTAACAATTCTGGCCTTTTGACAAGTTTTAGCAGTGTTTCTTCTAGTCTTTTTTGTAGTTAACTTTCGCTTAACTTCTAAATCCACTGCCAAAACTGACAATTCTGCCTTTTTAGCCTAAGAAATTTTTTTCTTTGCTCCATACAATTTTTTTTCCATCCGAACAAGGTTCCACGACCATTAGATAAGCCTTTTAGGTGCTTAGCATGTTTAAGCACTTTAGGGGACAAAATCCTTTGTTAATGGATTCATGGCATTGGTCTTGTTTCTATGGAAAACAACCAAAGCTTAGGTTTTGGCGCTAAGGATGGAGATATATATCTCGGTGATTTTTATTTTTGCTTCTTTAAAAATTGTGCCCCTACTCTACTTCTACATGAAACGACCAAGGGCTAGGGCTTAGCCCGTAGCCCCTTCTATCCTGCCACATTACCTCATGCCCTCTTTATAAACCAGCAGGCTCTATCTTCCAAGTTGATGTGTCCCATGGGGATGCCTTCCTATTGTTTGATTGGTGTTGCCTACCAGCCTATTTTTCCTCCATGTCCTTGCACCCACTACCTGGAGCATTCCGTTTCCACCTTGCTATTAGCTGTCAGGGTAATTCCCTTGGAATGAGTTCTCGAGTGGGCTCCTCCTGACCTCAATCTCATTCATTTTTTCTCTTACCGACCTGTCAATGTATGATGTGTCCTGACTCTATTTCCTATTTCTACCTCTTTGTGCACTATTATGAAATCTTCGGCCTCTATCCAGTGGGATGTGTCATTATGATGCCGCCTATGCTATGTGTCGACCTCTAATAGGTGACATGTGTCACTCAATTATGGGACCCTTGGCTACCTCAAAATTCCAAGTATTATTTCCACATGTCCACCTTTGATTGGAAAATGTTATGCTGACATTATCAGCCACTCTAATCTCGTGAGATAAAATAATATGCTACCACATGTTATCTGTCAAAGAGGAGAGAGAAAGGGTCCCTGATGCCTTTGCTTTATGAGCAATTTCCTTAGTTAATAAAAAAACCATTGGGTTCGAGAAACCAACCTTGATGCCACTCCATTTTGGTTTGTGGTATTGCAGGGGTGGTATCGAAGTGGTTGTTTGTCATTGATCTAAGAAATCAATGGTATGGGAGACCACCTCTCGCTTCCTCGAGGTCTGACATGACTTCCATCTATAGGGATGTCAAAATGTCTCCGTGCGGCCCAATGCCTACCTCATGAAATTTTACCTTGTCCTCCCCAAACAATCTTATGGGCCTTCCCTCAATGAGCTGAGTTGTCCTGGTGGGGAACTCCTGCTTGACTCCTCATTTTCTGTTTCTCTATTATCGTGTCCTTGAATCCTTTATTCTGACACTTAAACTTTTTTACATTGTTTTCCAACCTATAATGTGCACCATTCGGGCTGCCTCTGTCAAGCCAAGTTGTAGTGTGGGATCTACCTACAACTAATGGAAATAAGCTCTACTTCTCTATTGTCTCCCATGTCTACCCAAAAATCCTTTTGAATGCTCCACTAGGGTTTTCCACTAGGTTTTGCACTTTTCCCAAATTTTTCTATGTGCCAAATGTGTTTCCAACCTCCTCATCTCTAATAGTTTGACTTGAGGGTCCTGCAACTTTGAATAGCTCTAACTTTCAATCAAGGAGATGATTTTCAGAAATCCACATGCCACTGGAAAACCCTTTTAGAGGTATTCCAATATGAGTGGGTTTGACCTCCATGTGAGATTATTTACTCTCTAAGAACAAACTCCAAATTATATACTCATTACTTCTACCATGTTAATATTCTTGTGATTGATCCTTTTCCATGCTTTTCCTTTTCCAACTTATCATTTTCCATCAATGAAAACATATTTCCAACAATCTCACCATTTGGAATTGATGGAAACACCAAGATCTAAAAACACATCATTACCAATCATTACTTTTATTTGATACTTCTCCTTGTTCTTTGTCAATGATCATTTACTATCGTGTGTTTTATCATTAATACTTCTTTGACTTTGACATCAATGGAAAATATATTAACATGCTCCCCCTATCAACAATATCCCTCTATCTTATAATCTTGTGGAACTGTCAATTTCTTTTTCCGATCATGAAAACCTCGAGTAGCTTTGATATGATCCAAGAAACTTCCTCTCTATCTCGTGCAAACTATTGAGTTGAAGGGAAATTAATATTTACTCCAAATCTCTACATCAAGCAAGAAACAAGGATATCTTGTTGAAACAACACATGCTTGTGCAACTGAGTCATGAGAAAATATATCCTACTAGTTCGAGTCTCAATTAGGATTACATTCATCACAGTGCCTACCTAGACAAATACACCTGAAATCTAGCAACATGAGTCATAATTATCCTCTTGGGACCTAGATATTTGTGAGGCTGCATGGTATGACTTGTTGTGGCTTTCAAAAGAGCCCACCCGAGTGATGGCGAAAAAAATATTTTAGGTCGGGTTTGAGATGAGTCTACGAATGGTGATCAGCCAAAAGCCTCGGCTATCACTAAGTATTTTAGAAAAGTATCAGCAGGTCACAAAATTCAAAGCAGATTTCCACCATGTACACATCCAGGCAAAGAATGACCTTGCTGGGGTCTGGTATGAGTTGTTGTACCTGGTGACAGAGGAAAATGTTGTAGCCTTAGTCAGTGAATGGTTGAATGATTGGTTAAATCCTCCCACTGAAGGAATGGAGATGAAGTAGGAAGGAACGAGTGGCGAAAATTCTACCTCGCAAACAAGAGAGAAGGACACCAAAAATCAGCCTAAGCACATCTCCTTCGGGATAACTAAGGTGTCTGAAAAAAAAAAGGAGGGGGTGATGATCACAATGATAATACATTTATGAATCCAATAGAACCCCCCGACTTTTATAAGTAAAATATGACAACCATAGAGTGGAGGTGCGTGGAAGAAAATGAACTCTAGTAGGTCCCCCAGCCCGAAAGAAATGGTCCTCACTGAGGGGGACCTCGATGAAATAGGAGACATTGTTTGGCACATCACCGAGCATCTATGAGGTAGAATTGAGGACCAATACAAGAAGGTACTAGCAGAGGTCCATCAGGGCCTCAAGGATTTTTGGGTTCAGACAAGCAAAGTACAAGCATGTGAGCTTCAAGCAAGCATGGTTTAAGCGAGCGGGGCACTAGCAGGTGTAAAAATAGTAGAGCACGAAATGACCATTCCAATTGATACTTGCACTATGTCAATCCCTATAGAAACATTATGTTTTGATACTATGAAGCTGCTGAACTAGGCGAGCATTGGCATAACACAAGGCTTCACCTTATTGTGCTGCCTCTATGACATTGCATGAGTTCCACCAGGGCATTACTGAATAATTGTAGATCAAATAGTAGCGCACCCTATTGGTGATACAGGATGTTAATAAGGAAAGACAGAGGATTGTTGAGAAATAAAATTTGACCATACATGAGCGTGATGTAGAGACTTTGCATAGATATAAGTTGGAGGAATAAATCTCCAAGTCTTGTAGGGAACCTACCTCAGTTAAAGATTCAGGTTGCAATCGTCCTAGAGGAGAAAGTGAAAAATATCGCC
The DNA here is from genome assembly GCA_034641835.2 of Pinus albicaulis. Taxonomy (NCBI): domain Eukaryota; kingdom Viridiplantae; phylum Streptophyta; class Pinopsida; order Pinales; family Pinaceae; genus Pinus; species Pinus albicaulis. The sequence goes on from JAXQQM020075646.1 coordinate 127,971, forward strand.
AGGAAAGTAAAGGGTTCTAAGGCTGAAGTCAAAAAGGTGTGACTCGAATTGTAAATGAAGATAATCGAGCGGAGGATGAAATTGCAACCTGCCACTCCACCACAGGTCCGCGAGCAATGCACAATAGAGCTTAAGTCTGCCACTGAACAGATTGAATCCACTGTGCAGGAGTGCACACAAGTATTTGAAGATGTTATGGATGTATGGGCCTCACGGCAAGAGGACCCTCAATTTTATAATATTGAACAGGAAGTTTGCGATATTTTATAACAAATGGACCACATTAAGTTCACCATGAAGACTCTTGCACCAATAAAATGATATACCCATCTCCAAGAGGGTATATTTTTGAAGGAATAGATAGATGAGTTGCACCAAAAAGGGCATCTTATCACTGTTAGAATGAAGTTGTGGGAATATGAGTCCAGTCAGCTATCAAAAAACATGAAGAAGAAGTTGAAAGCACCACACCAGGATGAGACAAGAATTTCTCAAAAGACAGTTGGGTCAGTCACCAAGATGCTACTCAGCGAAGTTCAAGAAGTTGAAAAGAAGTGAGCGATAACAATTCCACCTCTAAAGGATGCCTTGAGTGGCATCAAAGAAAATATTGAAGGTGCACTGGCAGAGTGACTTGGGACGATTCACATTTTTGTGTTGGGGGCCTATTGGACAGGGTAACCCTCAATGAAATATTTTGATAAAGACTCTGTAGGTCAAGTAGAAAAGTGCACAACACAGATTTAAGTTAGAGCCTTAGGGGATTTCAGGTGGGTCAAAGTCCTTTATTTTGTAAAAAAATGGGATTAATTTGAATACTTTATGATCCACCAATGGTTTTCGGACCATGGTATTGTAAATGTAAATATTATATAAGGATTCTAGGATAGTATTAAATATATATAATATAATAGCATACCATATCATATTTGATGATAGAATTCAATTATATGTAATGTTATTTTTCTGTCTGTGTTATGTGGTTTGGGTTAGATAAAAGGCTCCTGCAGCTTATTGTGTGTAAACCATAGGAAGTACACACCTGAATGCGCAAATCCCTACAACTAAGTGCACAAAATGGAATTGATTGTATTGGGAAGATCTGAGTAGTAATGAAAGACTTTTGAAGGCATATCTATGTTTTTAGTTTATGTGTTTGCCTTAATTGTATTTTATGTTATCTATTCTAGGTAAGAGTTCTAATCTATAATTGCTTCATGAAGTCCTGTTTATGGCTATTTATGTTGTTTCATGTTTGTTAAAGTAATATCACATAGTCTACAAGTTGGTTCAATAGAATTGTTGAATTGTGGCTATGAAATTAATTTATCTTCTCTATGAAGTCCGTCTAGTACTGAAAGAAAGATAATCCTTGAAGACACACTCCATTGTCCCTTTGTATGTAGAAACCTGGTTCTACCACCCCCCTATATTGCCTTAGGTTAGACTTTAGTATGCATAGCCTGTTGGATAGGTTAAACTATTGGACAGGTTAAACATCGATGAAATATTTTTAGAAAGACTCTGTAGATCGAGGAGAGGAGTGCGCAACGCGAAGTTAACTTATATTCTCAGGGGCTCTGGGGTGAGTGAAAGCCCCTTATTTTGTAGACTAATGGGAAAATTTTGTATATATTATGCACCACCCATGGTTTTCAAACCATGGTATTGTAAATGTAAATATTATATAAGGAATCTAGGATAGTCTGGATTATATGTCATATGATATCATATTTGATGATAGAATGAACTTGGATGTACAGTTATTTTGAGTCTGTGTTTTGTGGTTTGGGTTAGATAAAAGGCTCCTCCATCTGAGTGCGTAGAGACCTTAGGAAGTCTTCACCTGAGTGCACATACCCCTGCACCTAAGTGTGCAAGATGGAACTAATTATATAGGAAAATATGAGAATTAATGAAAGACTCTTGAAGAAATATCTGTGCTTTGAGTTTATGTGTTTTATTTAATTTTAGTTTTTTAGGTTATCTATGTTATGTAAGGGTTCTAAAATATAATTTCTTCACGAAGTCCTGTTTATTTTTATTTATGGTGTTTTATGCTTATTAAAGTAAGATCACACAGTCTACAAGTTGGTTCAATAGAACTATTGAGCTATAGGTGTGAAATTAATTTATCTACTCTATGAAGCTCCATTAAGTATTGAAAGGAATATAAGACATAAATCCACACTCCATTTTCCCTATGGATGAAAAAACCTGGTTCTAGCATCCCCCTACATTGCCTTAGGTGATACTTTGGTCTGCGCAGTAGATCTTTGTCGAAAGGGTCGGTAATAGTGGGTTTTTTTGTTTCATGCAACCATATTTGAACTTGGGTCTAGGTCGCATCAAGCCAATATAGAGGAGAGATAAAAAATATAGAATAGGAGGGATGGAATGAGAGAGAGAGAATGGATATAGTTGGAGGGAGGGGAGGGGAGAGAGGGTAATATGGAAGGAGGTGCAGGGGGAGAGGGAGGGAAGCGGGGTGAGAGAGGGAGGGAGAGAGAGTGATGGAGAAAAGGAGAGAGAGAGGGAGGTAGAGATAGAGTGAGGGATGGGAGAGGGGAGTGATTGATAGAGATAAGAAGTTAGAGGAGTTAGGAGTCAGAGAGACGAGAGAGATCGAAGAAGGGAGGGGGGGAGAGGTGGCAGGGAGAAAGGTAGTGAGTGGTGGGAAATAGAGAAGGAGGGATGGAGAGAGACAAGAAGAAGGAGAGGTAGGGAGTGAGATATAGGAGAGAGAGAGGGATGGAAGAGGGAGGATGGGAAATGGAGGGATTGAGAGGGAGAAAGAATGAAAGGAATGGATGGGAAGGAAGAGAGAGGGTAATATGGATATGAATTGAGGTAAGGAGAGATAGGAGGAAGAGAAGGAGGAGGATGAATTGATGGAGTGACTGGGAGAGTGGAATATAGGGAGAGGGAATGAGAGAGTTCAAAGAAGGAGAGACATGTATGGAAGGAGATAGAGGGAGGGATAGAGTGGGAGAGGGGTGGGAGAGAGAGAGGAAAATAAAGATGGACATAGTGGGAAAGAGGAAGAGAGAGGGGTGACGGGGAAGAGAGTTAGAGAGAGAGAGACTTGTAGGGAGATGAGAAGGAGGATGAGTGGTGGAGGTAGAGAAGGATTTGGAGAGGGAGAGAGGGAGGGATCTAGAAAGATAGGGAGGGATAATGGGAGTGGGGGGAAGGGGGAGGGAGGGAGAGAATGGGAAGGAGATAGCTGGATAAAGGGAAAGGAATGGACATAGGGATACAAATATAGGGATGGGTATAAAGTGATAGTGATGAGAGAGAGAGAGATAGATAGGGAAGAGTATAGTAAGATACAATGGAAAGGGAGAGAGAGTGTGGGAAGGAGGGAGGGAGAGTTATGGAGGAATAATGAGACGGGTAGGGGGAGAGGGAGAAAAATATATAGGGAGATCGAGGAAGGGCTACAAAGGAAGATTTAGAGAGAACGAGAGAAAGAGTATGGGAAACACAGGAAGAGAGAGAGGGGGAGGAGGGAAGGAGGCAAAGACGGAGAGAGTGAGACAGAGTAAAAGTGAAATAGAGACAGAGAGAGAGAGAGGGAGATAGCGAGTAGGAAGGATTAAGAGAGAGAGGGGAGAGAGGGAGAGTAGGAAGAAGGAGGAGGGAGAGGGAGAGAGAGAGAGTAAGAAGGAGGGAGAGGTAAGGGGAGAGAGGGAGAGTAGGAAGAAGGAGGAGGGAGAGGGAGAGAGAGAGAGTAAGGAGGGAGAGGTAAGGGGAGAGATAGGAGGGGAAGAGCGAGAGGGAAAGGGAGAAGAGGAAAGATGCAGAGACAAAGAAAGGGAAATTAATGAAGAGAGAGGTGAATGAGTGAAGGAGGGAGATAAATGGGGAGGGGGAGAGGGATTGACGGAGAGGGATGGAGAGAGAAGGAGAGAGAGGGAGAGAGAGGGAATGAGATATATGGAGAATTGGAAAGGAAGGGAGAGAGGGATAGAGATATAGGGATGGGTAGAATGTGAGAGTGAGGAGTGCAAGAGAGATAGAGAAGGATATAATGAGAGAGAGTAGGGAGGGAGAAACAGGGAGAGAGTGAGAGAGAGAAAGAGAGAGGAAGAGAAATAGGGAGGGTGGGATAGAGAGATAGAGTAAGAGGAAGGGCGGGTTATATAGGGAGAGTGAGGTGGGAAGAGGGAGGGAGGGAGAAGGATGGATATAGATCGAGAATGGGAAATTAAGAGAGAGAGCGAGAGAGAGAGAGAGAGAGAGAGAGAGAGAGAGAGAGAGAGAGAGAGAGAGATAAGGATCAATATAGAGTGAGAGTGATGAGTGAGAGAGACACAGAGAAGGGTACAATGAGAGACAGTGGGGAGGTAGAGAGAGAGAGTGTATGTGCGTGAAAGAGGAATGAATTGAGAGAAATGGAGGGGGAGATACAGAGATGGCGGGGATAGAGACAGAGAGAGATAGAGAGAGGGGGAGAGAGAGAGAGGGAGAGATAGGGAAGGAGAAAGATAAATAAATTAAAATGAAGCGAGAGAGGAAGAGATAGATAGGGATAGGTACAAGGTGAGAGTGAGGAGTTAGTTTGAGATAACAAATGGTATAGTGAGGGAAATGGGCGGAGAGAGAGAGATGGACCATAATTTTTCAACTCCCTTGGAATGCACACATATTAATACGTGGACATGTTTGATATAGATAAATAGTATTTTTCAAAATCCCTTTTTTGGATAAAGCTATACCCACCTCTTAATCTTTGTGAAAAATAATCATTAGTATGCATCAACAATTGCATTGGGTTTCATATCAAATATTGAGAAACCCCAATCTTGGAAAGTGAGGGTCTTTTACAAGTATTTTAATTTATATTAATTTCTTGCAATCCATTCCAAAAGCCAAATTCATCTCCTCTAGAGTCAATTAATGGCTTAAAACTATAAATTAAGAATACATACCTTTTGGATTACACAAATGTCAAAGTGTGGAAATGTCAACCACAAGACCAAGTGGACCCTCGTTGGGAACAACTTGTCCTGGGATTCCAAGAGCCACCTATTCAATCCTCATGGACAACTATATATATAAGAGGAAGTTCGACTCGTTTTAAGACCATCCATTCATACACATAATCATATAATTATATGCACTAAGAAAGAAGAATAAGATATCCTAAGTCAAACGAGAGAGAGGAAAGTTAAGAGAGAGAGAGGATATTAATTTTATACCTTAGATATTCTCACACATTCAAGTTTTTCTAAGGCACTAATGACCCAAAACTTCAGGGGTAAAAATTACAAAAATGAAATTTTAGGAGTTGAAATGATTTCATAGGTTTGACCAACATTGAATTTATTGAATTTGGCTTGTTGAAAAAGACTTGAAGGAGGGTTTAATTTGGGTATTTATGGTAGTTTTCATATTGGTCTTGGATCTTGGATATGTCATTTTGATTCTATTCTATAATAATATTGTTTTCTTTTTTTTTCCTCCTTGTGGGGTTTTTCCTTTCTAGAATCCTAATTTCTTTCATTTTTTGTCTCTTTTGATCTTCATGTTTTGTACATTATGGTAACTTCTTGATGAAGGGAATATAAATTTAATAATAAGACATAAAACACTCAAAATCAATTATCATGATTAAGAGAAATCAAACCTAACCTACTAGAATTTCGAGTTCTCAATATGGTATGAGAGCTAAGGTTAAAGTAAGACAACTTGAAGATCACAAATCATTATCATCTTAAAAATTCTATTGCAATAATTATCTCTCTCTCTCTCTATTAGAGAAATAATTATCTCTCCCTCTATAAGAAAAATAATTATATCTCCCTCTATCAGAGCCAAAGAAGAATACTTCATGATAATCATCTTTCTATCCTCCATCACTCAAGGAAATCCCTAGAATATAAAAAAATATTTTTGAAGACATCCTCAAATAGTTATAATTACAAAAATATATATACAATTTCCATTCAATGAAACTTTTTTTTGTGGATTTTCATTATCATATTATTTAAATATTTACACATTAATTTGAAGATGATTGTGTTTAGAATTTAAATATGTTTCACTAATTCTAATAAAATAAAGTTTATATATTGATATGTTTTTTAAAAGGAACGATTATATTTTTATTAAGTAATATGGAGTCTAGCCAGAATGATTACTTTCAAAAGTAATAAAAATTTCACATCTCTTGAAAAATGCTCTCACGAGAGTCTAGGATATTTAAGAGTTGTTTTTCCAGATTTTCAACAAATTTTTTTGTTATAATTTCGCCAAAGGTGAAGAGTTTTGGTATAGAGCAATAATATTTATTAAACTCTTTTTTTTGGATAAGGCTGTACCCACTTTTTAATATTTGGAACAAACAAGAATTTATAGGCAACAATAGCTCACTTGGGTTCCATGTCAAATCCTTGTAGATACCTAGCTTTGGAAAGTGAAAATATTTTGCATCTATTTGCATTTATAAGAATATATTGTAATCCATTCCAACGTGCAAAGGTATCTGCTCTAGAAATAATGAATGGTGTCAAATCCAAAATTATAAACACATACCTTTTGGTTTACACAAACATATTGAACAAGGACCCTTACTGCAAGGTTTTTCTTTCAACATAATTCTTAATGCAGGACCAAAAGTTATAAAGGGGATTTGCAAATTTTTCTATCTTAAATTAAATGTACTAATTTCAAATTTGAAAATTGAACCACCCAACTACTAGTAGTTATAGGATGGAATGAGAGTGGTAATAAGCTACTTCAAAGCTATGAAATATAGAACCACTTTAGAGACTTTTGATTGAGCTATAGAGGAGGGACCCCAAATTCTCATGTTAGAAGTGCACATGGAGAGGAATACATGATAGCAATGAGTACTGGAGGAGAATGTATGTGTCAGAAAAAGACAAGTGCATCCCAATGAACTAGCGGAATATATAAGCACAAAAAAGAACCACATGTTGGGATGAAACCGTGAGTCTAGTTGCTGGTGATAGAGAACCCTCTAGGTTAGAACAAACCTATTTGGATTTTTTGAGCTTCATTAGATGGGAAAAATAATGTAAAATCCATCAGGTTGAGCTAGAGGCCAAACGAATTTTCTAGATAGTTGTTTTAATTTATCATGTAAGAAACTATGAAAAGGGAAGGAATGAGTGATTGAAAGGTCATTTGAGTAATCCCCTTATGTAGTGGAACTCCATAATGGCCATACTATGGATGTTAATAAGGTTAGGCTTAGTGATTGAAAGGATGAGTGTTGATTTCTTGTATGTGGAGGAGAGTCGCCTTCATGTCCTATAGTCTCATTTTACTTTTTAGGAGTCTAAGAGAAGCTTCCTCTCAAGGAATCAAATCTGGGTCTATTTATAAATGCCTTGAATAAATTAATAATATTCCATATGTGAAAGGGAGAAAAATTTAACTACAAATATAACTTCCAACAAACAAAATGTGACACTAATTCATTTTAACTTTTTTCTTAAATATTTTAGATAAAACCTTCCAAGAAAGTGATTTTTTTGATAAATCTATTCTATTTAGTGTTTGATGAGTAGTCAAAAACCGTGTAAAAATTTAATTAATATATTAGTAGAGGATGTGATAATCCAAGAAACGATGTTAGTCAATTTACACAACCTTTTAGAAGATCCCTATCCTAAATGAGGATCACTAAAAACAAATATCTATTACAAACCCCATGATTTAGTGGAGCTTATTCTTCCAATCTCTCACCAAGTAACCATGACATTTTTTTAGGGCTAGTGATGAGTCATGGACTTGGATTCGACTCAATAAACATATATTTCCATAATTTTGGATACCAATTATCAAATACTTCAACACTTATAAATAATAAAAATATATACAACATTTGTAAAATGTGAATACTTCTTAGGTATATTTAACTTGAATATGAACTAGGAAATCAGTAAATATGTAAATGGTACACAAATTTCCGTAAAGAAAAATTCTATGGTATAATAGGAGTACTTTTTTCAATTAATAAAAAAATAGAAAACATGAATGAGAGCTAACAACTAGAAATAAAGTGTTCACTTCAATAAAATTTGTTGTGTATAGAAAGTAAAATGTAATATCCTCATGCCTCCCCTCTTCCTATTAAAAAAAGTAAAACTAACCAAAATAAATATGTTGTGAGAAACACGGAGAAGAAATGATCATATAGCTGAACCTTGGCCACACCTGAGACAATGCAGGTAAATAGTCTATTTTTGGATGTTAATAATGCAAACGAAAACCAATTACATTACATACTTATTGATACATGCATTCTAAATATTATCTAACTAGGTATGTATCTAATATTGAGTTAGTTTTGATTCTTATTCATCCCTAGCTAACATGACCATTGCATCCTATTTCAAAATGGCAGAATATTAAATAATAGATACAATTGTAGCTATTGGGAGCAAACTTAAGAAAGAACCTGGGTGGCCTTTTAAGAAAATAGCATGACAGTTCAAGGCACATAATATCCATGGGATGTTTTAAAGGAAGAATCCAATTCATAATGGGTTAAAAATCATATTCCTTCTCATTAGCTTGTGGGCCTTAGTAGTGATTAGAATTTCAAGAGAGATTCTAACTAAAAACTAAGCGCACAGGGAATTTTAACTTCTATTTTCTCATAATTTGAACTTCTATTTTCTCGTAAATAGTAGAGAGAGAAGTCAGTTTTGAACAAATCCCATATTTTTTCAACTCACTTGGAATGAAAACTTAGTATTAGGGGATGGTTTTCGATATAGAAATAATTAATGGCCTCAAATCCTAAATTATGAACACATACCTTTTGGATTACACAAATATATTGAACATGGTCCCTTATTTCAGGGTTATTATTTCAACATAATTCTCAATGCATCATGGGGAATTTATAAAGGGGATTTGGGAATTTCTCTATGTAACTTAAATTAAATGTATTAATTTGAAATTTGACAATTGAACCACCCAACAACTAGTAGTTATAAGATGGAATGGGAGTGGTAATAAGCTACTCCAAGGGTATGAATTATATACCCATTTTAGAGAATTTCAATTGAGTTATTGAGGAGGTACCCCAAATTCTCATGCTAGAAGTTCTCATGGGGAGGAATACATGATAGTGATGACTTCTAGAGGAGAATGTATGTGTCAAAGAAAGACAAGTGCATGCTACTGAACTATCGGAATATATGAGAAAAAAATAGAACCACATCTTGGGATGAAACTGTGAGTCTAGTTGGGGTTCATAGAGAACCCTCTAGATCAAAATGGACCTATTTGCATTTTTTGAGCTTCATTGGATGGGAAAAACAATGTCAAATACATCAGGTTAAGCTAGAGGCCAGAAGAATTTTCTAGATAATTGTTTTAATTTAGCATGTAAGAAACTATGAAAAGGGAAGGAATGGGGGATTGCAATATCATTTGAGGAATACACTTATATAGTGCCACTTAATAATTTCCATACTATGAATCTTACTAAGTTTAGGCTTAGTGATTGAAAGGTTAAGCTTTTGATTTCATGTATGTGGTGGAGAGTCACCTTCAAGTCGTATAGTCTCATTTGAATTTGTAGGAGTCTAAGAGAAGATTCCTCTTAAGGAATCAAATTTGGTTCTATTTACAAATCATTTTAAGAAATTAAGAATATGCCATATGTGAAAAGGAGAAGAAATTTCTTACAAATATAGCGTCCTGCAAACAAAATGGGACAATAATTCACTTTATTTTTTTTCTTAAATCTAATATATAAAGCCTTCCAAGAAAGTGAAATTTTTAGTAAACCTATTCTATTTAGGGTTCGATGATTATTCAACAACATTCTACAAATTTAATCAGTATATTAGTAGAGGATGTAATAACCCATGCAACGATGTTAGTCAATTTACACAACCTTTTAGAAGTTTCGTACCCTAAATGAGGATCACCAATAACAAATATCTATTACAAACCCCATGATTTAGTGGAGCTTATTCTTCCAATCTCTCACCAAGTAATTATGACATTTTTGGAGGGTTAATGATGAGTCATGGAGTTGGTTTAGACTCAATAAACATGTATTTCCATATTTTTTTATAGAAATTATAAGATATTTCAATACTTCTAAATAATAAAAATATATACAAACTTTCTAAAATGTGAATACTTCTTAGTTATATTTAACTAGAATACGAAAATGTATTTTTATTCGATGAAATAAATTAATATGTAAATGGTACAAAAATTTATGTAAACAAGAATTCTATGGTCAATTAGGAGTATTTTAAATTTAAATAGAAAAGATGAATGCAAGTTAACAAGTATAAATAAAGTGTTCACTTCAATAATTTTCTTCTGTATAACAAGTAAGATGTAATATCCTCATGCCTCTCCTCTTCATATTAAAAAAGGAAAACTAAGCAAAATAAATATGTTGTGACAAACAAAGAGAAGAAATGATCATACAAGTGAATCTTGGCCGCATTGGCCACACTTATACATGCAGGTAAAATAGTGTCTTTTTCAAGATGTTAATAATGTAAATGAATACTTGGCATGTAATATACTTGAATTTAATTGTGAAAATTACACAACTTATTAAATAACTACAATTCAAATAAGTTTGAAATTACCCTAGGATCAACAATATTTGTTAAAAAAATTAGGGAACACCAAAAAAAAATTAAAAACATTCAAGATTTACATTTTAATTTGATACAATTGGATAAATTACATCACTCTAAAATCAACCATATTTTGTTAAAAAGATTAAAGAACGAAAAAATTAATAATATTTTAATGTCATACCTAAAAGGTTTGAAAGAACTACATTAATCATTTCAACAATTATTTGAAACACAACCTCAATACTAGTTATAATTATAAAAATATATATACAATTTCAATTCACTGAAACTTTTTTGAGTGGATTTTCGTTTGCATATTATTTAAAGCTTTACACGTTGATTTGAAGATGATAGTGTTTAGAATTTAAATATGTTTGCTAATTATAAACAATTAAAGTTTATAAATTGATATATTTTTTTAAAGGACCGATTATATTTTTATTAAGTAATCTGGATTCTAGCGAGAATAATAAAAATTCCACATCTCTCGAAAACTGCTCTCACGAGAGTCTAAGATATTTAAGAATTGTTTTTTTCCAGATTTTGAACAACATTTTTATTATAATTTAGCCGCCAAAAAAAACATTAATATTTAAATACTTACATAACATAAAAAAAAACTACTTCTATATACCAACTTTTTAGTTTTTTCTCACTCATGCTACCTGCTTTCTTCCATTTCTGCCGCTTCTACTTCCCTTGGTTGAATTGCTTCCTCAACATCATGGCTCTGAGCCTCTTGCTAAATACTCCTTATGCAGAGATCCTTGCTCACATGTTCATTAGCATATTAGAATTTTTCTATAATGTGAAGTAAACAACAAATATACATAGTTATCTCAATATTATGTATTTTTATTCACTCATAAAAACACTTCAACATTTCCATTAACATTTCCATACTAGGAATATCTTAGTCCAAATAATTTGGATAGAACTACAGTATTTGTTTTTTTTATAATATTAAATAGAAAATAATATACAGTAAATTAAAGAAAATCTAGAATAACTCATAGTTCCTCTCTAACATTATTTTAACACATATTTTGTATATAGTCACAACCTTTTTTCCTTAACGATCACATTTTCTCTATTACATGCAATATTCCATTATCAAGTAACTAACACAATATTGATTTAAGATATGTATACCTGATATATTATACAATATATATTTTCTACAAAAGCATTCATAATTCATAATCTTTAACTATGAATTTTGGAATTCAGAGTAAATAAATTTAGATATATTCTTTCTTATTTTATTTTATTTTGTCTTAGTAATGATTTAGATTTTTAACTCAAGTTATATCTTTCTATTATAATTGCCTCATGAAGGTTATTAAAAAATATGAAATAACTTTGACAATTAGTTTTCATTTATGTTTTGATTGATTATGGTTTCATGTTATCTTCTATCATTATGTAATGCGGCACCATACTCACCATGAGGAAGGGGTTTTCGCTCCTTTACACATCCTTAAAATAGTTTATTACCAATCAAACATTATATTATGTTAGTTTTGATTATGATTCATCCTAGTTGACATGAAAGTTGCATTCTATTTTAAAATGATAGAAGATCAAAGAATAGATACAATTGTAGCTATTGGGACCATACTTTAGAAAGAAAATGAGTGGAATTTTAAGAAAATAACATGACAATTAAATGTACATAATATCCATGGTATTTTTTGAAGGGAGAATCCAATTAATAATGGGTTATACCTCCATATTGATTCTGAATGTGGCCCTTACGAGTGCCAAAATAATGACTCAAAACTGGTTATAATTTCAAGAGAGATGCTAACTAAAACCTATGCTCAAAGGGAATTTTAACTTCTATTTTATCTTATATAGTAGAGAGAAGAAATTTTTGAAGCAATCCCATACTTTTTCAAATCACTTGGAATGCAAACTTAATATTAGGTGAACAATTTTTATATAGAAAAATAATATTTATCGAAATCCCTTGTCTAGTTACGGCTATACCTGCCCCTTAATATTTTGGACAAAAAAGAATTGATAGGCATCAATAGCTCAATTGGGTTCCATGTCAAGTCCTTATATACCACTAGCCTTGGAAATTCAACATATTTTGCATGTATCTACATTGATATTAATATCTTGTAATCCATTGCAATATCGAAAGCTATTTCCTCTAGAGAAAATGAATGCCCTCAAACCCTAAATTATGAACACATACCTTTTGGCTTACACAAACATATTGGACATGGTACCTTATTTTAGGGTTGTTCTTTCAACATAATTCTGAATGCATGATGGGGAAGTTATAAAGGGGATTTAGGAAGTTTTATATCTTACGTGAATTAAATGTACTAATTTCAAATTTGACAATTGAACCACCCAAATACTAGTAGTTATAAGATAGAATGAGAGTGGTAATAAGCTACTCCAAGGGTATGAATTATAGACCCACTTTAGAGACTTTTGATTGAGCTATCGGGGAGGTACCAAAAATTTTAATGCTAGAAGTGCGCATGGGGAGGAATACATGATAGCTACGAGTACTGGAGGAGAATTTATGTGTCAGAGAAAGACAAGTGCATGTCAGTGAACTAGCGAAATATATGATCAGAAAAAAAAAAAAAAACCACACGTTATGTTGGGATGAAACAAGGAGTCTAGTTTGGGGTGATAGAGAACCCTATAGGTAAAAACAGACCTATTTGGATTTTTTTAACTTCATTGGATGGGAAAATTAATGTCAAATACATCAGGTTGAGCTAGAGGTGAGAAGAATTGTCTAGATAATTTTTTCAATATAGCATGTAAGAAACTATGAAAAGGGACAGAATGAGGGAATGCAAGATCATTTGAGGAATCCCCTTATGTAGTGCAACTCTATAATAGTAATACTATGAATGTTAATAATCTTAGGATTAGTGATTGAAAGGTTGAGAGATGATTTATTGTATGTGGAGGAGGGTCACCTTCAATTCCTATAGTCTCATTTGAATTTGTAGGAGTCTAAGAGAAGCTTCCTCTTAAGGAATCATAAATGGTTCTATTTATAAATGCTTTTAGGAAATTAAGAATATGCCATATGTGAAAGGGATAAGAAATTACCTACAAATATAGCTTCCTAAAATTGTTTGATGATTAGTCAACAACTGTGTGCAAATTTAATTAGTAGAATATTAGAGGATGTAATAATCTATCCAACAATGTTAGTCAATTTACCCAACCTTTTAGAAGTTCCCTCCCCTAAATGAGGATCACCACTAACAAATATCTATTACAAACCCCATGATTTAGTGGAGCTTATTCTTCCAATCTCTAACCAAGTAACCATGATATTTTTGGAGGGTTAGTGATGAGTCATGGAGTTGGTTTCCCCTCAATAAAAATATATTTGCATATTTTTGGATACCAATTATTAGATACTTCAACACTTCTAAATAATCAAAATATATACAAAATTTGTAAAATATGAATGCTTCTTAGGTGTATTTAATTGCAATAGGAAAATGTATTTTTCTTCCACAAAATAAATTAATATGTAAATGGTACACACATTTTTGTAAAGAAAAGTTATATGGCCTAATAGGAGTATTTTTTTCAATTAATAAAGAAAATTAAATAGAAAACATGAATGAGAGCTAACAAGTAGAAATAAAGTGTTCACTTCAATAACTTTTGTTCTATATAACAAGTAAGATGTAATATCCCCATGCCTTCCGTCTTCTTATTAAAAAAAGGAAAACTAACCAAAATAAATATGTTGTGACAAATGGGGAGAAGAAATTATCATACAAGTGAATCTTGGCCACACTTGAGATATGTAAAATAGTCCATTTCAGGATGTTAATAATGTAAACGAATACTTGTGATGTAGTATATTTGAATTCAATTCAAAAAACCACACAATGTAATATATCTGAATTCAATTCAGAAAACCACACAACTCTTTCGATCAAACTAAAATTCAAACAGGCTTGAAAATACCCTAAGAGCAACAATATTTGTTAAAGAGATTAGTGAACACAAAAACAAAATTAATTTCAAAATTTGCATTTTAATTTGATACAATTGGATAGGTTAGATTACCCTAGAAACAACAATATTTGTTATATTTATTAAAGTGGTTAGGGAACCAAAAATAATTAATCTCAAAATTTGCATTTTAATTTGATACAATCGGATTTTAATAATAATAATAATTATTATTATAATAATCCAATTTGAAGGTCACCCCCAAGTAAGACACCAAATTGGTGTATAAGACCCCCTTGTTTGTGGGGCAAGAGACCCACCTCCTAGTAGCTATTTAAATAATAATTCTATAAAGCATACATATTGTACCCCTTTGGTTTTAAACTTGTAACCTCTTAGGAAGAAACACATACTCTTAACTACTTATAAAATATAAACAAGTACATACTACATATACATGTAAATTTAATAATATTTTAATGTCATAAGTAAAAAGTTTCAAATATCAGTATCAATTATTTCAATAATTATTTGAAACGCATCCTCAAAACTAGTTATAATTATAAAATTATTTATACAATTTCCATTCAATGAAACATTTTCGAGTGGATTTTCGTTTACATATTATTTAAATATTTACACGTTGATTTGAACATGATAGTGTTTAGAATTTAAATACGTTTGCTAATTCCAAACAAAGAAATTTTATATATTGATATTTTTTTTTAAAGGAGCGACTATATTTTTATTAAAGTAATGTCGATTCTAGCTAGAATGATTACTTTCAAAAGTAATAAAAAATTTACATGTCTTGAAAACTACTTTGACGAGAGGTTAAGAGTTGTTTTTTCCAGATTTTGAACAACATTTTTGCTATAATTTCCCAGAAAAACACCATTAATATTTACATACTTGCATAACATTAAAAAAATACTGCTCTGACGAGAGGTTAAGATATTTAAGAGTTGTTTTTTCCAGATTTTCAACAACATTTTTTTTATAATTTCCCCAGAAAAACTCCATTAATATTTACATACTTGCATAACACTAAAAAAAATACTTTTATATATTACTTATCGTGTTTCTTCTGATTCATGCTAGCTGATTTCTTCCATATCCACCGTTTCTACTTCCTTGGTCGACTTGCTTCCTCAACATCATGGGTCTCAGCCTGTTGCTAGATACTCCTCAAGGAGAGATCCTTGCTAACATCATCATTAGCCCAATAGATTTTTTCAACAAATATATAATTATCTCAGTATTATCATGTATTTTTATTCACCTAATTACAAAAACACCTTTAACATTTCCACACTAAGAATATCTTAGTCCAAATAATTGGCATAGAACTACAATATTTGTTTTTTTATAATTTTAAATAAAAAATAATATATACGCTATTAAAAAAAAATCTAGAATAATTCACAGTTCCTCTCGTAATATTATTTTAAAACGCATATTCTGTATATAATCACAACTTTTTTTTGTAACGATCACATTTTCTCCATTACATGCAATATTCCATTATCAAGTAACTTATACATTCCATGAAATATTCCATTATCAACTAGCTTGATTTAAGATAGGTATATCTGATATATGATATATTAAACACCATGTATATTCTATAAAAACATATATAATTCATAATAATTTTAGATATAAGTTTTGTAATTTAAAGTAAACAATTTAGGTATAGTTTTTGTTGATCCTTTGGTACCAATAAGGACTTAGGTTTTACTGAAGTTATATGTTTCTCTTATAATTGGTTTTTGAGAGTTATTAAAAAATATGAAATAACTTTGACAATTTGATTGATTATGGTTTCATGTTAGCATTCATCACTATTTGATGTGGCACCATACGGACCATGATCAAGGGCTTTTTACTCCCTTAGAATATTTTATTACCAATAAAACATCGTATTAAGTTAGTTTTTATTTTGATTCATTCCTAGTTTACATGACTATTGTATCCTATTTCAAAATCAGATGATCAAATAATAGATAAAATTGTAGCTATTGGGACTAGAATTCAGAAAGAATGTATAGAACATTGTATTAAGTTAGTTTTGATTCCCATTCATCCCTACTTTACATGACTGTTGCATCCTAAACAGAAGATCAAATAATAGATACAATTGTAGCTATTGGGACTATAATTCACAAAGAACATGGGTGGACTTTTAAGAAAATAACATGGCAGTTCAAGATACACAATATCCATGGAATTTTTTGAAAGGAGAATCCAATTCATAATGGGTTAAAACATCATATTCATTCTCATAAGCATGTGGCGCTTAATAGTAATAAAATAATGACTAGAAAATTATTAGAGTTTCAAGGGAGATGTTGACTAAAAGAAATGGGCAAAGTGAATTTTAACTTCTATTTCCTCTTATATAGTAGAGAGAGAAGACATTTATGAAGCAATCCCATACTTTTTCAAATCAATTAGGTAAAGTGTTTTGACATAGAAAAATAATTTTTATCAACATATTTTGTTTGGATAAGGCTATGCATACCTCTTAATATTTGAGACAAAGAAGAATTGATAGGCATCAATATCTCACTTGGGTTCCATGTCAAATCCTTAAATACCTTTAGCCTTGGAAAGTTGACATAGTTTGCAAACATTTGGGTTTATATTAATATCTTGTAATCCATTCCAACATCCAAAACTACCTCCTCTAGAGATAATGAAAGGCCTCAAACACTAAATTATGAACACATACCTTCTGGATTACACAAACATATTCAACATGGTCCCTCATTTCAAGGTGGTTCTTTCAACTTAATTCTCAATGCATGAAGGGGAAGTTATGAAGGGGATTTGGGAATTTTTATATCTTACGTAAATTAAATTTACTAATTTGAAATTTGAAAATTGAACCACCAAATTATAGACCCACTTTCGAGACTTTTGATTGAGCTATAGAGGAGGTACCCCAAATTCTCATGCTAGAAGTGTGCATGGGGAGGAACACATGATAGCTATGAGCACGCATGTGTTAGAGAAAGACAAGTGCATGTCAGTGAACTAGCGAAATATAAGACAGAAAACGTAACTAGATGTTGGGATGAAACTGTGAGTCTAGTTGGGGGTGATAGAGAACCATCTTGGTCAACACAAATCTATTTGGATTTTTTGAACTTCATTGGATGGGAAAAATAATGTCAAATCCATCAGGTTGAGCTAGAGGCTAGAAGAAATTTCTAGGTAGTTGTTTTAATTTAGAATGTAAGAAAATATGAAAAGGAAAGGAATGAGGGATTGCAAGATCGTTTGAGGAATCCCTTTATGTAGTGAAACTCCATAATGGCCATACTTTGAATGGTAATAAGCTTAGGCTTAGTGATTGAAAGGTTGAGGGTTGATTCCTTGTATGTGGACGAGAGTCACCTTCAAGTCCTATAGTCTCATTTTAATTTGTAATAGCCTAAGAGAAGCTTCCTCTTAAGGAATCAAATATGGGTCTATTTATAAATAGTTTTAAGAAATTAAGAATATACCATATGTGAAAAGAGAAGAAATTACCTACAAATATAGCTTCCCTCAAACAAAATGAGAGACTAATTCACTTTAATTTTTTTCTTAAATCTTTTAGATAAAACCTTCTAAGAAAGTGAAATTTTTAATAAACTTATTCTATTTATGGTTTCATGATTAGAAAACAACCCTGTAAAAATTTAATTAGTTGATTAGTAGAGAATGTGTGCAGTGATGTTAGTCAATTTACACAACCTTTTAGAAGTTCTCTACCCTAAATCAAGATCACCAATAACAAATATATATTGTAAACCCCAACAATTTAGTGGAGCTTATTCGGAGGGTTAGTGATGATTCATGGAGTTCGTTTATACTCAATAAACATATATTTCCATATTTTGCTTATTTGGAGGGTTAGTGATGAATCATGGAGTTGGTTTATACTCAATAAACATATATTTCCATATTTTTGGACAGAAATTAGCACATACAACAACACTACTAAATAATAACAATATATAAAAAAATAAAATAAAATGTGAATACTTCTTAGGTATATTTAACTAGAATAGGAAAATGTATTTTTCTTCCACTAAATAAATTAATATGTAAATGGTACTCAAATTTCCATAAAGAAAAGTTCTATGGTCTAATAGGAGTATTGCTTTTCAATTAATAAAAAAAATTAAATAGAAAACATGAATGAGAGCTAACAAGTAGAAATAAAGTGTCCAGCTCAATAACCTTTATTTTGTATAACAAGTAAGATGTAATATCCTCATTCCTCCACTCTTACTATTAAAAAAAGGAAAACTAACCAAACAAATATGTTGTGATAAATAAGGAGAAGAAATGATCATATAAGTGAATCTTGGCCATACTTGAGACATTCACATAAACTAGTCTCTTTCAGGATGTTAATAATGTAAATGAATACTTGAAAAGTAATATAGTTGATTTCCATTCAGAAAAAGACACAACTCTTTATATCAAATTAAAATTCAAATAAGTTTGAAATTACCCTAGGAGCAACAGTATTTGTTAAAAAGATTACCGAACAAAAAAGAAATCAAAATTTACATTTTAATTTGAAAAAAATGAAATCAGTTACATCACCCTAGAAACAACAATATTTATTAAAAATTAATTTGGAAATTTACATTATCAATTAGATTATATACTTATTAAATTAAACAAATACATATTACATGTACATATAAAATTAATAATATTCTAATGTCATACCCAACAAGTTTCAAATATCCACATTAATCATTTCAATATTTATTTGAAACACATCCTCAAAACTAGTTATAAGTGAGTAGAAGAGCCAGTAGCAAGTCCAGAGGCTAGTCCTCAATAATAACGCTAGGGAAGGCAAGCACGTTTAGCTAGGTAGACGGGGGCCTTTTAATTCGACAAGCTCTCCTTCCAATAACTTTAGCTGGCATTAGTCGCTGGAATGGGGACGTCAATGTCCCGCTGGAACTGGGGTAGCAGCCGGGGTAGCCTCCCGGATAGATGGTATTTGCTTAGGAAGATAACGGATTTGAGAGGGGAATTATAAAAACATATATACAATCTCCATTCAAAGTGAAACTTTTTTCAGTGGATGTTACTAATTCTAAACGAATAAAGTTTATATATTGACATTGATATTTTTTTTTTAAATGAACTATTATATATTTATCAAGTAATCTGGATTCTAACGAAAATGATTACTTTCAACAGTAATAAAAATTTCATATCTCTCGAAAACTGCTCTCACGAGAGTCTAAGATATTTAAGAGTTGTTTTTTTGCTCATTTGATCAACATTTTTGTTATATTTGCGAAAAAAAAACCACGAATATTTACATGCTTGCATAACATAAAAAAAAAGAAAATTACCTCTATATGATAAATATTCAGTTTCTTCAGACTCATGTTCCCTGATTTCTTCCATATCCGCCGCTTCTACTTCTCTTGGTTGACTTGCTTCCTCAACATCATGGTTCTCAGCCTCTTGCTAGATAGTCCTCAGGGAGAGAACCTTGCTCACATTTTCATTAACACATTATATTTTTTCCACCAATTTTAAGAGTTATCTCAGTATTATGTATTTTTGTTCACCCAATTACAAAATCACCTTAACATTTTCATACTAAGAATATCTTAGTCCAAATAGTTTACAAAGAACTACAATATTTGTTTTTTATAATTTTAAATTGAAAATAATATATAGAGAATTTTGTTGGAGTTATCACAGCGGAAAACATTAAATTACGAACACACAGCAAATAGATCATGCACAGGAAACACAGAGTTTAACGTGGTTCACCCAACCAATCTGGGTTACGTCCACACAACAGGGCATTGGCAATCTTATTAATCAAACAGGAGATTACAAACTCTCACACCCTCACACTTCAAAACAATCCGTATGGATACCTGTTTTATAGCAAGGATAATCTAACTTCCTCATAAATCCTCTCAACTCAAATTTAGGATGCATTAACTCCCTCCCAACAAACTGGAGCTAATCTAGGAACTAATTCCTAATTTTTGTCACCTACTGAGATTTTTGCCAATTTTACTAAAACTGAAAAATCTCAACAATTTCCACCTTGACAACAATTAGCCTGATGCCCTGTTATTATTATTTTATCTCTTCTGCAAGCCAAGAGAAGCCAAACACCAACGCAGCTTCTCCAACAAAACTGGTTTCGTGAACATGTCTGCACAGTTTTCCTTTGTATGCACCTTTTCAAGAGAGACTCCCCTTTCAGTGATAACTTGTCTTACAAAATGGTACTTAATTGGAATATGCTTTGATTTACTATGATAGGCCGGATTCTTAGCCAAATGTATTGCACTTTGATTATCACAAAGTAACCTGATGTTGTCCTGTAACCTACCAAACTCACCAAGCAAACCTTTCAACCAAACCGCCTCTTTGCAAGCATGAGAAGCAGCAATGTATTCTGCTTCAGTAGTGGATAAAGCAACTATGTTCTGTAGCTTTGACATCCAGCTGATAGCTCCACCTGCAAGAGTAAAGACGTACCCTGAAGTTTACCTTCTCTTATCCAAATCACCTGCAAAATCGGAATCAACATATCCGCAAACAAATTCACTACTCTTATTGTAAGTGATACAATAACTACTTGTGCCTCTCAGGTACCGAAGCACCCATTTCACTGCTGACCAGTGTTCTTTACCCGGATTTTCCATGTACCTGCTGACAACCCCAACTGCATGTGAAATATCTGGTCGAGTAAAAACCATCGCATACATCAAACATCCTACTACATTGGCATATGGAATTCGAGACATATAATCCTTTTCTTCATCTATATTAGGACATAAACTCGAAGAAAGCTTAAAATGGGAAGCTAAAGGGACTGACACAGGCTTCACATTATTCATACCAAATCTCAAAAGTATCTTCTCAACATACTTCTATTGTGATAGCCACAGCTTACCATTGCTCCTGTCTCTGAAAATCTCCATGCCCAAAATCTGTCTTGCTGCTCCTAGATCTTTCATATCAAACGTCCTTGCCATCTGAGTCTTCAACCTGTTGATTTCTTCAATGCTTTTGCTTGCTAAAAGCATATTGTCAACATACAACACTAAGATAATGAACATGCCATTACTTAACTGCTTAAAGTAAACACAATGAACATATTCACTTCTTATATATTTCTGACTCAACATGAAAGAATCAAATTTATTGTACCATTGTCGAGGCGACTGCTTTAGACCATACAATGACTTCTTGAGCCTGCAGACAAATTTCTTATTGCGATGCTGAACAAACCCTTCCAGTTGTTCCATATAAATTTCCTCATCTAAGTCTCCATGTAGAAATGCAGTCTTAACATCTAATTGCTGCAACTCTAAATCAAGCAAAGCCACTAATGCTAACACAATTCTAATTGAAACAATTTTAACCACTGGTGAAAAAATCTCATGAAAGTCAATACCGGCTTTCTGAGAAAACCCTTTTGCAACCAGTTGCGCTTTGTACCTGTCTTCCGTATCATCCACACCCCGTTTCAGCTTGAAAACCCATTTACACCCCACAGTTTTCCTGTCTTTCGGAAGCTCAACCAGATCCCATGTGCCATTCTTACCTAAGGCCATCATTTCTTCCTTCATAGCTGCTTTCCACTTGTCACTTTTCGAACCTTCTATAGCTTCCTAGTAGCACAGAGGTTCATCATCATTAGCGGTCAAAGCAACTGAAGTAACATAATCATCATACCTTCTAGGAGCACGTTTTATCCTTGTAGACCTCCTTAAAGTTGTTTCTGGTGCTTCCGCAATTGGTTGACTACCATCTGTAGGAACTTCTTCTCGATCACCATCTAAGACCTGTTCATGACCTACATCTGAACCCTGTTCATAATCTGATTCTGAAACCTGTTCATGACTAGAATCTGAACTATGGTCATCATGACTATCATTAGAAGTGTTGTCAAACTGAATGTGCTGAAAATCAAATACATCATCCTGTTTCAATTTACTATCTACATCTAACTGTACAAGAGAGGATTCATTAAACTTTACATCTCTGTTGATGATGATTTTGCGGGTAGTAGGATCCCACAGTCTATATCCCTTTGTTCCAACACCATACCCAACAAAGATATACCTTTTAGACTTTGGATCTAACTTAGTTCGCTGATGTTTAGGCACTAGAGCATATGCATCACAACCAAACACTCTGAGTTTAGAATAGTCACAAGGGTGTCCTTTCCATACCTCTTGTGGAATCTTGCAGTCTATTGTCGTCGATGGAGATCGGTTTATCAGATAACAAGTTGTTTCCACCACTTCCGTCCACAACTCCTTCTGCAACCCTGCGTTACTCAGCATACTCCTTCCTCTCTCTAGAAGAGTCTTGTTCATGCGTTCAGCAACTCCATTTTGCTGAGGAGTATAAACCGTGGTCTTATGTCTCTCGATCCCTGCATCCTTGCAATAGCTGTCAAACTCCTTGGAAGTAAACTCACCACCATTGTCAGTTCTTAAACACTTTATTTTTCTACCAGTGCTGTTTTCTACCAATGCTCTAAACTGCTTGAAAACTGAGAAAACATCAGACTTTCTTTTCAACATGTAGACCCACACCTTCCTAGAAAATTCATCAATGAACGACACAAAATATGACGAGCCACCATATGACGCTGTAGGGGCTGGACCCCAAACATCTGAATGAATATAATCAAGTATGCCTTTACTAGTATGTTTGCCTGTTTTAAATTTTTGTTTACTTTGTTTTCCAAACAAGCAATGTTTACAGAAATCTAACTTTCCATACCTTAGATTAGGAAGTAACTTGCGATCAGCCAAAATTTTCAACCCTCTTTCGCTCATATGGCCCAACCTTTGATGCCATAGGCGAATGGAACTATTGTCATGTTCAGACACAGTAGACACATGAACTGACCCTGTTCTTCCTTCTAACTGAAACAGATTTCCTACTTTCTTAGCTTTCATTACTAGTAAGATACCTTTATAGATTTTCATAACTCCACCTTGAATTACAGTTTTATATCCATTCGTATCCAATGCTCCTAAAGAAATTAGATTTTTTCTTAAGTCTGGAACATGTCTCACATCTATTAACAATTTAGTTGTGCCATCAAACATTTGCAGTTGTATACTTCCTATCCCAACAATATTAGATGTGACATCATTACCCATGTACACGACTCCATCATTAACTGATCTATATGTCTTAAACCATTCTCTATGAATACACATGTTGTTTGATGCACCGGAATCTAACAACCAATGTTGATCATGATTTGACATATTAACAGACAACACTTCGTCGCTCATACCTGAACCAGATGCCGAACCTGTATCTGTCGCATTTGCCTCCTTCTTCTCTGTCGAAGAGTCTCCTTTCTTCTCTGTGTGCTGTCTCTTCCAGCAGTCTTTCTTCAAGTGCCCCGATTTGCCACAAAACCAACACTTTACTTTGCTCTTCTTCCCTTTCGACTTTGAACGCGAATCGTTGTGCTTACCAGAGCGTCTTTCTCTAGAACGACCTCTAGCCATCATTGCCTCTGATGTAGAGGTGTCAGCATTCGACCGCTTCCTGGTCTCCTCGGACAACAAAGCTCCAACCACATCGTCAAACTCAAGGATGTCTGCAGTACTAAAGCTTATGGAAGTAACAAAGTGATCCCACGATTCGAGCAATGAACACAATAGAGTTATTGCCTTATCCTCTGAATCAAATTTTACATCTAGACTTTGTAATTGTACCAATAGAGTATTGAAAACATTCAGATGGTCAGTAACTGAGGTACCTTCCTTCATCCGCAAACTGTATAGCTGCCGCTTCAGGAGAATCCGATTTGTCAAGGACTTCGTCATGTAGAGCTTCTCGAGCTTTATCCACAAGCCTGCGACGGTCTTCTCTGACACAATGTTGAACAAAATGTCATCTGCCAGACATAACCGAATTGCACTCAGAGCTCTGTCATCCAACTCATCCCATTCATCCTCCATCATGGAAGAAGGCCTTTTTCTCCTCCCCAACAGCGCTTTCGCCACGCCTTGTTGTACCAGGAGATCATGCATCTTTACCTTCCAGATCTCGAAGTTGTTTTTGCCATTGAACTTCTCAATTTCAAACCGGGCATTTTGAGTTTTCGCCATCTTGTTTCAGCAAAAAAAAACACAATAATCTCCAGAACCCAACTTTAAATAAATGAAGTTTGTGTTTAAAAAAAAAATTGCCCTTGCCTTATAATATCATGGCATATTACAACTTAAGTAAACCCCATTTAAATCGATTATTAAAAAATATCGATTTTAAACATAATACAAATGGATTTATATTATCAAATCGATTATTGTTTAAAACCAACACTCAAATCGATTTATCATATTATTATGCCCCCCTATCGATTATGTATATCGATTTATATGGCACTTCATATAAATCTCCTTAAAAAAAAATGAATTTCTTCATATGCAAATGGCATTACTCAATTCGTAAAACAAATCGCTCCACTTCAAATCGATTTAAAAAACTTCAAATAAAATTCAAATAAAATGGCAATCGACTTTCCAGTCTACGCGTGGGGTCAATCTATCAATGCCATCCACGCTGTAATACTTACATCCATGCCTGCACATTCAATCGATGACGCCATTCAACGCTGTCACTTCAAAAGCAATGTTCAACGCATAACACTGTTTTACCTCCACGCAGACCTCCACCCGCACCAGCAATCAATAGCACCTGTCAACGTTGCCAACTCAGTCCACACAGGCTCGGCTTTCACCTGTTCATGCTCCACGCAAAGCTCATTTTCACGTAGAGGGTGGTTTCACGCTGGCTCAGACTCACGTAAGTGGCAGCGTCCTTCGATCACAGCGGAAAACATTAAATTACGAACACACAGCAAATAAATCATGCACAGGAAACACAGAGTTTAACGTGGTTCACCCAACCAATCTGGGCTACGTCCACACAACAGGGCATTGGCAATCTTATTAATCAAACAGGAGATTACAAACTCTCACACCCTCACACTTCAAAACAATCCGTATGGATACCTGTTTTATAGCAAGGAGAATCTAACTTCCTCATAAATCCTCTCAACTCAAATTTAGGATGCATTAACTCCCTCCCAACAAACTGGAGCTAATCTAGGAACTAATTCCTAATTTTTGTCACCTACTGAGATTTTTGCCAATTTTACTAAAACTGAAAAATCTCAACAAATTTAAAAAAAAAATAGAATAACTCAGAGTGCCTTTCATAACATTATTTTAACACATATTTTTGTATATAATCACAACTTTTTTTCTTAACAATAACATTTTCTCCATTACCTCCAATATTCCATTATCAAGTAACATACACAATATTGATTTAAGACATGTATGCCTGATATATTATACACCATGTATTTTCTAAAAACCATACAGAATTCATAATCTTTAACTCTAGATATTGGAATTTAGAGTAAATAAATTTAGGTATAGTATTTTTTTGATTCTTTGGTTCTAATAAGAACTTAGGTTTTACTGACGTTATATATTTCTCTTATAATTGGCTCATGAGGGTTATTAAAAAATACGAAATAAATTTGAAAATTAGGTTTCAATTGCAGTTTGATTATGATTTGATTGATTATGGTTTAATGTTAGCTTCCATCACTATGTGATGTGGCACCATATTGACCATGATCAAGGGGTTTTAGCTCTGTTACACATCCTTAGAATATTTTATTACCAAGATAACATCGTATTAAGTTACTTTTGACTCTGATTCATCCCTAGTTGAATGATCTTGCATCCTATTTCAAAATGATAGAATATCAAATAATCCCTAGTTGACATGACCCTTGCATCCTATTTGAAAATGACAAAAGATCAAATAATAGATACAATTGTTGTTACTGGGAAGACCATCAATGGACTTTTAAGAAAATAACATCACAATTCAAGATACATAATATCCATGGGATTTTTGGAAGGGAGAATCCAATTCATAATGGGTTACACCATAAATTCATTCTCATAAGCATGTCGCCCTTAGTAGTACTAAAATAATGATTTGAAACCCATTAGAATTTCAAGAGAGATGCTAACTAAAATTTATGCCCGAATGGAATTTTAACCTTTATTTTCTCTTATATAGTAGAGAGAGAAGACATTTTTGAAGCAATCTGATAATTTTTCAACTCACCTGGAATTCAAACTTAGTATTAGGTGAAGATTTTTGATAAGGATATACTAACCCTTTAATATTTGGGACAAATAAGTATTGATAGGCATCAATAGATCATTTGGGTTCCATGTCAAATCTTTAGAGACCCATAGCGTTGGAAAGTGGACATATTTCGCATGTATTTTCTTTTATGTTAATATCTTGTAATCCATTCGAACATCTAAAGCTATCTCCTCTAGAGATAGTGAATGACATCAAATCCTAAATTATGAACACATATCTTTTGGATTACACAAACATATTGAACATGGTCCCTTATTTCAAGGTTGTTATTTCAACATAATTATGAATGCATGATGGGGAAGTTATAAAGGGGATTTGAGATTTTTTTTCTATATTAAGTAAATTAAATGTACTAATTTCAAATTTGACAATTGAACAACCTAATTACTAGTAGTTATAGAATGGAATGAGAGTGGTAAAAAACTATTCCAAGGGTAAGAATTATACCCCACTTTAGAGACTTTTGATTCTATCAAGGAGGTAACCCAAATTCTCATGTTATAGGTGAGCATGGGAAGGAATACATTATAGCAGTACTGGAGGAGAATGCAGGTGCTAGAGAAATAAAAATGCATGCGCGTAAACTAGGAGAATATATGATCCGAACGAGAATGCATGTGCTAGAGAAATACAAGTGCATGCGCGTAAACTAGGAGAATATATGATCCAAACATAAAACATCTAGTTGGGGGTGATAGAGAACCCTCTAGGTCAAAACAGACCTATTTGGATATTTTGAAATCATTAGATGGTAAAAATAATGGATAGAATGAAGGATTGCAAGATCATTTGAGGAATCCCCTTATGTAGTGCAACTCCATAATGTTCATACTTTGAATGTTAATAAGCTTAGGCTTAGTGATTGAAAGGTTGAGCGTTAATTTCCTATATGTGGAGGAGAGTCACCTTGAAGCGCAAACAAAATGCGAAACTAATTCACTTTAGTTTTTTTCTTAAATCTTTTAGATAAAAACTTCCAAGAAAGTGAATTTCTTAATAAACCTATTCTATTTAGGGTTTGCTGATTAGTCAACAACTGTGTACAAATTTAATTAGTAGATTAGTAAATGATGTAATAATCCATGCAAGTATGTTAGTAAATTTTCACAATCTTTTAGAAGTTCCCTACCTTAAATGAGGACCACCAATAACAAATATCTATTACAAACCCCATGATTTAGTGAAGCTTACTCTTCCAATCTCTCTCCAAGTAACCATGATATTTTTGGAGGGTTAGTGATGAATCATGGAGTTGGTTTTGACTCAATAAACATATATTTCCATATTTTTGGATACCAATTATAAGATACTTCAACACTTCTAAATAATACAAATATTTAAAAAATTTGTAAAATGTGAATACTTCTTAGGTATATTTAACTAAAATAGGAAAATGTATTTTTTCTTCCAGAAAATAAATTAATATGTAAATGGTACTCAAAATGTAAAGAAAAATTATATTTTCTAATAGGAGTATTTTTTTTTCAATTAATAAAAAAATTTAAATAGAAAACATGAATGAGAGCTAACAAGTAGAATTAAAGTGTTCACTTCAATAACCTTTTTTGTGTATAACAATTAAGATGTAATATCCTCATGCCTCCCCTCTTTCTATTAAAAAATGAAAACTAACCAAAACAAATATGTTGTGACAAAGGCTAGAAGAAATGATCATACAAGTGAATCTTGGCCACAGGCTGGTAAAATAGTCTCTTTCAAAATGTTAATAATGTAAACCAGTACTTGGGATGCAATATACTTGAATTCAATTCTGAAAACCACACAACTCTTTATATCAAACTACAATTCAAATAGGTTTGTAATGAGCAACAATATTTCTTAAAAATATTAGAGAAAAACAAATGAATTTGAAAATTTTCATTTTAATTTGATACAATTAGATAAATGACACCACCCTAAAAACAACATATTTATTAAAAAAGTTACGGAACAAACAAACAAACAAAAAAAATTCAAAATTTACATTTTAATTTGATATAATTGCATTATATACTTATCGAATATAAACAAATACATACTGCATGTACATATAAAATTAATAATATTTTAATATAATGCATAAAAAAATTTGAAAAATCCATATTAATCATTTCAATAAATATTTGAAACACAATATCTCTCTTCCTAGATTTCATAGAACATCTCAATATATAAACTACAAATCAAATAAACTTTAGTATCACCACCTCAACAACGCATTTCAAATAAAGTTTAGTATCACCACCTCAAGAACACACTTCTTCACATCATTATCAGCATAAATAAACATTTAATCATTAAAATCAGTTGACTTGCTTATACACACATATACGTGATTAGGGTAGTATTGTATGCACTTTGAGATGTCGAATTAAACTTGTCAAATAAAATGTAATCATTAAAGTCAATTGACTTGCATATACATGCACATATCTGGTGAATTAAGATGGCTTGGATGGCTCTTTGAGATCTCGAATTAACTTGTCAAATTAATTGTTAGTAATACTTGGTAAAAATTAGCATACCAAACTTTTAAAACTTTTAGATGTCGAATTAACTCGTCAAATTAATTGTCAGTAATACTTGGTAAAAGCTAGTATACCAAACTATGTAATACTTCATGGCTAAAATTTTAGCTTGAAAGAGACAGATATAAAATCAATTTGTCTTTTTCATGGCTACATGCTAGTTTAAGAGAAACTGGAAACTGAGAAAAGGCTAACATCGGTAGTTAAAGGAAACTTGGAAAAAGCTAACATTGTTAGTTAAGAGAAGCGCGCCTATCCTATCTTATAGCCGTTGAAAGACTAGCAAATCTTATAGCCGTTGAGGGACTAGCGATTGGAAAAGTAGCCGTTGAGGGAAGTAGCCGTTGAAGGACTAGTGAGTTGGAAAAGCAACGGTGTTGTGTTGAATTAGAGCTTTTGAAAGAGTTGTGAGCTGGAAAAGCAACAAGTCTTGAATGATAGCTGTTGGAAAAGCAACCGGTCTCATATATGTTATAGCGGTTGGAGAAACAATTTTCAAGCCATTTTATTGCCGATCTCTATCAGTCGTTGGAAGCAATGTCTTTTTGTGTGATTTTTTGCTTGTGCGTCTAGGTCCAATGTGTGTTTTTTTCTTAACTGTTTGAGCTTTTGTGTTTGTACATGGGTGTTGGAGTCTGTGTTTTTATGTGACGGAGGACGAGGCTAGATCTGGATCATCGTCTGCTGCAAAAACTCTAAAGAGAGGGTGAAAGAAAGCGGTCCAGCTGCTCAAGGGTTTTTTTAATAGATGAATATCATTGATCTCTGTCGCATGGTAAGTATCCTAGTTTTCTTTGGACATTCTTTTGTGTCTACTCTGTTCTTTCTTTCCTTGGGCTAGCCATTTCTCTTCTTATACGTAAATTAATATGAATGTATGTC
The DNA here is from genome assembly GCA_034641835.2 of Pinus albicaulis. Taxonomy (NCBI): domain Eukaryota; kingdom Viridiplantae; phylum Streptophyta; class Pinopsida; order Pinales; family Pinaceae; genus Pinus; species Pinus albicaulis. The sequence continues at coordinate 158,173 of JAXQQM020075646.1, forward strand.
TTTTCTCGGGAGTATTTTTTGCTCTGTTCTTCTTGGGCATGGGCTAGTCATTTATCTTCATTTATGTAAATTAATTTTATGAATCTCAAATAAAGATTAATTATCATTCTTTTTGTTCATTATTCAGCTTTTCCCCTGTCTTGAGGATTAAGCTACGACCCAGTCAATCAAAAAATTCAAGAGCTAGAACGAGAGAAATGGCGAACGCAAAGTGCGTATTCATCAACATTTAGAGCGACTCGTCCTTGAACAGCTGTGCAATCTCAGGTGTGTCTCTCAATGTCAAATTCCATACCCGCCTCTGCATTATCTGTTTTAGGGTTTGGAATCTGTTTTAATGGTGCAAAATATTCCTAACTCTTTTCACAAATATTCGACTTTAATAAAAATAAAAATAAAAATTAACCATAAAAATAACGAAATGAAAAGTACCATGCATGCAAAACACTCATTTACATCCAAAATAATTGTAAATTAGGTAACCATGCATATCCCGTTAACTCTTTTTTTTTTTTTTTGTCAGAAACAAAAAAATGCTGATTATATTAAAATATCCCATTAAAATATATATTAAAATATATATATATTATTTTTAAATTTTAATTGGTTATTAATTTAAACATTTTAGTTTTATTTTTAATTTAGTATTTATAAATATTTATTATTTATTAATTATTTGTAGTATAATATTTAATTTATCTTTAAAATAGTCGTCTTGATTATGTTGTTTGAGATAGCTCTATTCAGCGGAAAAGAATACCCGAAGAGACCAAATTGAGAATGGTCAACTTTTTTTTTTTTTATAATCAAAGGCTAAGTTATATGATAGCTGATTAAACGGTAACTATCTGCATAAGTAAGTTAGATGAAACTGTAACTATTTGCATAGGTACGTTATATGGCGGTATAGGTTGAACAGCGACAAAATTGTTTAAATGTTTTCGTTGGTTGACATTTTAGTCTCTGGATTGGATGATTCTTGCTCGGCATGGTTTGGAAATTAATCTAAAATTTCTTTACACAATTTTTTTTTTAAATTTTAATTTGTTATTAAAATAATGTTTTACTTTCATGGAATTATTTTGAATTTATTATTGGAAAATATTTTTTTAATAAGTATTTACTATTTTTTTAAACCATGTATATATTTTGTATAATTAATTTGTTTTTTATTATAATATTTTTATCATTAATAAATTGTTTTAATTGTAAATATTATATTGATACATCTCGGAAGATTTGTATTTTCATAACAAGGAGATGTTCTAGATTACTATGTAATTAGCATATTTTAATTATATATTATGCATTTTCATAACAAGGAGATGTTCTAGATTACTATGTAATTAGTATATTTTAATTATATATTATGCATCTTATATTAGAAGGTGATTATCATTTTTTTTTCTTAATTCAAATGTAAATATATAAGTAGTCATTTGTTTGAGATTATGTATAATATGGTTCCTTTTAATTATGGATTTCAAAAATTATTTTAGTTTATATTGATATGTGATATTGCAAGTTTTCTAATCATTTTTTATAGGAGAGAAAAATATAGTAGAGAGGGAGGGAGGGAGAGAGAGGTGGGAGAGAAAAAAGAGAAAGGAGAGGGGGAGAGAGAAAAGTGAGAAGAGGGAGTGTGGGTAAAAGAGAGAAGAGGGAAAAGGACAAAACATGTGAGAGTGAGAGTAAGGGGGTCCACGTGTTTGAGAGATAGTAGTGAGGTGGGAGAGAGGCAAAGAGACTATAGAGGGAGGAAAAATAGAGTTGGAGGGGAAATGATATATATATATGGAGGAAAGATAGAGGTGGGAGAGGAAATAGAGTGTGTGTGCACGTTGAAGGGAGAGCATGGGAGGGTGGGAGGTGAGGAGAGAGAAATGGAGTGAGTGAGAGAGAGATAGGAAGTGAAGGGGTAGAGGGAGTGGAAGAGAGGAGACAGATGGAAGGAGAGAGGGGGAGAGAGATTGGAAGAGAGAGATGGCAGAGAGAAAGGTAGTGATGGATGGGAGAGAGAGGGGGAGGGACCAAGAGAGACAAGAAGAGGGGGAGGTAGGGAGTGAGATACATGATAGAGAGAGGGGTGGGAGAGTGATGATGGGAAATGGAGGGATTGAGAGGGAGAGAGAAAGAGAGGGAGGGATTGAAAGGATGAGAGAAGGAAATACAGGGATGAATAGAGGTAAGGAGAGAGAGATGAGAAAGAGAAGGAGGAGGATGAATGGATGGAGTGAGTGGGAGCGAGGTAGATAGAGAGAGGGAAGAAGAAAAAATGAAGGGCAGCATGGATGGAAGGAGAGAGTGGCGAGGGATGGGAGAGAGATAAAGAGGAATGGAAATAGTGGGAAAGGGGAGGAGAGAGGGGCGATGGGGAAGAGAGTTGGGGAGAGAGAGAGAGAGAGAGGAGGGAAATGGGGAGATTGAGGGTGTGAAGGTGAGGAAGAGAATGAGGGAAGGAGAGAGTGGGCGAGGGATGGGAGAGAGATAAAGAGGAATGGAAATAGTGGGAAAGGGGAGGAGAGAGGGGCGATGGGGAAGAGAGTTGGGGAGAGAGAGAGAGAGAGAGAGGGACTTGCAGCAGGGAGGAGAAGGAGGGTGAGTGTTGGAGGAAGAGAAAGAAAGGGAGAGGGAAAGATGGGGGGACATAGAGAGATAGGGAGGGCAAGTCGGAGTGGGGGGAGGGGTTAGGAAGGGATAGAGTGGGAAAAAGATAGATAGAGAAATGAAAAGTAATGGAGAGAGGGAAATATATATAGGGATGGATATAAAGTGATATGGAGGAGTGAGAGAGATAGGGAAGGGTATAATGAGATATAGTGAAAAGGGAGAGAGAGCATGAGACTAAGAGAGGGGTAGATATGGAGGAAGAATGGGACGGGTAGGGGAGAAAGAGGGAGAAATAGAGAAATAGAGAGAGAGAGAGAGAGAGAGAGAGAGAGAGAGAGAGATAAATATATAGGGAGATGGAGGGAGGGCGAAAGAGGAAGAGTGAGAGAGAATGAGAGAAAGAGTGTGGGAAATATAGGAAGAGAGAGGGGGAGAAGGGAAGGATGGAGAAAGTGGAAAATAGTAGAAAGGAAGAGAGAGAGAGGGAAGGAGAGAGATAGAGTAGGAAGGATGAAGAGAGAGGGGAGAGAGAGAGAGTAGGAAGAAGGAAGTGGGAGAGGGAGAGAGAGAGTAGGATGGAGGACGAGAGAAGGGGAGAGATAGGGAGAAGAGAGAGAGAGAGATGGAAAGGGAGAAGAGGAGAGAGGGAGAGACAAAGTGAGGACAATGAATGGAGAGAGAGAAGAATGAGGGAAGGAGGAAGAGAAATGGGCAGGAGAGGGGCGGAGAGAGAGGGAGGAAGAGGGAAGGACATAGATGGGGAAATGGAAAGGAAGGGAGAGAGGGACATAGAGATAGGCATGTGTAAAAAGTGTGAGTAAGGAGTGCGAGAGATATAGAGAATGGTATAATGAGAGAGAGTAAGGAGGGGGGAGAGAGAGAGAGTGAGAGAAAGAGGGAGGAAGAAAGACAATGAGGGTTGGAGAGAGAAAGATAGAGGGAGATAAAGGGAGGAGGAGAGAGGAAGAGTGAGGTGGGGAAAGAGGGGGAGAGATAAGGATGGAGTTAGATGGAGAATGGGAAATGAAGGAAGAGAAAGAGAGGGAGGGGATAGAGAGTTATAGACATAAAGATAGAGAGTAATATATAGGGAGGGAAAGAGAGGCAAAGCAAGGGAGAGAAAGGGAGGGAGATAGATGGAAGGAGATAAAATAAAGAAATGAAAATGAGGGGATAGAAAGAGAGATAGACAATTATAGGTACAAGGTCAAAGTGAGGAGTTATTTTGAGATACAAATGGTATAGTGAGAGAGAATGGGGAGAGGGAGAGAGGGACCATATTTTTTCAACTCACTTGGAATGCAGAAATACTAATACGTGGACATGTTTGATGTAGATAAAGAATATTTTTCAAAATCCCTTTTCTGGATAAGGCTATACAAAATTCTTAATCTCTGGGACAAAGAAGCATTAGTATGCATCAACAACTTTGTTCAGTTTCCTGTCAAATCCTCAGAGACCCCTTATCTTGGAAATTGAATGTCTTTTGCATGTATTTGAATTTATATTAATTTATTGAAATCCATTTGAACAACCACATCCATCACCTCTAGAGACAATGAATGGATTAAAACCCTAGATTAAGAATACATACATTTTGGATTTCACCAATGTCATGAAAATGGACCCTTATTTCAGATCTATTCTTTCAACATGGATCTTGATGCACGCAGAGGGAGTTGTAATGATATTTGGGAAGTTTCCTATCCTACCTAGATTAGAGATCCTTTATTTGTTATTGAACCATGTAACTACCAATAGTTATAAGAAGGAATGGGAGTGGCTCTAAGATACTCTAGGGATATGGTTCACATATCCATTTTGGAGACATTTGATTGAGCTATAATTGAGGAAGTACCCCAAATTCTCATGCTAGGAGTATGTGTATGGAGGAATACATAATAACAATGAAGAGTGGCTTCAACCCCTAGATTAAGAATACATACCTTTTATATTTCAAAAATATGATGAAAATGGACCCTTATTTTTGGTTTGTTCGTTCAATATGGATCTTGATGGATGAGGTGAAAGTTGTGGGGGTGATTTGGGAAGTTTCTTATCCTACCTAAAGTAAATGTACTAATTTCTGATTTGGTATTGAGCCACACAACTAACAATAGTTATAGGAAGGAATGGAAGTTGTACTAAGCAACTCTAGAGGTATGTGTCACATATATATTTTGGATACATATGAATGGGCTATAGATTAAAGGACCCAAAGCTCTCATGCTAGGAGCATGCATGGGGAGAGATACATAATATGGTTAGCAGTGGAGGTTAATGTGTGTGTGATAGAAGGAGAAGTACACTCCAGTGACGTAGTGGAATATATCAGTATAAAATAAAACTACATGTACGGATGAAAGTCTAGCTGTAGTGAGGGGTGACATAGACATATCTAGGTCACAACATATTGGAAATGTAACTAGTTTTGATCTTCATAATGTAATTCAAATGTAGTCTTGAAGTATTCATTTATTCTATTCATTATGATTATTTTTCTAGTGAAAGCCTATTTTTCATGCTTATATGGTCATTTGAGTCAAAATGAAAATTTACTATGACTCAAAGAAATGTGACTAAGTCAAATTCCTATTTGGACTTCTTGTAAGAAAAGAAAAAAACATATTTTATTTTCAGTCAAAGTGTCGAAATGTCAACCACAAGACCAATTCGGACCTCCTTGGGAACAAGTTGTCATGGGCTTCCAAGAGCCACCTATTCATTCCTCATGGACAACTATATATAAGAGGAAGTTTGACTCATTTGATGATAATCCAATTACACACATCATCACATAAATTTTTTCACCAAGCAAGAAGAATAAGATCATTGAAGTCAAAGGAGAGAGTTGAAAGTTAACAAAGAGAGAGAATATGAATTTTATACCCTATATTTTCTCACACGTGCAAATTTTTCTGAGTTACTAACGACCCAAAATTTCAAGGCTGAAAACAACACTCCTGAAACTTTAGGAGTTGAAACGATTTAAGAGGTTTGAAAAACATTGACTTTATTGACTTTGGCTTGTTGAAGAAGACTTAGAGGAGGGGTTACTTGGTGTTGTTATGGTATTATTAGTCCTCCTATTAGATATTGGATATCTCATTTTGATTCTATTCTATAAGAAGAGAATTTTCTTGGGTTTTCCCCCTTGTGGGGTTTTTCCCTTTCTTGGAGCCTAATTTCTTATATTCTTTGTTTCTTGTGGTATTCATTTTTTTGTACATTTTGGTAGATTCTTGATAAAGGGAATATAAATTTAATAATAATCCAACCAGCATTCACAAGTAATTATCAAGTTAAGAGAAATCAAACCTAATCTACTAGCATCTTGATTTATCAACATGGTATCAAAGCTAATAAGGTTAAGGGAAGACAACTTGAAGATCACAAATAATTGGTAGCCTAAAGACTCATTGAAACAATTATCTCTCCATCTATCTGAGCCAAATAACAAGACTTCAGGATAATCGTTTTTGTTGCTTCCATCACCCAATGAAATCCGTGTAATGTAAATCAATATTTTTGAAGACTTCCTTAATTGTGATAAATAATTATGAGATACATCTCTTGGAAGAATATATATATATATATATATATATATATATATATATATATATATATATATATATATATATATATATATATATATATATAATATTTGTAATTACATACATCTACTTATTTGTACAATTTCCTATAGCTGATAATGAAATCTTTTGTTACTAAAGAAGCAAGTTTTGTGTGGCAACTTTCTTCTAATAATATGATACCTGTGTGAGCTAGTAAAGTACAAGCTAGTTTGAAGTACATGATGATGTAAGGGATAATGATCTGATATGGGTGGCTTAATTTTTTCCTATGCAAGCACCTACCACTCAATTAAAAAAAATTAAGGATGTTGCATATATAGGCATGTGCAGAATTGAATTGTTGATTCACGTGTATGTGTTTTAACTAGTTTAAAGATTTATGTGTGAACAATTAAAAATTTTCTTAATCTGATTAAAACCATGTACAACAACCATAAATTGCAGAAAATTAACCAACAACACATAGCATCAAACATAATAAAGGATTTCACCCTCAACACTTGGGCTACGTCTCCTTGAGCCTCCATCAATGGACTTGGATCTTTAAGATTAAGTTGGTCAATTTATTTTACAAGTTGTTGCTCAACTCCAATGGTTTTTTAGACTATAACAATGGATTTATAATACCAAAATATCCTTATATTGACTACTCAATCTCTGGAAATGGATCTAGGCTCCCTTGAGCTTGACCTCTTTTGTTGGTGTCCTTGAGCTTCCCTAAGCTTCTCCGTGGAAGAAACTCTCCTAGAAGTCATATTTTTCTCCTGAAACCTTTTCTATTGTCTCCAACACATATCAATAATCCAAAATAGGTTGTTCATTTGCTCAGAATGAGCTCTCCCTACTCTGGCTATGCCTCCAACACCTTGTGGCACCTGGTGGATCTAAGCTCACTAAAAAACTCCCTATAGTATCTCGACCTTCATATGTCTCCAAATTCTTCTAAAAACCCCATAATTGGATTCATAAGGCTTAATATAGTAGAAATGACTATTGGTTTCCTGAGAATGGCCTCTAGCTACCCTGGTTAAGCCTCATTCTCCTCCTGGCACCTAATAGCCCTAGTGGCCCTTGGAACTTATCTAAAGAAAAATCACACTTAGAAGTCCTCAAATAGCTCTAAAAACCTCACCAATGGCTCTATAATTTTCCAATTAGCCAAGAATGATTCTTCATTCACTAATAATGGTCGAAAATTGGGCCTCCTACACTTTTTCCTGGTTTAACCTAGAAAAGCTCCACTAAAAATGGAGAAATCCACTTAACTGGAGTTAAAATAGGCACATTCTACAAAAAATGGTGAGCCTACTAAATATCCACCAACTTGACTGCGTATTTAATTCCATGGTTTTGGCGGTGGCCACCTACTCACCCCCAAACCCGTTAGTTGCAAACAGTTAGCAAAACTCCAGATTAACTACGGTTTTAATGTTTAAACTGTGGGTTGAGTTGTCTTCAGTTAGTGAAGACCACGGAGTAGTTGAAGTTTATTGTTGCAATGTAACCATACAACTTGGGGAACTGTTGGCGGGTTGGGACCGCCGACACTTCCCAACCACCAACCATGATTGCATTAAACCTTAAGTATAACCCGTCGCCCATAAAAGTTAAGAAGTAATGGGGATAATAGATGATAAGACATGCGCGTGTCCAGCGGGAGGTACGGGGGTTGATTGTTGTGGCATCCCATAAAATTTTGGTATGTTTTTGTAGGGCCACGTGGCAGCGCCATGGCTGGCTACGTGGTAGCTTATGATTGGCCCTCCAAACTTGTATAACCAATAGAATTGTGACACTTGTCATCCATTGATTGGCCTGAAGAAAGGAATATTTCGAGGAGTATTCTGAGGGAAATCCTAGGAATTTTCCCTAGAATATTACTTTTTGTTGACTATACCAATGGCTAGTCAACCCTCATCAACTGTCAAAATTTGTATTTTATTGAGCTTTCCAAAATGCGATAACTTCTTCATACGGTGTAGGTTTTTCAAAACATTCACGACGTCGAAATCAGGAAGACGAGATCTATCTAGTCACTTAGGTTCAACACACTTTTGAACACTTTTAAATTTGAGCTATCCCTTAGGCCCTGATCCGATTCTGATCACTCCTTCCCATTGAAGGGCTTTTGGAGCCACAAAATATGATGATTATCTGCCTTGAGCTTCAAGACTCTATTGCTTTCAAGTTATATCAACTGATTTTACTTAACAAGTCTCTTTGAAAATCACCATGACATGCTTTGCATCGCAACTGACTATGTCTCTTGACCACTGCTCTCTAGTTGGTGCTGACCAATTTCAGCATTGCTCGCTACTGTAAACTGATACATACTTTGTTGTACCACTGATCTCTCTATGCGATTGGAAATTTTTAGCGTTTCCACTGAGAATGAAGTCCCTCTTGCAACTATGGCATTCAATCTCTGTCTTGGAAATCCACTTTCAAAATTAAGCTCGCAAAATGAGTGAACTCTTGTCATCATCAAAACACTAGCTTGTTCTGCAATAGCTGCAAAACATTTTTCATCTTGTCCACTTCTCACTAAATGGACCAAAACTTCCTGCAACATCTTCTCCCAAGAACACGTGATCAATCTTGAAAATAAAATCTTATGCAAGAATTGAAATAAAGACCACCTCTTTTTTCTCCTTCAAAGCATTGACTATCACCTTCCTATAACATCAAATACATGGTGATCCTCTTTGCACATTGGTGTATCCATATATTGACTAACAATTGACAAACAACCTTGAATAAAACATAATTCATGCAACATGAGACACCAACACAAGTCGAAATGAAATGTGCAATACAATCGACACAAAATCGATGTGAAATGTGTGCGACACAATCAACACAAGTCAACAAACATGTGTGCGACACAATCGACACAAGTTGCTAAACAATATGATACATATTGACAACACTCGTGCATGTATAAATGTACAATGAACCTATTTACAAGTTCTCTACATACACATACAAACTCATGCATATGTACACCTTCAACTCTTCCTTTCAAGTACAAGCAAGTACATAATCGCAAAACATGTGGGCGACTATAAGAGCTGAACTAAATGATATTACTGCAATATATGTGAGTAACATACCCATATTTTACACCTCCACGACGAAATTTTGCAACAACAAAGAAATGCCTTCAAATAAACAACATTCACATGAAATATTGCATCATACAATTTGTGGTACTTTGTTGCAACTTGTCATACTTTCAACAAAAATTCATGCATACATGACTAAAATTTGCATCTATGTACAAACGAATGTATGTCTTACTAGGTCAAGAAATCGAACCACTTCTTACCAAGCCACTTCCATGGCGATTTTTCTTGCTGAACCTCTTCTTCTTGTGAATCATCTGGACTCACGTCGATGATGGAATATTTGGTTCCATTCTCACCAATATTTTTATCCTCTTTCTTCAAATGCTTAGGATGATTGGTTCGATGCAATGTCCAACATTGGGCAATGAGATGTCCCTTCTTCTAGAAATGTGTGTAAGTCTTTTGCATCTTTTGTGCAAGTCGCCTTCGCTTTGATTATTTCCTGTATGCCTTCATTCTATTCCAGCATCTTGAAACTTCATGGTTGCACAAATCAAAATAGGAAAAAAAAATGTCTCTCCCATTCATGCATGCATAATTGTCATGTTTAACATAATCATAAACAACTTTATTATGGGAAGAATTATACCTCGAATGTTGCTTTGCATGTCCATATTTTTTACCATCTTGAGAAGATGAATTTGAAGAGGTTCCAAATCTCTTTTGAAGACCAACATCAGTGTTCATGTCTTGATCGTTGTTAGAACTCTCTTTCTCGCCATAAACTTCATGTCTACAAACATCTTGTTGCAACATGGGATTCAAACAATTGCAGTCATCTTGAATACAAACTAGACATGTTTGAGGATTTGAACTTGCAACAAAAATTCTTCTTCGAACTGTCTTCAGCACCTTCATGGCTGTAGCATTTTTTCCATAAGATTTCCCATAGCCTAGACCAAACTTCTTAGGCCTTTTCTCAACCATAATAGGCTCAATCATGCCTTGTGCATGTTTTCCTAGACCGTTACCTTCATAGCCCATTTTTAACATCAATTTCGACCATATACCTCTAGTGTGTTTTTCAAATGAACCTACACATCTAACTGAAGAGGAAATTGAAGACAAATTTGAGTGATTTGCCTCTGATTCAAGCATGTGTCTGGTTAAGGCCTCTTGGGCATAATGGAGTTGCATCTCCATCTCATACATTCTTTGAAGAAGTCCTTAATTCTCTTTCTTCATGGTAGCCAATTTCTCATGAACTCTAGTGCTTTCCCTTACATCTTGATACAAACTTTGGACCATATCCTTGAGGATGTAGAATTCCTGCCTCATCTCTATATCAAAGAGTCTTGCAAAGGAGGAGGATTTAGAAACCTCACTTGATGAAGTTGTCATCACTCTCTAAATGAATTGAATAACTTCAACAACAATTCACAAAGCTTCAAAAACAATTTGGTTGTAGATTCAAGCACTTCTCTACAGCTTGTATCTCTTCTTTAAGCAACCTCTTTTGCAATAAATTCCTCTTGTGTTTCAAGGGTTGCCTTCAAGTCCTTTGGGTAATGAGGATGCTTTCATCCTTCTTCCTTACTATCCTCTTCTGGACTTAGATAGTAGTAGCTCCCCTTCACCTCTAGAAAACTCAAACTTGTAAGCTTCAGTCAATTTGCAAATAGTTAAATTCTTTGCACTCTTAAACACCCTTAAAGTCAAACAAGAAAGCAAGCAACCTTGTGCTTTGTCAAGCAAGCAACCTAGTGCTATGATACCAACCTGATCTGATATATTTGGCTAATTTTTTTTTCTATGCAAGCACCTCTCACTCAATTAAAACAAATTAAGGATATTGCTTATGCATGCATATGCGGAATTCAATTCTTGATTCAGGTGTATATGTTTTAACTAGTTTAAATCTTTACGTGTGATCAATTAAACATTTGGTTAAGCTTATTAAAATCATTTACAACAACCATAAATTGCAAAAAAAGAACCAACAACACGTAAAAGAAAACACAATAAAGGAATTCACCCTCAACACTTGGGCTACATCTCCTTGAGCCTCCATCAATGGACTTGGCTCTTTGGGATTATGTTGGTAAATTTATTTTCCAAGATGCTACTCAACTACAATAAATTTTTGGACTATACAAATGGATTTAGAATACTAAAATATACCTGGATTGACTGCTCAATCTCTAGAAATGGACCTAGGATCCCTTGGGATTGACCTCTTCTATCAATGTCCTAGATCTTCCCTAAGCTTCTCCGTTGCACAAACTCTCCTAGAATTCCTCTTATGCTTCTAAAACATTTTCTACTGTCTACATCACATATCAATATTCCAAAATAGGTTGTTCATTTTCTCAAAATGAGCTCCAGATGCTCTAGGTATGCCTCCAACAACTAATGGCACCCTGTGGCTCTAGGCTTACTAAAACATTTCCTGTATCATATCGGACTTCATAAGTCTCCAAATGCTTCTACAAACCACATCATTGGATTCATAAGGTTCAAGACAGTCAAAAATGACTATTGGTTTCCTGAGAATCGCCTTTGGCTACCCTGGCTAGGCCTCATTCTCCCGCTCACTCCTAGTGGCCCTAATGGCCCTTGGAAATTCTCTGAAGAAAAATCATGCTCAGAAGTGCTCATATGGCTCCAAAAACCTTTCCAATGGCTCTAGAATGCTTCAATTAGACAATAATTACTCTTTACTCACTTAGAATGGTCGAAAAATTGGACCTCCTACACTTTTTCCCAGTTTCACCTAGAAAGGCTCCACTACAAGTAGAGAAATCCACTTAACTTGAGTTAAAGGAGGTATAGACCGCCAAAAATGGTGCGCCCACTAACGTTCGATCGATTTGAACGTGTATTAAATTCCATGGTTTGGGCGGTGGCCACATGCGCACCCCCAAACTCATTAGTTGGAAACGGTTAGCGGAATTACAGATTAATTGCAGTTTTAACATTTAAACTATGGGTTGAGTTGTTGAAAGTTATCAAAGATAGTGGAATAGTTGAAGTTTATTGTTGCAATGTGACCATACAACATGGGGAACCATTGGTGAGTTGGGACTACCGGTGGTTCCCAACCCCCAACCACAATTGCAATAAACCTTAATTGTAACACATTTCCCATAGAAGTTAAGAGCTAATGCAGAGGTCAAACGGTAAGTCATGTGTGTGCCCAACGAGAGGTCTAGGGGTTGATTCCTGTGGCCTCCCATAAAATTTTGATATGTTGTTGTAGGTCCATGTGGTGGCCTCAAGGCTGGCCACGTGGCAGCTTATGATTAGCCCTCCAAACTTGTATAAGCAATAGAATTATGATACTTGTCATCTATTGATTTGCCTAAAGAAAGGAATATTACTAGGAATATTCCTAGGAATATTCCCTCTAACATTCCTTTTTTTTTTATTGTACCAATGCCTAGTCAACCCTAGTCAACTTTCGGAATTTACAGTTTACAAGGCTTTTCAAAACGCGATAACTTCTTCAGATGGTGTCAGTTTTTCAAATCGTTTACGATGCGAGAATCAAGAAGACAATATCTATCTGGTCACTTATGTTCGACACACTTTTGAACACTTTGAAATTTTAACTATCCCTCCGGCCCTGATCCAATTCTGAGCAGATAACATCCTATATTGATACAAATTTTAAATGTAAGGAGACTCACATATATAATAAACTCATTTCAAATTTTGACTTGAACATTTTGTGAAGATAATCCAAGGTTCAAGGTAAGCCTTCGAACTCTTTAACAACCTTAAGTATTGTAGAATAATTATTTATCCCTTTGGAACTAGGTGGAGTAGAATCAATCCATTTGTAAGAAAAATACATTTCAAACTCAACAAAAATACATTTGAGGTTTCTCACTCTAGGATACTTGGAGAAAAAGAAAAAGTAAGGGTCTAAAATATTAAGCTTAAATGAGAGATATGGAACTATACTCCTATGAAATTCCTAAAGTATGTAAGATGCCATTTAAGAGAAATTAAAAAAAAGTAATAAGCATGTAAACATTGGTTTATCAACCTATGGAAATATATATGACAAAGCATGGAAGGAATATCTATGATAGAATCAAGACACATATATTGAAACCTAAAAACCTATCCAAGATCTGATCTATTCGTGGCATATGAAATTTTCTAAGTACTCAAGCTCATAAATACTTATAATGAATTTCTATGTAAAAAATTCAATTTTGATGGTAACCTATGAGGTAGACTCGTGGGATGTTATTCCATAATACATGGTAAAGTTAAAATTTTGTTGACCTTTTAAGTTGATCATACATGTGATTTTTTGTTTTGAAGATTACAAAAAGTCTTGGGTATCTAATGGAAGGGACCAAAATTTTGTAAATTTTGTGGAATTGTGATATTCAAGCTCTCTAAATTCTCAAGGATCAAGAAAACTAAATCAAAAAATAATAATATAATTAATTTTTTAGCAATATCTTTGTGGAAGCATGATACAGTGAAAAAAAGAACCATGACAAGAAGTGAATCTCTATGGTACAGGTACTTGACGAAAAAACACTACCAAGACTCATTTCCTATATATAATATAAGATTCAATAACACCATGAATCCAACCTATATAGACCCTAAAATGCCAAACGTATCTCTATTGCTTGAAGGACAAACGATTGAGATATCTATGTTCAAGGAAAATTATATACATAACATTAAGGAAATTTGTATTATCTTTGGATATCTACAATAAAAATATGTTTTAATACATAAGCTATGTTACCTCCCATCCAATACATAAAATAACAAGTTGCTACATTGATGAATACGATCTATTTATGAAACCAAGATAAAGCTAGCAACTGAAAGAAATTTTTTTGGTTCGTGCAATTGTTGAAGGTCAATGACACCTTTGTTGTAAGAAAGTTGGTAAATGATGACTAAAGATAAATAAAAAATATTAGATTTTCACAATAAAAGGTAAAGAAAGGTCAAAATAGGTATCTATTATTCTTGTTGGAGATTTACAAAAGAGAACCTTGTAATGGATTTTGGATGGATCAAAATCCATTACAGAGTTCCCTTCTAGAAATATCCAACAATATAAAAATGTTTGGAAGTCTCTAATCACTTATATGTATTATTCTTATTCATTTCATAATTTTATTACGAACTATTGTGCATACAATGTTAAACATTTTATATATCATTGTAAACTCATATGAGGGAAATTTAATGATTTTATGCTCTTTTGAAATTTAGTATCATATTATGAAAATATCCATGTAATGATGTTAATGTTCAAAATATTTTTCCTACATATAAGGATTAGATTTTTACGGTTAAAGAATGAAATATTTTGGTACATAAGGCTTGTCAATAATGTCTCTATCATTTTGCAACTAACTCTCTAGTATGGTTGTATAATTTTGCATTTTTTAATTAGTAGGTCTTGAATAAATTTTCATCTATGGTTTGTAAAACCTAATGATGGTTTAGACTAAGAAGAATCCTAGGATCAAAAATGTATATAATCATTTTTGTTGTAAGAGGTATATCTAACCCTTGAATTATGCTAGTGTGAAAAACAACATGGAAAAATAGGGCCTAATTTAAATGGGAGCCAACCCTTCAAAAAATACAAGTACTCTACATCTACTTGACTAGTACTAATTATATCATCTTTGTACTTTTCGTTTTTTTCTCTGATAAGCTTCTAAAAAGGTTGCCTACCAAGAGAAGAACTATGTAAACTTAAATAATAGATGGAATAATCTGAAGAACATAGAAAATAATGAAGATTTTTTGAAAGGGACAAACTCGTTTAAAGTATGAAACATGAAGGGAAATAATTTATCTTAGCTTAGATGTATAGAGTGATCAGGTACTCAAAATTATGCTAAAAAATAAAATTTCCCAGATTAGTTTGGAACCTTAATGACCATGTAGATAGATCGTCATTCCGAATCTAGTGCAACTTGTTCCACAGAAAACCAACACTATATGCTCCCAGAAACATGTTCTATCCTCTTTGTCAAAAAGTAAATTTAAAAAAAAATGTGCAAACATCCCTGTCAGCAATCCGTACAACTGATAGGGCATGCCTATGTGTCACGTTTATTGATGAATGCTTTTTTCTCCTATGGCGAATCATGGAGTGCTAAGTGGCAAAATTTGACAAGTTCATGTTGGTGAAATTTGATTGGTTTATTTTGGGCCAACCACGTCCTGACACATGGCCTAACCAAGGGCGGCCACGTGGTAGCACCTGCGGCCACAAAATTTTGGTTAGGGTCGAGTGGATCCCCTGGGAGTTGAACTGTCAACCTCTACACAAAAATCACCAATGTTTACTGCTACACCATGTGACAAGACTTAACCATATAAGTCCGAGGCTTTAATTTATTATGTAATCGCCAAAGGTTTGGAGGAGGCGATCAGAGTCTAGCTTCATCCCTGGTCACTGCCACCGGTGGGACCTCGGGCTGGAGGCTAGCTCCAATCCCCCATGGATTATGCTAAAAATTAATGTGAAGGAGTGGCAGATGCTGACTGTTAGCAGAACCGTCGACGACCTTTATTAAAAAAAAAAAATCTGCCATAGCTAGTAGAGGGAAATTTAAGGACGCAAAAATTTCACCCAAAAAACAAGAAATTTTTCACCCAGTTAGCACTGAAAAATGGCGAAATTATAGGATGATGCCAAGCCTGGTGAAAATTGTGGAGAAGTTAGTGGAAAAACTTGGGGAGATGATGACTTCTCCAATTTTTGGCCAAATTGATGTAGAAAGAGCCTAGAAAGACAATTTTGGGAACTCTGGAGCTGATGGAACATGTTTCAGAGTTAATTGAGTAATGTAAACATATCTATTCACACTTTTGAGCATAATAGAAGACGGCAAATCCATTGGAAGCTCAACCAAGGATACGTAAGCAAGGCACGGTGAACTTCTTCATCATGTTGTGTTGTGTGACTGTTTATGGTGACGTTTATGTCTAATAGATGTTGTTGTTAAGTTTTTCATTTATGCTAATTTTCTCATGAAAAACACATAAAAAAACATAAAACCTCATATTGAACTTTCAATTAACGTCACAATACTCAAGAAATTTCTTTTAATTTTGATTGGATCTTAGCACAACAAAAATAATATTCCCATTCAGATCAAGTTGGTATCAGAGGACTAAGTTTAGTCGTGCAAAGAGGATTTAATTTCTTTTGAAAGTTTTTAAATTCTTATAAGGTTTAATCCCAAGAGAGGAGAAAGTTCGCTTGTTGGTGTGGTTCTCAAGTTGGAGCCAAGAGAAGGAGGGCACATTTTCGACAATTTCCACAACAAGATTCATCTCTAGTTGCAGTAGAAGCTTCAATAAGCATGTCTGATTAAGGAGGAATTGATAACATTTCAAAGGACGAGAATGCTTTTAGGAAGGCTTTCTTTGACATGATAGAGACGGTGAAGGTCCTTTATGAAGAGAGGAACACAAGGTTCTAGGGTGAAAGCTTAAGGCCTCCAAGAGTAGAGGGTTCTCTGGGAGGAAGAGGTAATGGAAATGGTGATAAGCCACCATCTACCCCACCACCACCCTCACCACCATCTTCACCTTCATCTTCATCCTCTTCCACTAGTACAACCCTTACACATACTCATCAACCTATCTCTAAAGGAATTGGTAAACAAACCTTGTTAAAACTTGATATTAAATTTTAGTTTCCTATGTCTTAGATTTAAATCTTGATATTAAATTTGAAAGAAACTAACTCCCTTTCCATTTTGACTTTCAACTTCAAATATTTTTCTACCTTCCTACTAAGGAAATTTTTCATACCTCCTGTATTAATAAATTGAGAAAAATTCTTCCACACAAGGTTACCTGCATAAACCTCAACCTGAACACATCTTCATCTTCCATTGGTCTTGCCTTGCATCTTACTTATGCAATCTTCTTCAGTGTTTCCTCCTCAAAATTGTCTTTCTCCATATTCCTCGAACTAACCATCCTCTTGAGGTATGAAACTTCCCCTTTCAGCATGTTTGAGGAATTTGAACCTGGTCTAGCTAGAGTGGACTTGATTCAACTAAGCTCAACCTCTTTCGCATGATTATTAATCACACCAAATTGGCACACATCAAACCCTTCAAGTTGGAGTGCTCCTATCATTTGCAAATCATCCTTCACTGCCTGATACAAAGCTCCAAGTTTTTCAATGTATTCGATCTCATCTTCTCCTATAAAAAATTGGTCTTATTTTTTATCAAGAAAGTCCCTCTTGATGCCTTCTTCAAGTTCCTTGACTTCATCTTGCAACTTGGATTATTTATCCCTTAATAAAACTCGTTCAACCAAAATTTATTGGAGTCTACAGTTTCGTCATCACAGTTCTTCATCAAGTTCCTCAAGCTCAACATATTTCCCCTAGAAAACATTCAAGGTTTTCTGCACATCCACTATCCCATCCTTGATGATGTGGAAGTATTCCCATTACGACATAAAATCTTCATAGTATTGCTCCTCCTTATCCTTCCAAAATTTTTCCATTTCTTCAAGTTTTTGAGCAACCCTTATGTCTTCTATGAGCTTTTTAAGCTTGACTCAACCCCCTTGATGTACCTCTACCCAAACCTAACTTCTCCTAACATTGCACTATGACGAACTACTTCATGTCATATCATTCCACTTAAACCAAGATTTGATACCAACTATGATAGCCCCATGTTAGTTGTGACTCTAGGTTCACTTGTGGGAAAGGTGTGACACCGACCAACCCTTTTTTTTCACCACTACTAAAGCTCTTGGAATACACCTTACCGAAACTTACTTTAACTTTCTACTCAATTGTTCTTCAATTTTGCATCAGAATTATATTTACTCATAGTCAATTATATCTACTTCATAAACATGAATAAACAACCATAAACAAAAATTGTGATGAGAGGGGGAAACTCCCCAAAACAATTGTGTTCCAACTAAAAAATACTGCATAACCATGTCCATATATGTTTTACAAGGTTTACAATGTGTGAGAGCTACTTGGTTGCACCAACAACTCATTCACAAAAGTCTACCCAAAATGTGCTTGCCCTGCCTACACTGCATGCCATGTAGTTCTACCCGTACTACCAATATGTGCCACCTCTATCTACACTGCCTACTGATTGTATAACCTTTCGCCACACTCTCAAGGGAACCCCAAGTTCGACATTGTCACAATTACTAATTCAATGGTTCAAAAATTCAACTTTCGTCCTGCCCTGCGTGGTTGCATGACCCAAACCACACTGTTTTGCACATGCCCTAAACTGTTTTCCTCATCACACTGTTCTACACACGCCCTGAAATGTTCTTCCCAATCGCACTATTCTGCATGCGACCTAAATTTTCCCTTCCTCTTTCATTCACCCATTTCCTTTCACCCTTCGCACTTGTCTCAAATTGTGCGATCTACTTGGGTCATTACTAAACCTGCCTTTGGGTCAAATCCTCAGCTCTAATTTATGCTCATCATTCAATCTCCAATAATAAATTTGACGTGTCTCTTGGAGTCTTCAATCAACTCATCCACATGTTCAAATTCTCGCACGATCGACTCCTTCACTTTCCATGACATGACTTGTTCAGTGGTCTCCCCTCTGCCAGGAGTCAGAAGAGCATCTTTATTTCGCGGGTGCCCTCTACCCGTATGCATGCCATCCATCGGTCACTCTCCCATTCCACATGACACCTCCCTGCAGGGTTGGAATTTAGATTTCTCTTTACCCGTCACAGAAATTTTTTTTGACGTTTTGGGTCATTACGCTCCCCTTCAAGAAACGTTATCTTTAAAATTTTGCCTTTCATTGATGATGTTCTCATAATAAATTAACCCTTCACCAATACAAGTTTGATTAAAAAATTAGCCTTCAATTTTTTAAAAATATAAGTCTTAAATTTTTTTAAAATTAATGAATTAGAAGACAATTTATTGGAAAATAATTAAAATTTAGAGAATAATTTAGTACAAATTTGAGAAAATAACACATTGTATTATAAATTTTCATGGGCATTGCTACATTGATATAAAGCAAATACTAGGAAAGGGTGAGTGCAAGCTAATAACAGTGTCTCAAGTTAGTGCAAGTTAATACACAATAAGGAAATTTCTAAATGATAGGCGACATAATTTACTCAAAGAAATTGGCAGCCTGTGTTTGGTTTTTAAAATAAGGAAAAATTTGATCCACCAAGTTAAAAAAGAAGCCATTAAATTCACCATATTTCATCTAGATAATTAAAACTATAAGTAAAAATTAGAGACCACATACTGGTAGTTTTTGTGAGAAGGAAATATTGGTGATTCAACCTTAGTTTTCAATTTTCCTCCTCGTTTATGTGGCCAGAAAACCCCAAATCCAATTTGCGGGGAGTTTGTACTTTGCTTCACCCATAGTCGTATGGTCACCCATAGTCGTATGGTTAGAATCTAGTTTCCTTTAGAAAAAATCACACAAAGAAAAACAAAAATTGAACATCCACCAAGTTTAAAACAACATGACCGTTTTCTGTTTTCAAATATCAACCACAATCCAAAATTAAAATTAACTCTTTGCACACTTTTATTCATTGGGAAAAGGAAAACTATGTAAGAAAACAACTACAACTATTTATAACCCTGTAAATCTAGTCTTCTCCTATCTCTTCCTTTAACATAAAATTAAATGAAATGAAAAGAAAATAAATGTAGATCACTTTAAAAAAACCAGCTATTGATATTAAAGTTAATGTTATTTCTTAACAAGTAATTATTGATTTGACCTTCAACTCTATAAAAATTTGATATTTAATTGAAAAAAAATTAGAAAAAGAAGTAATGTGATGTGCATAGTTTTTTTTTTTCTTCGTTTAGAAGCTATAGAGTTTTAAATATCCATTACATCATTAAGAAAATAAAAAATAAAAATCCATATATATCCAATCTGTTATATTGTGAAGAGAAAAAAACAGCATGTCTATATATACCCAATCTATTAGTTTGGGAAAAAATAAGTGCAAAACTTTGATAGTTTAGGTGGTGCTCATAAAATATCTTCTGTCAGCACATCTACCCATGTTTAATTCGCTGCCCAATTTTTAATTTTCTGCTTTCAAAAAGAGAACTTTGCTGCTTTCAAAAAGAGGACTGGGATGGAAATATCACTCTACCTCCTTCATTCTAGTTAAATAAATTAACGGAATTAAATAAATTTTTATCTTTAACTGTTGGTCTGTAAAATAAATTTAAACTATTTGTAAATTTAGTTAAATTTAAACTATTTATAAATCCAATTAAACAAGATTTAAATTTGATTGTCTGTAATTTCAATTAAATAAATTAATGGCATTAAATAAATTTAAATTATCTGTAAATCCTATTGAATCAATTATGTAAAATTATTTTTGAAAGTTCCTTGAGAGACATAATATGAATATTTTATCTAAAATTCAAAACTCAATTCCAGATTAAGTGAAAAATGGCAATGGATTTGGTGAAAAATGTCCGTTCTAATTTTTGATGTTGATTCCTTATCACTGAACTATGAAAATTAAATTATTGGGCATTGAGAGCACAACTTGCAAGTGTGTTGGACTTTGGACTTACCATGCTACAGGCGGCAAGCTCCAACCTCATAGAAATTGTGGCCACTAGCACCGATCCACCCTGTGTGCAGCAACTCACCATGAAATTTCGGCACCGATTCACACCCTACTTGCAGCAACAAACCATTGAAATTTCAGCACCGATTCATCCTTGTTGCTTGAGTCTGCCTGCAGCAACTCACTATTGAAATTCAATATGATGGGTGTAGAAACTTACCATTAAAATTTTTGAAACTGAATTTTTTGAAGGCTAGCCAACGCTTTATTTTTTTTGGGAATTAGGTAGTTTTTTTGTAATTAGAATTTGGCAAGCACAAAGCAAGTTAAGCTTTGTATATTTTCTATTAATATTTGAATGTAGTTGCAGTAGCAGTAAATAGATATATAAGAATATAATAATATTTAAAAATACAATTTGTAAATGAAAATTTTAATAAATAAAAATAGAAAATTTTAATAAATATAAAATAGACATATAAGAACGTTTTCAATTTTTTTTCAAACGTCAAAATGAAGTTTTCTCTCCTTCCTCACACGTCTGAGAAAACGGGTAGCAATATATTTTACCCTGCAAATACGTGTAAAATGGTTAATGACGGGCAAAATGCCCGTCAAATTCCATCCCTGCCTCCCTGCCCTCTCCTTCTTGTTACTTCTCACCTCGCTTGGTTCCTACATGTACGCACTACCCAAGTTGGGTGCACAACCACCGCTATGGGCCTTCCTCACCTCACATTCAACATAGGCGTAGTCTATCACTGACTCACCCATTCGGTTAAACGCGTCTAGCTCACTTGTTGGTTAAATGCCATTTCTATGCAACTCGCCTTCAATTTTTCGGCTTTTCGAGTGTTGGTGGGTAGTCTTGGGTGCACGCCAATTTGAAGCTCTGACGAAATATCTCAAGGTGCAAATATTTCTTCATGTTTTGTACTTAAAAAATAGGTTTGCACGTATTGACGTTCCTTAATGCTTGATAGATCTAGGGTTAATAGATCTAGGGTTAAGATGGATCTAATTTAATAGTTATTTAAAATAAACCATAAATACCACTGAATTGGAAATCCCATAATATTAAGAATTATTTAAACAATTACAATCATGCTTGTGGATTCAGATAATTAATAATTATATCCAATTTTATAATTTTTATTTTTTCACTATTCTTGGAATTTATTTTTTATTTTTTAAATCCATTTAAAATCATATATAAAATATTAATAACTATATTAGTAAATTAAATTAATCTATACATTAATTTCAATATTAAAAGTATATCTTCATAAATTTATTTCGTTGATACTAATGAATAAACATATTTAATTCAACAAAAACTTGTATAATAAAACAATTTAATTTATGTAATAAAACGAATCAAGTTTTATATATTTCTATATATAATATTAACAATTATTTTAAAAAAATATTCACCAAACATTAACATTATTATTAAATTGATAATAAAATAATAAATTTCATTAATATTAATAAATAGACATATTCAATTCAATAAATATTCACATAATAAAACAATATAGGTTTCATGTAATTACATAGGTATATCAAGAATAATTTGTTTTTTATAACAATGCAATAAAATTTTCACATATTTATTTCACAAAATAAATCATATTTTTATTATTTGAAAATATGTAAAATTAATTTAAATAAAAAATATAATTATAAAAAATAAAAAAATTTACTATAAATTATATAAATATTTGATAATTTTAATAATATTATATTAGTGATGAGAGATATTCACACCAAGGATAGATTAACCATATAAAAAAATTAGAAAAATAAAAAACTTTACACAATTCAGTTTCAAAAAACTCCAACAATACATACTATTTTATTTTAAGAGATTTAAAAGATATTAAAAAACTTATAAAATAAATAAAAAATAAAAAATAACAAGACATATTATTTTATTTTAACAAATTTAAAACTTGTTAAAAAAAAATTTAAAAAAAAAAAAAAAAAACAAAAACAAAAACTTATAAAATAAGTTATAGATAAAAAAAATATTTATAACTAATTATAATTATAAAAAAATTATAAAAATATGTATACAATTTCCATTCAATGAAACTTTTTTGTATGGATTTTCTTATGCATATTATTTAAAGCTTTGCACATTGATTTGAAGGTGTTAGTGTTAAAATTTTCAGAATTTAAATATGTTTACTAATTTTAAACCAACCAAGTCTATATATCGATTTCCCAAGGAGATAGTACATTGTAATTTTTTCTATTAATTTTAAATGAACAACAAATATATGAGTATCTCAATAAGTTCCAAGAAGTTATATTTATTATGTTTTCTGGTTCAACCAATTATACAAACACGTTAACATCTATGTAATAAGAATATCTTAGTTGAAAGATTTATTCAAATTATTTTCGTGCATGTACCATATTCGTTTGTTTTGATAATTTTAAATAATTTTAAATAACGAGTAATATATAAGGAATTAAAGGAAATCCAGAGTAATCAACCGTGCCCTTCGCAACATATTTTAACACAGATATTTTGTATGTAATCACAAAATTTTTTCTTAACAATATCATCTTCTCCATTACCTGCAATATTCCATTCTCAAGTAACTTGCTATATATATATATATACCATGCATTTTCTACAAAAGCATACATAATTCATAATCCTTAAGTATAAGTTTTGGAATTTAGAGTAGATATGATTTTTCCTTATGCTTGACTCTAAATAAGGATTTAGGTTTTAATGGGATCATCATGTTTATAAGAAAATATGTAAGCATTATGCTTATTAGGTTTCAATTATACTTTGAGTGATTATGGTTTCATTTTGGCTTCCATCTCTATGTGGGGTGGCACTATACTCACCATGATAAAGGGGTTTTCTCTCTCTTATACATTTTTGAAAGATTTTATTACCATAAAAATCTCATAAGTTAGTTTCGATTTCGATTCATCTTTAGTTTAAATGATCCATGCATCCTATATCAAAATGATAGAAGATAAAGGAATAGATACAATTGTAACTATTGGGATTAGACTTCAAAAAGAACATCGGTGGACTTTTAAGAAAATAACATGACACTTCAAGATACATAATATCCATGGAATGTGTTGAAGGGAGAATCCAATTCATAATGGGTTATGCCATCATATTCATTCCCATAAGCATGTGGCCCTTAGTAGTGATAAAATAGTGATTCAAAGCCGACTATAATTTTAGGAGAGATGTTAACTAAAAGATAAAATAAAGGTGCAAAGGGATTTTTCAATTCCATTGTCTCTTTTATAGAACAGAGAGATATTTTTGAAGCAATCCCATATTTTTTCAACTCACTTGGAATGTGCACGTAGTATTAGGTGAAGAGGTTTGATATAAATAAAAAATATTTATCAAAATCCATTGTTTGGATAAGGATATACCCACCTCTTATTACTGGGGATGAAGAAGCATTGATAGGCATCAATAGCTTCCTTGGGTTCCATGTCAAATCCTTAGAGACCTTTAGTCTTGGAAATATAAGTTATTTTTAAGTATTTTCATTTATATTAATGTTTTATAATCCATTCCAATATCCAAAGCCATCTCCTCTAGAGATAATGAATGGCTTCAAACCATAAATTAATAACACATAGCTTTTGTATTTCAAAAATATATTGTAACATAAATTTCAATGCATGAGGGGGAATTTATAAAGGGGATTTGGGAAGTTTTCTATCTTACGTAAATTAAGTGTACTAGTTTAAGATTTACTATTTTAACCACCGAACTACTAGTAGTTATAGGAGGGAATGGGAATGGTATTGATCTAATCTAGGGGTATGGATTGCATATCTATTTTAGAGACTTTTGATTGAGCTATTGATGGGGACCTCAAATTCTCATGTTAGGAGTGTGCATGGGGAGGAATACATGATAGAGGTGAGTAGTGGAAGAGAATTTAATTGTTGGGCCTTGTTTATTCCCATGTTTTCATCATGAAATATCACTGTTTATACCCTAAAACCCTAGGTTTTTTGCCCGTTACATACCCTAATTCCATCACTTGCCGCCAAATACTCTCTATGGTTGATTATCATCAATTTTCTTCACTTCTATATGATTAAAAATGATTCTGTTATGATCTACTAATGACGTTTTTGTTGAATTACATTTATCACATGGTTCCATCACTGAAATCCCTCACAAGCCAGTTAAGTATGAGAATGCCTAATTTAGGGCTTTGGCACTTTTGGCGCATTTTCGGAGAAACCGATAGAGGTTATTATCAAAAATGATATTATAACACCTCTCCATAACTTGGATTCTACCCAGCTCACTAATATGGGTTTCTAGAAGGAGATTAGCCAATTTGTCCAAATCTGTAATAAATTCTAAATTTCCAAAATCCACCTCGATTTTCGTGCATATGAAGGAAAAGGAATAAATTTGAGCACATGGGTTTTGATACCAGTATAGCCAATTTATTAACCCTTTACCATTTTTTAAAAATACCTTACGGTTTGGGAGTTATTCAGGGGGCTTTGAGGCTAATTTCTATAAAATTTGAAATTTCAAGATTTCTCAAAATTTCCCAATCAACCATGTTATGTTCAATTATGAACTCCTTTATTCCCTCTTTATCCTTCATATGGCCTGAATCTCATTAGCTATGAACCTAATTTGTGATATGATTCCTACATGACCAATTCAACTTAAAAAGCATGAAGTTTTCACCTAAAATCGATTTGGAAAGACGAGCTACCTAAATCAAGTTCCAGCTATATGCTCCAGTAGTTTTCATGGGATCGATAGGATGACGAATTGGCCACTCTCCAAGAGGTTGAATTCAATTGATGGCCTCTTGAATAAAGCTTCCAAGATCAGTACGTTGTTATGCTAAAAGGAGGGTAGTTTGAAACTAATCAGAATATAGTGCTAAATCTGATTAGTTCATAGATTTTCCACACCGTTGGTTTCAACGTTTTTCTATGTAAGGATTGATGCTACTTTATGAATGCCACGATGCCTATCAAGGTTGATAAATGTAATATGTCATGGTAGAAGGATTGTAATTCGATTTTGGTTATCAAAACTTGAAGATTGCAACTTCGTTCTCAAGCAATCAAGCGTGAATTTATAATCTGTTATGATGTGCCATTGATTAATTTTCAGAGTGTATTGGATTTCATGGGTTCCTGAATTGATTTGGTGAGAGAATAGTTAGTTCTTGTAAGCTTTAAGCTTCTCCGGGTGTGGCAAGGGACCACCACAATCTAGATCAACATCTGTAAGTATGTGTGTAGGTAGTCTATATATTTTGATCAGTTTTGCATATTAGTTACAATTGTCTTTAATAAATTCGATCTTACTGTTTCAATTAATTATTTAGTCTTTTCTATGTCATTATTGGTTTGGTTCCAATTAGGGAACAATGTCATATGCTGGTTTCCACTTAGACAAATTGAGTGTTGCATACTATGCAATGAGGATTTCAAGATTGTTGTTGTAAGTGTGTGGTCAGAATTCATAAGTTTTGCAGGATTGTTTAAATTCAAACACTTCCAATGTTCCTTCCATACATGTAGAGATTTCAATTTTTAACCTTGTCATTCAAAACCACCTGGAATCCGAATACGAATTCTTTCATAGATGAACCCAATTGACAATGAGCCTTTGCGTTAACAAATGAAAATTTGACAATGTGTGGTCAAATTCATATGGTTTTTGAGTTTGAGTTGTAAGAATCATAGCAAGGTAAGGGTTTCGTATTCTTAGCATTTGGATTTCAGCATGAATTCCATGTGCACAAGTGTGATTTTACCATGGTGAATTAGTTATGGAAAATATCTTTCGATTCCATCATTTCTGAATGGTTGCACATAGTGGATTGCATGATAGATAGAGATTAAATCATATGAATGTGAGTTTTATCATAGCCACCATTTGGACTAAATTCTCGAATTAATTTGATGAGCTTTTGAATTATATTGGCGGTGAAATCTATACCCTGTGATCTCAAATGTTAGAAGGAGAGTGAGCATTTCAACAAGTGCTGTTGTGTATTTTAATCCTATCCAGAGATTTAGAATTTTTATTTGTTGTATATGTTGATTTGTTTGAGGAAGCCTTTGAAAATCATGAAACAAAGAATGGAGTTTAAAAGTGACAGTAGTAGCTTGCTTTTTTTAAGCATTAGATTTTATAGGACATGGCTTGACAGTTAGATATAATTTTGATTTCAATAGGAGTGTGTATCAGTAATTTTAATTTCCAGAGTGAATAAATAAAAATAATTATGCATTTATCTTGCTTTAAGATTTGAGTGTCTAAAGGTTTGATTTAATTGTTGAGTTTGATATTGTCGTAGCTAGTTTAGTGGTGCGAGTTATCTTTATCAGAAAAGAAATTTCTTGGTTGTTTTAAATTCAAGTTAGAAAATTGCTTGATATTAATTAATTGAATGAGTGTGTTTTCCTTGAACAGAAGAATGATTAGGGGAATTCCTTAGTTAGCATTTCTTTTGTTGTTTAAAGTGTATGTGGAGCTCCTACCATTTTAGGGTTTAATGCAAGGATTAATTTTGAGATTTTAGTTTCAAGTTTGTTTACATCAAGTTGTGCTATAGTAGACTATGTTAACAATTATTTACTTAAAGTTCAAATTTCATTTGCAATAAAAATTAGGTTTTCACTTAAGTACAATTACCTTTAAAGAGAATAATTGGATTTACTGAATATAGGTCTTAAGTTTTAAAGTCAAGTTCAATTATTTTTAGTGACATAGCTTGATTCCATTTTAGAAATTTGTTTATTCACAAGAATTTGTGTGTTTTATTACTTAGCTGAACATTAGATAGGAAACATTAAAGCTTTGACCTACAAACTGAATCAAGAAGCGCAGTGTAGCTTGTGCTTACAAGCCTAAATTGGAAAATTAAATATTAAGAGCTTTAATTCACCAATTAAAACTCTCAACATTTTGGCGCCGTTGCCGGGGAGTTGTAATTTTTTATTCAGGTAAATATTATCAGAGTTTCAAGATCGTGCAAGGATGTTAGAGGGTAGAGAGTGTACGGTAAGACGTGAGTGAAGAGCCACACATCGAATTTTTTGGGGTTGCTCCAAAGTCTGACCGATTACTACTTGTTCTTGAGTTTTTATTTACTTTTTCTTTATGCGTAGAAGTAAATGTAGATTTATTTCCAACGTTATTTTTCTTGCAATTAGCAGTTTTTAATTCATTTAGATTAAGAATTGAAGCATTGAAGGAAGAAATATTTTTTGGGTGTTGTAAGAACCCTCTTTTTTTGTACTAATCCATGTTGCGAATAGGAAAAATTCAAGAATGACCAAGAGGTTGAAGAATTTCCATCGATGCGCTTTCTCAAATCTTAGCAGTAGCTGGGGTATCTTCTTCTTAGGAAGAGTTAATGCTGACTTCATTCAGGAAATTATCTATCTCTCCACAACCAGAGAAGGGTTTGGAAGTCTCTCATGATTCCTCTTGCCTATCTACGAAGGAGATAAATGAGCCATGCACCAAATTCGATGGGGAGCATCCAACTGAACTTGAGATCGAGGAACCTTCACCATGCCCAGCAACAAGCCTTGTGTGCATTCTAGAGACCAATTATCTAACTTTTCCTTGCATGACCAAGGAGGACATTCAGAGTGGTCCAAGTGAAGAAATGACCCAATACCACCAGCATTACATCGAGAATTGGTTACAAGTCACAATCTAGTCAAAGTACCACTCTCATCTTCAAATACTCTTGGTACCATATCAGTTGAAGAAAATCATTTCTCATACTCTGGTATGTGTTGTAGCTTATTCTTTCAAACTGCGTGTGAGTCTATTTTTCATGTTGTTATGAACATGGCTGCATTGGAAGTACTCCTACACTTGAAGGAGACTTTCCTCTCTCTAGATTAGGGTAGGGTGGAAATGAATAAAATTGTTTTTACAACATCATTCTTGAAATTGCAATTCCTAAGGCATAACCATTGAAATTTTTGTTATTATGCACTCTTGTGGTAAGACTTGTTCAAAGAAATTCACTCCTAATGCCTCATATTTTATAAAGTGACACTGATTATTGGTCAAGAATATTCATTAGGTCAATTAGGGGAATTGTTATTGTTATACTTTCCATTCACAAGCTTAACATACTATCATCCAAGAAGCCTTTTCAAGTTTCTCTTTGAAGGTATTTATGAAAAGCCTCCTATGGTGTACCCCTCTTACACAATCATTAGCTCTCATAAGAACCCTAGCATGACCTACTCGAGGAATATTTCAGCCATTATCTGAGTTATTTTCTTTTCTTTGATATTTAGGGTAGCAAGATCAACCAACAAAGATTAGTAATTAAAAACTTTTCATGCCATCCTGCACTCTTAAGGAGTAGATTTGTCTCCCCACTTATTAAGTAACCTCTAAGGTTAATCATAATCAGAGTATACAAAAATATGTAGAAGAGGATAAGAGGTCTCGTAATGAGCTGACCTACCACAATCATGAGACCTAACATGCATAACATTACCGTTGTTGGTCACCAAGCTAGAGTAATGGTGTTTAAACCAAAAATATAGAATATAGGAGGTACCATAACGAGCTGACTTGTTCATCCATGATACTTCTTGTGAGTGGCGCTACCATCAGCTGGTTACCAAGCCAGTATAGTGGCCTTTATCTAAAAGTCGAATAAGCTAACTCTGAATCTATAGTTCGTAAGCGAGACACAAAAATTTCGTTAGATTAAAAAGCATCCCTGTCGAGGCTATAGACACCTGCTGGCAGCAGGGTCATGCCTATGGCATAAAAGTTAATTTTACACTATGATTTACTTGGTTGTTTTTCCCTTTCCCTAACCTCATTTTCATATCTCTCTGAGAATGGATTTAATATCCTTCAGTAGTGTGCTTTGGAGTTCTATATTTTAGAAATAATTTGGTTTTTATGGATGTGAGACCCTTAGTACAGGTGATTCACTCTTCCTGAATAAGAGAAGCTTCAACTATATGCTTGGTTAATGGTAATACAATCATCCTCGGAAGGTATCATTTTGTAATATTTATTTTTCCCTATTTCCCATCCATTTTAGAAATAATTTGGTTTTTATGGATGTGAGACCCTTAGTACAGGTGATTCACTCTTCGTGAATAAGAGAAGCTTCAACAATATGTCTAGGTAATGGTAATACAATCATCCTCGGAAGGTATCATTTTGTAATATTTATTTTTCCCTATTTCCCATCCATTTTAATGCTTGGTTTTTAAAATAAAGTCACTTCTATTTATAATAATGAGGCTATTGAAAGTGAAGACCTGCTGCTTTGGATTACTCTTGAGATTCTTTGTGGAAATTCTTATGGTTAATCATTTTAGGATGACATTATCTCTGCAGTAAGAACATTGTTAATGCATTCCTTTAGTAGCCCTAGCATTAGTTACTCTTTTAGAATAATAAAAATCAGTCTTAACATCATTGGATCCCTGGTCACTACTTTTCTTATCATATTCATGCAAAGTAAGATGACATCCGATGAAACTTACTTACATGCTCTCACAATTAGCCCTATGGTTTAACTCAATAAAGCATGACTTTAATATAGAAAACTATTTGTTCATTCTTTGGTCTTCGTCAGAGGTTTTTCTTACACGAGGACATGAGAGATGATAGGAATGGGGGGAGGTGGGGGGGGGGGGGGGGGGTGCGAGATATGTTAGGAAAAAATGAGGAGAATTGTCCGGTTTGATTCATATTTTCACCCTATGCTTACTCATGGTTCTCGCTATCATTTTTTACAATTGTTGGGCTTGGAGAATGATCAGGTAATTTTTCTCTAATTTAACCTATTTCCTTTATTTTGATGAAGAGGTTTATTGATGATGGTTCTTGTGTTATTTCAGGAAATCATATTAAAAATACACATGCATCAACACTTTCGGGATAACGTGGATATTGAGACCTTTTTCGTTCTTCAACAGATCATATCAGCAATCACATCAGCTTGAGCCATTCCATCATTTAATTCATCTTTCAACACCAAGGATATCAACAAAAAGGGTAAAAATCGAGGTAGAGGTGGCTTAATATTCTTTAATTGATAAGATATTCAAGAAAGCTTTGATGATTAATGACCACATATTCTGTATATCTGGTTTTCCATATACCCTCCATTTGCACACTACTCTAGGTCATAATCATAAAGGTTCATATAAACATAAGCAGTAACTATAATGCCTTCCCCTCCTACATTCACACATATTGTCAGTTGAATCCAATAGAGGATGAATTCATTGCTTCCTTTCATGAAGGAACCACCTATAAGCATTGGCCTCGCAAACAAAGAGAATGCAAACACATGTCTTCCTGTCTCCGTCACCACCTCATCTCATCTACAATTTCCATTGTCCCCTATCATCCTATTCATCATTTTCCTCCTGCCATATCCATTGTCTTTCCTCGAGCGGTATCACTCTCAAAATCAAATCTTCATGTAGTGTTTATCCACAAGAACTAACATTTCCTAAAAGCCATGATGCCATAAAAACCTAGATATGAAAAAAGTATTTGTTTGCATGAGAACATCAAAAGCATCAGGCATGGGGGGGTGTTGGGCCTCATATATTACCTTCTTTTCATCATGAAATATCATTGTTTATACCCTAAAACCCTAGGTTTTTAGCTCGTTCCATACCCTAATTCCATCACTTTCCGCAAAATACTCTCTATGGTTGATTATCATTAGTTTTATTCACTTATCTATGATCAAATATGACTATTTAATGTTTTAATAATGAGATTTTTTTTGAAATATATTTATCACAGGGTTCCATCGCTGAAATCCCCCATAAGCCACTTAAGTATGGGAATGCCTAATTTAGGGCTTTGGCACTTTCGACGCACTTCCGAAGAAACCGAGAGAGGTTATTATAAAAAATTATACTATAATACTTCTCCATAACTTGGATTCCACCCAACTCACTCATATGGGTCTTTAGAAGGAAATTATCCAATTTTTCCAAATCTGTAATAAATTCTAGACTGCCAAATTCCACCTCAATTTATGTGCAGATGAATGCAAAGGAAGAAACTTAGGAACATGGGTTTTTATTAAAGTATAACCAATTTAGTAACCATTTAATATTTTTTCAAAATACCTTATGGTTTTGGAGATATTCAGGTGGATTTGAGGCTAATTTATGTAAAATTCGGAATTTGGAGATTTCTCAAAATCTCCCAAAAAACCCTCTTATGGTCAATTATGAAGTCCTTATTCCCTCTTTATCCTTCATATGGCCTAAACATCATCACTTACCAACATAAGTTGTTAAATGATTCCTACAGGACTAATTCAACTACAGAAGCATGAAGTTGGCACATAAACTCAATTTGGAAATATTAGCTACCCAAATAATGTTCCAGCTCAACTATTAGGTTCCCATATTAGTAGTGTAGTCCATTATTGTTATTAGTGCAACCCCCTTATTGTTATTATTGTACCCTTATAACCCCCGTATTGTTATTATTGTTCCCTTACATTATTATTGTTACGACGGCTAGGATTATATTGTGACCCCATGGACTTGTATATAGAGAAGGAGGTTTTTTCATTTGTTAATCCAAGAATTTTTCATTTATGTAATGTGTTGGAGGTTTCCCCCTCAAAGTGGCAGATTCTAAGGCGTTAATCTCTCTTTTCTTCTATTTTTGGAGTTGGTTTCATAACATTTCGCATCAGAGCTTTCGATTCTAGGGTTTCGTCGCTCCAAACAGGCCATCGTGAAATATTTGCTATAACATTTTTTCTACAAAGTTTCCAAATTTAAATTTTTTACAAAATGAAGCCAAAATACTGAGGAACATCTTGTACAAATTTCAGATCTTGGTTCGCAATATTTTAGAAGATATAATCTGTTGAAGTTAGGGTTTTTTCAGGCTCCGGAATTTCACCTAAATAGGTTATCGTGGAATTTTCACTATAAATTTGTTTCTGCGAAGGTTCAAGAGTTCAAATTGTTACAAAGCGAATCCAAAATCCTTATGAACATCCTATATAAATTTCAGATCTTGGTTTGCAATATTTTCAGAGATATGATCTGTGGAAGTTAGGGTTGTTTCAAGCTCCCGAATTTCATCTCAAAGAGGTGACCTTAGAAAATCGGCATAACTCTCTCTCTAAGCATCGTATTGGAATTATGTAATATGTGGACACAACTACATAGACTGTAGCTTCTTGTGTATCAATTTCAGAGCTGAAGGAGGAAACAATGAGACGTGGTACATCGTAAGAGTGTGTTCTACTGAAACAGTCCATAAGTAGGCCATTGTGGGATATTCAGAATAAATTTTCCTTGATGTATCAAAATCAGGTTAGACTTGTGGCATTCGAAAGAAGATTCAGAGGGCTACTACAAGACTGAATTTTAGATATTGAAGATCCACAATTACAGAGATAATTCAATTTCAATATTTAGCTCCTCAAAATCAAGAAAAAGGTGTGTTTTTTTTTCAAATTGCATAAGTCTAGTTTAAAAAATTAGTTTTAAGTGATTCCAAGGGCATATTGAGCATAGATATCAGTATTTGGTTCTAAAATGCCCCCTAAAAATAATTCAACACTCATTAAGCCCTCATAATGCTCTACTATGACCCATGAAAATGAAGAATTGCAGCATGATATATAAAAATTTCAAGAGCAACTGAACCAAATTTCTCTCTCAAAAAGAGAAAAAAAAATGAAATGGAATTTTTGAATAAACATGTGGAAGAGAAGATGGGTGGTTTGAATAATAATATGGAGGGTTTGAAGAAAGGTGTGGAAGCTAAGATGGATGAAATGGAAGAAAAAATGAAAGACAACATGGAAACAATGAAGAATGATATAAAAGCAGACATGGAAGGCTTGACAAATTTGATAAAAGAAATGTTTCCTAATGACGAAAAGATAGTAGAGGAAACTCATGACGAGAAAAAAATAAATTCTAATCATGATTTCATAAACTCTAATGTTGAATGGAAGAACCACCATATTCCAAAGATGGATATGAGGAAGTTTTATGGAAAGGATCCCGTAACATGGATACTACAGATGGAGTAATATTTTGATCTCGATAATGTCCAAAAAACACAAAAGGTACGCATTGGAACTTTACATTTAGAACAAAATAAATTTGTATGGTATTGATGGATTTTCTCCCGTAACAAAATTGTCACTTCGTCAATTTTTATGGAGGAAATGATAACACATTATGAGGATACAAAGAGCAACATCTTCTTTAGCGAATTGATAAATCTCAAACAAAACGGTTCAATGGTGGAGCACATTGAGGACTTTCAAAAATTGAATATAAGGGTAACTGATATTCTAGAGGAGCACATGATTGATTTCTTCATAGGGGAATTAAAGGACAACATCTAACATGAATTTCGTGTATGGGAACCTGATTCATTGGATAAGGCATTCAGGTTGGCAAGAAAAATTGAATGAAAAATTATGGCGAAAAGGGAGCCTAACACTCACATCTATAAAAATAGAAATGTTGCTACTCCTAGACTTCCACAATCTACAAGGTTGACACCACAAAAATTGGAAGAAAAAAGAGAAAAAGGGCTTTGCTACAGTTGTGATATAAAATACACTAAAGGTCATAAGTGTGCTGAGAATAAATTATTTTACATAGATTGTGAAGGGGAATAAGAAAATGAACAAGGAACTTCAAAAGAAGAGGATAAACACCATGAACCAACCCTAGAAGAAGAAGAAATGAGTCTGACCATATCGTGTAATGCATTGGCAGGAATTACCACTCCTCAAACTCTCAAGATAGAAGGACAAATGAAGAAGAAAAAGTTAATAGTGTTGATTGATTCAGGTAGCACCCATAATTTTATTCATTGTAAGGTAGCCAAGGAATTGAATTGTTTCCTATACGCAGCACCAGAATTTCAAGTGACTGTTGCAAATGGAGGAACTATAAATTGCTCTAGAAAATTCCATAATATCAAGCTAACCATGGGGGAATCTGTGTTGAATGGTCTAATTATTTCCATTCCAATGGGATGTGCTGATGTTTTTCTAGGAGTAAAATGGTTACAATCTTTGGGGACGGTAGTTTTTAATTTTCAAGAACATTTCTTGAAATTTTTTTGAAAGGAAAGGAAATCAAATTACGGGGTATCTCAAGGAAGCAGGGAAAGATAATAAGCTCTAATGTCATTACAAAGATTCTAAAGAAAGAACAACAAGGCATAATTGCACAATTATGCTCACTAGAAGTTCCAACATCAAAATCATCTATTTCTCCAGATCTCCAAAAAGCCTTGGACAATCATTCCAGGGTGTTTTAAACTCCCAAAGGGCTCCCACCTATTCATGATAATGATAATCCTATTCATTTGATTCCAGGAAGTGTTCCTCCAAACATCAAGCCTTACAGATATCCTTATGTCCAAAAGATCAAAATTTAATGTATGATTGCAGAAATGTTAGAGACTCGTATAATTCAACCTAGTCAAATTTCTTTCTCTGCTCCAGTAGTATTGTTGCACAAGAAGGATAGATCATGGTGCATGTGTCTGGATTATAGGGAGGTCAATAATCTCACTATTAAAGGTAAATTTCCCATTCCTGTGATTGATGAATTAAATGGAGCAATTCATTTTACCAAGTTGGATCTTCATTCAGGATATCGTCAAATTAGAATGAAGACTGAAGATATTCTGAAAACAACATTTCGAACTCATGAGGGTCATTATGAATTTTTGGTCATTCCTTTTGGCCTTACCAAAGCACCTTTTACTTTTTAGGGGTTGATTAATTCCATTTTCAAACCCTTCCTTAGAAAATTTGTGCTAGTATGTTTTGATGACGTACTAATCTACAACAGCTCTTAGAAGGATCATGTTCAACATGTTGACACGGTGCTAAAACTATTGGAGGAGAAACAATTATATGCAAAAACATCCAAATGTCTCTTTGGAGAACAAGAGGTGGAACATATGAGTCATATTGTATATCACAAGGGTGTTAAGGTAGACCCTAACAAAATTAAAGCGATTAAGGAATGGAAAGTCCCCACAACCATAAAGCAGTTGCGAGGATTTCTTGGGTTGACAAGGTATTATGGAAATTTTGTTAAGAATTATGGAAGAATAGCAGCACCTATAACAACATTATTGAAGAAGGATACATTTTCAAGGAATCATGAAGCAACTAAGGCCTTTGAACATCTTAAAGAGGCAATGTGCCTAGCACCAGTCTTAGCTACGCCAGAATTCAAAAAAAACCTTTATTATGGAATGTTATGCCTCAGGAAATGGAATTGCCGCTATTTTAATGCAAGAAGGAAGACCCATTTAATTTGAAAGTCGTCCAATCAAAGGAAAGTATTTACAGAAAGAAATTTATCAGAAAGAAATGTTGGCAATACTATATGCATTAAATAAATGGAGACCTTACCAAATGGGAATACACTTCAAGGTAAAAACAAACCATTATAGTCTTAAATAATTTTTGGAACAAAGATCATCTTCAGAAGGGTAGAAAAAATGCATCACAAATATGTTGGGTCATGACTTTGAAATCATCTACAAAAAATGGAAGCTAAATGTTGTTGCAGGTGCACTCTCAAGGAAATATGAAGAGGTGGAAGGATTTATTTGTGCAATTTCTATAATCAAACCAGATTGGATAACTAAATCAAGGGATGAATGGAAGAAAGATGAAGCAGTCTGGACACTCATTCAAAATTTGCACCAAGATCCTATTACATCTGATACATTTAGTTGGAAAAATTATTCCTTATGGTACAAAGATCACTTATCTCTTTGTAAGAATTCCCAACTAATCCAAAAGATTCTTTTAAAATTGCACACTTCTCCTTTAGGAGGACAATCCTTATTTTTTAAAAATTACCATAGGGTGAAGAAATATTTTTTATTGGGATGGCCTTAAATCTGATATTCAAAATTTTGTTCCAGAATGTTTGCCTTTCTAGCTAAATAAAGTTCAGACAATTAAGACCCTGGGTCTTCTACAACCTTTATCCATTCCAAGTCAACATTGGGAGGAGATTTAAATGAATTTTATCACAGGTTTACCTAAGTCCAAAGGAAATAGTGTCATCATGGTTGTAGTTGATATACTTACCAAGTATGTACACTTTTGTGCATTATTTCATCCATTTAAAGTAAGTATAGTTGCTACTGCATTCATGGAAACAATTAAAAATCTACATCGAAACCCAAAGATTATGGTAAGCGACAGAGCTCCCATTTTTACTAGAAATTTTTGGACGAAATTATTTTCTTATTTAGGTACTCAACTAGCTCATAGCTCATCTTATCATCCTCAATCTGATGGTCAAACTGAGATAGTGAAAAAATGTTTGGAAGTATATATTTTTTGTTTTGTATCTGATAAACAAACGCAATGGGTTAAGTGGTTACCTCTAGCTGAATCGTGGTATAACACTTCCTTCCATACCGCAGCAAAACTGACCCCATTTATGGCACTTTATGGATACCATCCACTATCCATCACATCATCTTCAAGAGAAAATTCTAGGGTGCAATCAGTGGAAGATCACATTGAGCATCAACAACAAGTTCTTGAACTCTTAAAGGATAACCTAAATTTGGCACAAAATCGAATGAAATAGTAGGCAGATCAACATCGTAGTGAGAGAAGTTTTGATGTAGGAGAATGGATATTTTTATGGCTACAAACATACAAGAAAATTTCCCTCAAGCAAGCTAAGAAGGTGAATAAATTATCGCCAAAATAATATGGTCCTTACAACGTGTTGAAAAATATTGGTACTATGGCATAAGAATTGGAGCTTCCTGATTCTTCATGAGTGCATCCATTTTTCCATGTTTCATGCCTAAAGAAGGTTGTATATGACAAACTTCAAGTTCAAAAAATATTTCTAGAACTTGATGAGGAAGTAAAAATCATATTGGAACCTGAAATAGTCACTGAAAAAGAACTCGACAACTATGAAATCGATCAATTTCAGAGTATCTCATAAAGTGGAAAAACTTACCCACTGAAGATTATACATGGGAGGATTAGAATTTTATAGAGATGCATCGAGAGCTACTCAAGCATTGAGGACAAAATGTTTTTGAAGGAGAGGGGCATGTTAGGTCCCCATATTATGAGTGTAGTCCCTTATTGTTATTAGTGCAACCCCCTTATTGTTATTTTTGTACCCCTGTAACCCCCATATTGTTATTATTGTTCCCTTACATTATTATTGTTAGGTCAGCTAAGATTATATTGCGACCCCATGGAATCCTATATATAGAAGGAGATTTTGTCATTTGTATCATCCAATAATTTTTCATTTACGTAATGTATTGGAGGTTTCCCCCTCGAAGTGGCTGATTTCTAAGGTGTTGATCTCTCTTTTGTTCTATTTTTGGAGTTGGTTTCATAACATCAACGCTCCAGTAGTTTTCATGGGATTGATAGGATGACCAGCTGGTCACTATCGAAGAATTTGAATTCAGTTGATGACCTCTAGAAGAAATCTTCCAAGATCAGTATGTTGTTATTCTAAATGGATTGTAGTTTGAAATTAGTTAGAATACAGTGCTAAATTTGATTAGTTCATAGATTTTCCACATCGTTGGTTTCAACATTTTTCTATGTACATGATTGATGATATTTTATGAATGCCATGATGCCTATAAAGGTTGACACATGTCATATGTAAGGGGATAAGGATTGGAATTCAATTTTGGTTATCAAAACTTGAAGACTACAACTTCATTCTCAAGCAATCAAACGTGATTTTATAATCTGTTATGATGTTCCATTGATTAATTTTCAGAGTGTATTGTATTTCATGAGTTCCTGAATTGATTTGGTGAGAGCATAGTTATTTCTTGTAAGTTTTAAGCTTCTCCAGGTTATGCAAGGGCCCACCATAGTCCGGATCAACATCTATAAGTATGTGTGTAGGTAGTTTATATATTTTGATCAGTTTTTCATCTTAGTTACAATTTCCTTCAATAAATTCAATCTTACTATTTCAATTAATTATTTAGTCTTTTCTGTGTCGATATTGGTTTGGTTCCAATTAGGGAACAATATCATATGCTGGTTTCCGCTTAGAAAAATTTAGTGTTGAAGATTATGCAGTGAGGATTTCAAGATTGTTTCTCTAAGTGTGTGTTCAGAATTCATAAGTTTTTACCGACTGTTTACATTCAAACGCTACCAATGTTCATTCCATACACGTACAAATTTCAATTGTTAACCTTATCATTCAAAAACACCTGGAATCCAAATACACATTCTTTCATAGATGAACCGAATTGATTATGAGCCTTTGCATTAGCAAATGAGAATTGGGCAGAGTGTGGTCGAATTCATATGATTTTTGAGTTTTCGTTGTAAGAATCATAGAAAGTTAAGGGTTATGTATTCTTATCATTTGGATTTGGTCATGAATTCCATGTGCACATGTGAAATTTTACCATGGTGAATTAATTCTAGAAAACAGTTTTTCTATTCTGTCATTTATGAATTGTCACACATAGTGGAGTGCGTGAAAGATAGAGATTAAATCATATGAATGTGAGTTAGATCATAGCCACCTCTTGGACTAATTCTCGAATTAATTTGATGAGCTTCTAAATTATATTGGCTATGAAATCTATGCCCTATGATTTGAAATGTTAGAAGGAGAGTGAGCATTTCAACAAGTGATATTGTTTATTTTAACCCTATCCAAAGATTTATAATTTTTATTTTCTGTATATGTTGATTTATTTGAGGAAGTCTCTGAAAATCATGAAATAGAGAATGGAGTTTAAAAGTGATAGTAGTAGCTTGTTTTTCTTAAGAATTATATTTGATAGGACTTGGTTTGATAGTTAGATATAATTTCGATTTCAACAGGAGTGTGTATGGGTAAGTTTAATTTCCAGAATGAATAAATAAAAATAATTTTCCTTGTAGCTTGCTTTCAGATTGTATTTTGTGAAGGTTTGATTTAATTATTGAGTTTGATATTGTCATAGCTAGATTAGCGGTGTGAATTATATTTATCATGGAAGCAAGTTATTGGTTGTTTGAAATTCTAGTTATCAAATTTCTTGAGATTACTTAATTGAATGAGCAT
Organism: Pinus albicaulis; assembly: GCA_034641835.2. Taxonomy (NCBI): domain Eukaryota; kingdom Viridiplantae; phylum Streptophyta; class Pinopsida; order Pinales; family Pinaceae; genus Pinus; species Pinus albicaulis. The sequence continues at coordinate 198,182 of JAXQQM020075646.1, forward strand.
GTTTTCCTTGAAGAGCATAATTATTAGGGAAATTCCTTAGTTAGCATTTCTTTTATTGCTTAAAGTGTATGTGGAGCTCCTACCATTTTAGGGTTTTCAATTTCAAGTGCATTTTTAGGGTTTAATGCAAGGATTAATTTTGAGATTTCAGTTTCAAGTTTGTTTACACCAAGTGGTGATATAGTATGTTAAGTTTGGAATAATTTACTTAAAGTTCAAATTTCATTTGAAATAAAAATTAATTTTTCACTTAAGTACAACTACCTTTAAAGAGAAGAATTGGATTGATTCAATGGAGGTCCTAAGTTTTAAAGTCAATTTGGATTATTTTTAGTGAGATGGATTGATTCCATTTTCAAAATTATTTATTCACACGAATTTGTGTGTTTTAGCACTTAGATGAACATTATAAAGGAAAAATGAAAGCTCTAACCTACAAACTGAATTAAGAAGCACAATGAAACTCCTGTTTACAAGAACAAATTGAAAAATTAAATATCAAGAGCCTTAATTCATCAATTAAAACTCTCAACAGTAAGTGTGAGAGAAATACAAGTGCATTCGAGTGAACTAGTGGAATATATTTGAAGAAAACAAAACTACATGTTGGGATGAAAGTGTGACTCCGATTGAGGATGAATGAGAACTGTCTAGGTCAAAACAAACCAATTTTGATTTTTTTAAACTTAATTGGATGGGAAAACTAATGTGAATTCCTTCATGTTGATCTTGATGCTAGAATAATTATCTATATAGTTGTCTCAATTAGCATGTAAGAAACTATGAAAAGGGAATGATTAATGGATTGAAAGAATAATTGAGGAATACCCTAATGCAGCGTAATTCCATAATGGCCATACTGTGAATGTTAATAAGCTCAGGCTTAGTGATGGAAAGGATGGAAACTAATTTACATTGAAGTCTAAGAAAATATTCCCCTTAAGGAATAAAATCTAGATCTATTTATAAATGATTCAAATAATATCACGAATGTCTTTTCATTAAGAAATGAATAATATACCATCTGTGAAAGAGGGAAGAAATGGGCCTACAAATATACATTCTTGAAAACAAAATGGTACACTAATTTACTTTATAGTTTTGATTAAATATTTTAGATAAAACCTTCCAAGAAAGCGATATTTTTAATAAAACTGTTTTATGTATGGTTTGATGACTAGTGAAAAACCATGTACAAATTTAATTATTATATTAGTAAAGGATGTAATAATCCATGTAGCAATGTTAGAAAATTATACAACCTTTTAGAGGTTCCCTTTCCTAAATGAGGAACACCAATAACAATTACCTACTACAAATATCACGATTTATTAGAGCTTATTCTTCCAATCTCGACATAATTCATCGTGTTTTTTAGGGTCAATGACGATTCATGGAGTTTGTTTCAACTCAATAAACATATATTTCCATATTGTTGGATACCAATCATCATATACTCAATAATTCTAAATAAAAAAAATATAAACAAAATTTTTGTTAGAGGTCAATCTGGGCATCACTACCAAAACCCAGAGCAATATAAATTAGGTTCTATCATACTCTAAATTAGTTGCTACTTGCCTTAAACAAGTCATCCCATTGTTGGATTTCATCCATGAAAGTTTCACTACTTGAATTCTAGTTGTAGTGCTCCATTGAGCCATCAACGCACCCGTAGACTACAGTTAGTTCTTTGCAAATAATTTACTCCCATGAAATACTATGTTGCGGAGCATCTAGGCCCACTTGACAGTGTGATGGCCAACTGGGAGCGAATTTTTCATAGGATTCCAGAAATATTCCTACCTTCCAGTGGCTTCTAGAAGATGTTCCAGCTAACACAATATATGATAAATTCGAATATGAACACCATGGAGCCATTAAACCACTTATACTCCTATTCCATTGAACAAGGAAACCTCTTCGCCCATTTTTGGAAAAGCGATTCAATGATCAATTAATGTGAAACTACCTACATTTCTTATAAATTGAGCATTGATCATAGTGCATAAGGGAGAAAATTTTTGCATTTGTAGAGTTATGTTGGTAAGATCACAACTCTTTGAGGTATATTTTAGATGTAATGTTATGTCGCTACAGTGATGTTGCTGATGTGATAAGGATATGACTGAAGCTGGAGCAATTTGACATCAAATCAAGCCAACTAGTTGTAACCTCTCCTTCTACCTTAGAATAAAGAGATTTTTTCCTTTCCTAATACATGTGTTCATATTCTTATATATGTATTTTCAAATGCAGTCGATTCAGTTTGACTAATATTAACAGGTCATATGCTCTTATGTCGTGTTTTTTCTTCTGTTAGCCATTGCAAGTGACAATCAAGCAAGTTCTGTTCGATTGAGACAGACAGAAGTGACAAAAGGGAGATGAAGAATAGCGAAGGATCACAAGTAGGTGTTCTTCTCTTATATATTTAATCTTAAGGAAAAGGTCAAGTGTCTTTCATCTGTTTTTCTAAGTGTGATCACCAGACTTAGGGAAATTTATCTATCTATAGGTTTGATTTCCATAAAAAAAAATGGCAACTCTTCTGCGTAGTGACTGATCATCCTTAGTTGTTTTAGCATTGTTTTTTAAGCTCTAGTACACTTCAATTTCTTTATTACAGTCATTTGAATTTGTTTTGGTAAAATAAGTGTGTTTTCTTGCATATTTTTGAGTTTCCTCTGGCACCAACGTAGTGTTTGTCTTGACACAGTGCTCTACATAACACTATTGGCTTAGATACATTGCTATGCAATGAAATGTCTCCCACTCAGGAGTGCGTTTCTCTTGTGACCAAAAAATATTCATCATATTTTTATATTTCGCCATCCATTTTAGTATCTTTTTTGCTGAGTTTTTAAGTGTATGATTTCCTCTAGGGACTAGATTGATTCTACTATCCTTGCTCACTTTGGATGTCTATTTGTTCAATTCTTATTTCTTTTTTTATTTATCATTGTCGAAATAACTCCAAAGTCTAAAATTTAAATTTCATCAATTCTTTATTTTCGAAAGGGGAATTGTCATTCTAGTCTTCGTTTCTTTGGAAAGTATTGATTGATCATTTTTTCATCATAGTTTCTTTTTTTTTATGCAAAATTGAAAGAAATAAAAAATAAAAAACATGCATTTGCATATAGGGTTTGTGGGTGCTGCATAGGAATAGTTAGGAAATTTTCATTTAGATGTTCTAATTGTTGATTGCTTACAATCTGTTTGCTCTATCCCTTGAAGCTAAGGTTTTCATTGTCGAAATTGAATTGAAACAAATGATTATCATCTTTGTTTCATTTTAGGAAGGTCAAAAATATCACGCGGTGAACCTGAAAGGTAAAATTATAATCAAGATCAACTTAAAATTTATTTGAATTAATCTAAGGGAGCACTGTCACTTAATGATAAAATTTAGAGGTCTAGGCTCGAGACATGTTCCGGCATCGTAAAACATAGTAGTTGTCGTTATCTGTCTGTGATACATTCTAAGTGTGATACCCCATCCCACGTACAAAAGTATATCGGAGCTCATCCACGTACCTTGAGTATATCGGGGCGGTGTTCTAGTACAAAAAGTATAAGGGGATGCTCTCACTGTGTGGTTTCGCATTAAAAAATGCTAATACAGATTGGGCCTCCACGTACCATCAAGTATATTTGGGAGGAAAACATCAAGTTTCTTACCATGCATAGGTAACTAAGTCGGCCGCCTTGTACACTGTGATACATTGAACACAACATTAGAGGAGATTTCTTGCACGTACATAAGTACTTGGTTTACTGGGGAAGTATATTGCAGTTCACAGTTTCTTGGAAATCCTTTTGTCTAGAATTACCCTCTTTTTATTTATTTTATTTTATTAAAATCAATCATAAATCGTGGAAGAAGATCAACCCTTTCCCTGTTGTTTGCGTAGGAGAGAGAATAAACCACCTTTATCGCTAGAAGCCACACCTAATCGGTGAAGGTGAGCTCGTCCTACCGAGTCTGGTACCTATGGAAACTTTGGTGATACATATTCATCTAATTTACCATTCATTTGATCTGTTGATTACCGAGTCTTGAGTCATTTCTACCAATCTTGATTTATCTACTGTCGTCGAGATGGAGTAATCATAGTTACCTAAGTACACTAAAATTCAATCCAATGAAATGGTAAATCCATAACCTGAAGTTGTTCAACTGGAAGTTGATCAAGAACCTATTTTTCTTTCACCAGAAGATCTTGATCCCTAATTTAAACAACAAGAATTTGTTCCCGTGTCAGAAGACGATCAACTGACTCATCCTGAGTCATACGTAACTATTGAATCTTCCTCTCTACCACAGAGTTTACTACCTGAAATTTATCTTGGGCCTGACAGTGAAGTAATTCCACCTGGTTTGATTTCAATTGAGGAAGAACTCCAGGGAGAGAAAACCCCTTCAACTCCAACTCATTTTCATTTGGGGCTTCATCTCTATTTGTCTTTTCCTTGTTTGAACTACTCTGTTCATGTTGATCCTGCTAAGTCTCAAGTTCCCATAGATTATTTAGAGTACTTACTGGGTTATTTAACCATGGTTGAGACAACATCCTAGACCATGTTAGTAAAATTGTCATTGATGAAAATATCCATGAAGGTAAGCATGATGATGACCAACAAGCATAATGAAGGCAAGCATGACGAAGCAAAGTCAAAGGAATCAATGACGAGGTCCTTCATTCTATTTCTTCACTCACAGAGGACCAGTCACATTAAGAATAATTTTATGATAACTTTTAAGAACAATTCTTTCATAAGACGTCCACTATCTGAAGGATCATATTTTTAGATTTCCAATGAGCTATTACTCAGCCCGAAACTCCAAGCGGTTTGAGAGTTATTGAATTTTTAAGTTAATACATAATTTTTGGTCTAATGAGCTGACATCACTTTCTAGGAAAAGTCGGCCTACTTAAGGACGTATTTGTTTATTAAAGGGTCAAAAATTAGGTGTATTTATATGTGATTACTCTCCTTTTTTCAGACCAACCATCGGCACAACATTCATTAAAGGTTCGAGTTCATATCTCATGAACAAGAAGGATAAAGGTTGTGGATTGGATGAATAGCTTGGAGGATAATTCTGCAAAGTCAAGGTAAGGGACAACGAAGGATTAAAGTCTGGGTATATGACCTGTTTTGAGCTGCAGCCCTACAAGGAGCAGCAACCTCAACATTGTGGATTACATATGCTACAACAAACTATGGAGAAAAAATACACTTCAGATCTCAAAATTGTTAAGGTGCAGTCCTGTAAAAGGTTGATTTGAAGCTTGGGGTGTTATAAGTCCTATGGGGGTGAATTATACTCAGATATATCAAGGTGCAGACCTATATATATTGGATAAGGATAGTCATATTTTATAGCTTAAATTTCTGGAAACAAGAAGTGTGGATAGTCCTGTAGGTTGCAGATTATTTGGTTACACCTTCACTTGTAGCCTTCATTTGTGAAGAGTTGCAGATTTGTTTAGAGGACTAAAAACAACCCAGAACTTAAGCACATTGGAGCAACACTTAAGTGGAAGGCAGTTGCAGTGGCTAGGAAGCCATTTGGAGGTTTGAATACCCTATGAAGGACAACCTCTAGCGAAGAGGACTAATTTGTGTCAAACTAGAAGGAGAACAGACCTTGATTTGCCATACATAGTACATACTAGTCACCTATGGCACTGTGGTGAACCTCAGTCTTCAGTAATAGACTTGGTGGAGCAGCATCATTTTTAGAGCTAGATTTTGATACTATCTTGGAAAAAATTTGAGGGCTCTTTAGAGAAGATTTGGGCCTCATGTTTGGAGCAGTTTTCAGGCAACTTTGAAAGATAATGTTATCTCCCTTGAAGACTTGTCCAAAGAACTATTGGAATAGATTGTAAAGAATTTTTAGAGCATTCTTGTTGACCTTGAAGAGTAACCGAGTAATCCCTTGAAGAAGACCGTTGAATAGATTACAATACATTATTGAAGACACCTTTGAAGGACATTTTATGAAGACATCTTGTTGAGAAGCTTTTAGCTGACCTTGGAGAGTCATCTAGAAGCCTATTGGAGACTACGATGCATTGCTAATTTCATCATGAGGTGACCTTGAAAACAAGTATTTGGGTAACATGAAGAGCAATCATGACACCTTCATGAGAAGACCAAGTTGTCATTGATGAGCTAAGTGCTTTGGAGATTGTTTGAGGGAAGTACCGAAGGTGACATTGTGAGGGCTCGTTACAGAAGATATTGGGAGTCATGAAGAATCATCAAATCTATCTTGAAGAAATGAAGTTAGAGTTTGGCGCCTCATAGAAACAAGGTTGGTACCTTGGAAGATAGGGTTGGAGCCCTAGATGATTGGAGTCCTGAACAAACCAGGTTGGAGTCTGTACCAAAGATAGGGTTGGAGCCCTAGAGGTTGGTGCCTCAAATTGACAAGGTTGGAGCCTTAGAAAGACCAAGTCAGAGCTTGGCACAATACAGGTTGGAGCCTGGAAAATTGGAGTTTTCATCTAGGGTTGGAACCCTATATCATTATTGTACTTTACTTATTGTAAAGAAGAAATTAATAAAAGTATATATTCCATCATTGTTCATTTTTTTTTCTAAATATAAGTGATCTAAATAGTAAACTTAATAATTTAAAAGAAATATTGATTTATCCCCCTCTCAGTATTTCCAACACCTTTGCGAAGAAGTAAGAAAGAGGTTCAGAGTTTTCTAGGGATAATTAAGTTCCTCAGGAGGTTTGTTCTAAATTAATTTGAAATTTTCAAAGAAAACATTGTGCTAAAGAAAGAGGAAAAAGTGAATTGGAATGCATCTGTAAAGGATTCCTTTTCAAGAATTAAAGTAGCTTCGCAAGAAGTGTTGTGTGGATAAGTCTTAATTATGAAAATCCTTTCTTGATTTTTTATTTTCCTTCTGACTATACTAATGTAGCTATACTTTTGCAGAAGAATGAGGAGAAGAGAGAAAAACTTATAGCCTTTTTCAGTAATGTGTTGAGGGATGCAGAAATGAAATATTATATTTTCGAAAAACATGCTTATGCCTTGGTTAAGGCCCTCAAATCTTTCAAAGTTTATATTCTTTAGTCCTAGGTGATTGCATATGTGCCAAATATTTTTTTTTAAGGAGGTTTTGGTTTAGATTCATGTTGAAGGTAAAAGGGGTACATGGATACCAGGGATACAAGAATATGATTTAGACATAAAACCAAAGAACTAATAAAGGATCAAGGTTTGGCCAAAATTATGAAAGAATTTTTTTTTAAATATTTGGGAATTAATCTATTAGCTGAAGTTGAAGATAAAGAAGATGTTTGCAAACAAACATTGTCTGAACCAGGTGATAAAATTCAATATAAATTCTTTTGTTATGTATGGTACAAATATATTGTGCATTAATTTTGTTTTTTTTTGTCCTCATACCACGAAGAAAATGAAATATAGGGCTTTGAAAGTAAAGGCTCAAAAGCATGTGATTATAGATGGAAGGTTATATTGGAGAGATCCAGTGGGTATCTTGATGCTTTGTCTGACAGTGGGAGAAGTTGTTGAAATACTTAAAGAATACCATGATAGCTCGTGTGGAGGTCATTATAGTTGGAAAGTTACAACTCATAAAATTTTGAAAGATGGTTTCTACTCTCCTGCTTTATTTTCATATGTTTATAAATCACTGAGGAATTGTGAGAAATTCCAAACTTTTGCTAAGACAAAGAAGTTGGCGCCCTTACCTTTAATTATTTTGTTCATAGAAGATCCTTCCAGGCAATGGGGGTTAGATTTTGTTGGGGAAATTAACCCACCCTTCAGGGGACAGTGCAGATGGATATTGACAGGGACAGATTATTTTACAAAGTGGGTTGAAAAAATACCAACAAGAAATGAAAATTACTTGGTGGTGATGAAATTTATAGAAGAAAATATTCTCAGTAGGTTTGGTTGTCCAAAGAAGTTAGTAGCTGATAATGCCCTAGTTTTTAAATCTGCTAATTTGAATGGATTTTTACATAAATAAAATGTCATCTTATCACATTCTACTACTTATCATCCTCAGGGGAATGGGTTAGCAAAATATTCAAATAATACAATGGTAAGGATTTTGAAGAAAACAATAGAAAATAATAAGAAAGATTGGGATTCAAAATTAAATTTTTCTCTTTGCAGAATTTGAGTGACTATTAGAAGATCAACTAGAAAATCATCATTTTAGTTGGTATATGGCACTAGGATATTATTCCCTAGTCATTTGATAAATCTTGTGATAGAATTAATTCAATAATTCCAAGAAGAAGCAAGTCCTTTAATTAGAATAATGAATAGGTTTGTGGAGCTAAATGAAAGGAGAGATAAGGTTAGAGAGAATCTAATCAGCTATCAAGAGAAAATGAAAAAAAATTGATAGAAAGGCGAACATGTTCTTTTCCTTCCATGTGAACTTGTTTTAAGATGGGATGTCAGAGGGAAGATAAAGGTAATAATGGGAAATTTTATCCCCTTTTTTATGGCCCTTTTAAAACTACTGAATTTAGATCCAACAATACTTTTGTCTTGGAAAAATTGGATGGTGAAATGTTGCCATTACTAGTGAATGGGCAGTATCTGAAGCATTATTTCCAACATTGAAGTTTTGTTTCATCATTGTACATAATGGTCTTATCAATGTACATAGGTCAGTGAGCAATTCATTTGCAATGTGTAAGTCACATTTTGACTCAATGCCTAAAGTGAAGGCACTAATCTGCAGTTCTTAGTGTTCTTTTCCAAAAAAAGCTATCCCTAGGTGGAGCCAGATGTTCTATCCTATTTTAATTTTCTTATATGTCGTATATATGAGATTATATATTCTTAAAAAAATTTAAAAATTATATATCCATATCCACAAAATATTTTTTTGTAAAATAAATGTACTAAAGAGTGGTCAGAGTAAATGTGACAGATGGTGGGACTGCATTTAACACATAAAGTTAAATGACAAGCATGTGACATTCTAGGTACCACCAATTGGAAGATATTTCCCACGATGGAGAAATGCGACATCAAAAATTGATCATAGGTTAACAAATGGGGGGCCGCTGCTGGAATATTTGACCCCCCGATAGTTGATTGGAAGAGTGCCCCATATTAACTGTGGGGGCACTACTCCGAGATCGATCCCATACTGTGAAGTCCCACTACAATGAGGATAGACGATGGACCCACAATACCAGCAAGTGAGCCAAATTTATTTTCCATGTCACCCTACACATGATCTCACCCATAATTTCATTCATTCCATCATTCATTACACTTCTATATATTGTTTTCATGCCCACTCATTTTTCCCCCCTATAAAAATATTTTTTCCCTCATTTTTCTCCACGTCCACTCCCAAACAGCTTAAACTTATCTAAAATTTGTACCAACGTCCAAGTCATCAACCGCTTTGTCAAAGAAACCTCAAATGTAGATCTATGGAGAAAGTTTAAAGAATTAATGTTACCACAAAATGATAATGCAGATGCTGGAACCCCTTCTATTTGAGGATCTTAGACCACCGCCACCACATTATCAAATGAAATTTTATATTTTACTTTTAATTTATTTTTATCAAGAAGTTCTATTTTTATATTTTTCTATGTAATTACCAAAGGAAACAATTTAGTTAGTTGACAGTTTCATAACTATCCATTTTGTAATATTGTATTCAAGAATTTTTTGAAAGAGATATGGGGTTCCAGACTTTGGGCCTCAGACGTTTTCATAGGTTTTCTACTTTGTATTTTATGAGATTAATAATGCTTTTCATAGGATTTTCTGACAATTGATGAATGTGTTGAATTTTCCTTGTTCCATATTATGTATGTCTCTTCTGTTGGGATAAATTAATGCAACTGTTGGTGTCCAATTTACATATAATGTGAGTTGGAGAAATTTTTCTTAAAAATCTGCTCCTTTATTCTGAAATCATTTCTTGCAATCATTTTATTCCAAAACCAGAGATAATAGTTTATGTTATTTACATCATATTGTTAATGGTTTTTCACTAGTATTTCACCTTCTCCTCTTCATGCACATTTATCATTTCAAGGAACTTTGAGGTATTTTGTTATATGTAAAGATGAAAGGGTTTAAGAAATAAATTTTGGGGTTACAATATGAAGGGAAAATAAATAATTTTATTTACAACTGATAGTAAATTTCTTGGCATTGATCTCCTTACAGCCAGAGATTTTCCCCCAAGGAACAACACCTATGAGGGATGCATTTTTGTTAAACATTTTTGCATTGGATGAAGTTTGATGCTTAGAGAATTATCAAAGGAATGTGGTAGAGTGCATAGATGTACCAATATTCTTTTTTCTGCAAGTTTTTTTCTAAGATAACTTCATGGAATAATGTGAACCTATGGTGCAAATATAGTGATGTTAAATGCGGCTTAGGGATAATGTTATCATTTATACACTTTTGTTATTTTGCAACATCAGGAGGTTGACATGCTCGCATGACTACATGAACATTAGGCCATTTTGTATCAGCTACACTTAATGTGAAGAACAATTTCGGTCAGGTGAGTTGAGATATCATGTTTTTTTGTTCATTTTTAGCGTTGTGCTAAAAATATCTCATGCCACATAGATTGCAACCAAATCTCATGACTTGTTCTATCAACTTCTCATCTGGAAATTTTTCTCATCACATATTCAGATCGTCGATCAATGTTGGAAAGTTATTTTCGATGTCTTTTTTTATAAAAAAATGATATTTTTTCTATGTTGCGATGACATATCATTAGGTTGTATATGTAGTAATGAAATCATGGGTGCTTTCCTAACTAGTTATCGTGGTAACACATGAGATGAAGTGCATATTCATGTAACTACACTTCTTTCATTCTTAGTTGATTTGGAATTGCAACTCCTATGGGGAAAAGGGTGGGGAAAGCCATAGAGAGGAGACCTTCTATGTTTTATTCATTGATTGGGGATAGAAAAATTGGTGGCCATTCAATTGTAGTATGAGAATGGTGGTTGCAGGCCTGTAAATATTGTCTCATTTCTTAAATTTATGTATTTGTATTGAGAATAGTGGGTATAAATGATGATGTATGGTGTCGGTATGGGTTTGTGGAATATTTAGTTGGGTCAAGTGGTGTTTAGGGTGATAGTTGGGCAGTTGGATATGTGGTATTGCAATGGCGAAGAGAGGAAGAGACATCGGTAGGGAACGTTGGTAAGGATATTATCAAAGTGATCATTATTATAATATGGGTAATTTTCCAATTTGTATTCTAAGGTGGTGAGAACATGATGCCTAGTTACACTGCAATCATAAGCAAGATGGTTATTACTATGACATGTAACGATTATAATGTCCAAGTCTTCAACACGTTGTGGAAACATGCTTGTTATTTTTGTAATGTCTTGTGGAAATAAAATTCTATGGCCAATGCATTTATATTGGGCACCACTTGGATGTGTTACTTGGAGTATAGGGTTAAACATAGAAATGATAATTTCTTCTATTTGTGAAAGAGAAGCGAGGAGAGGTGGTTGACGACTAGGGTCCATTTTGTTTGATAATGAGAAAATATGATATTTTGTTTCAAACATGCAACTGGAGCAAAGGTACATTTTGTTCGACTTGTGGATATCTATTCTAGGACATGATTCAAGACAAATGGAGCATGTAAATTTATGTACAATTTTATCAATACTTTCATGGAATTAACGATGTGCATTTTTAGTGTAAACGTTGTTGAAAGCATGTGAAATGGATGGTGGGGCAGGGGATGAGGTATGGATGTGTTTGTTTGAGTGGTTTCCTCAAGAGATTAATTGTTATGAAACCAACTCCAACAATAGAATAAAAGAGAGATCAACACCTTATAAATCAGCCACTTTGAGGGGGCAACCTCCAATACATTACATAAATGAACAATTCTTGGATGATACAAATGAAAAAAACCTCCTTTATATATATATATATATAGGATTCCATGGGGCCACAATGTAATCCTAGTGGGGCTACATTATAATCCTAGCCGACCTAAAAACAATAATTGAAGTGCACAATAATAACAATATGGGGGTTACAGGGGTACAAAAATAACAATAAGGGGGTTACAATAACAACAATAAGGGACTATATTAGTAATATAGGGACCTAACATGCTCCTCTCCTTCAAAAAAGTGTTGTCCTCAAGGTTTGATTAGCTCCGGGAGATTTTGCATGAAATTCTCATCATCCCAAGTAGAATATTTAGTGGATAAGTTCTTCCATTTGATGACATACTCTGAAATTGATTGATTTCCTAGTTGTCAAGTTCTTATTTCCGTGGCTGCTTCAGGTTATAATATGTTTTTTCCTTCCTCATCAAGTTCTGGCAATATTTTTTGAGCTGGAAGTTTGTCCCCTATAACCTTTTTTAAGCATGAAACATGGAAAACTAGATGCACTTGCGAAGAAGCAGGAAGCTCCTATTTGTATGCCATATTACAAATCTTTTGCAAAACCTTGTAAGGACCATAGTAATTTGGCGATAATTTATTATCCTTCTTAGCTTGCTTGAGCGACATTTTTTTGTATGTTGTAGCCGTAAAAATACCGAGTCTCCCACATCAAAACTTCTCTCACTACGATTTTGATCTGCCTGTTGTTTCATTCGATTTTGTGGCAAATGTAGGTTATCCTTTAAGAGTTGGAAAACTTCTTGTTGATGCTTGATGTGATCCTCCACTGCTTGAACCCTAGAATTTTCCCTTAAATAATATGTGATGGATGGTGGATGATATCCATAAAGTGCCATAAATGGGGTCATTTTTGCTGTAGTATGAAAGGAAGTTTTATACCACCATTCAGTGAGAGGTAACCACTTGACCCATTGTGCTTGCTTATTAGATACAAAACAATGAAGATATCCTTCCAAACATTTATTCACTATCGCTGTTTGACCATCGGATTGAGGATGATAAGATGAGCTATGAGCTAGTTGAGTACCCAAACAAGAAAATAATTCCATCCAAAAATTTCTTGTAAAAATGGGATCTCTGTCATTTACAATAATCTTCGGGTTTCCATGTAGCTTTTGAATTGTTTCCATAAATGCAGTAGCAACTGTACTTGCTTTAAATGGATGAGATAATGCACAAAATTGTGCATACTTGGTAGGCCTATCAACTACCACCATTATGACACTCCTTCCTTCGGAATTAGGTAAACCTGTGGTAAAATCCATTGAAATCTCCTCCCAACGTTGACTTGGAATGGATAAAGGTTGTAGAAGACCCGGGGTCTTAATTGTCTCAACTTTATTTTGCTGGAAAACAAACATTTTGCCACAAAATCTTGAATATTAGATATAAGGCCATCCCAAAAAAATTCTTTCCTCACCCTGTGGTAAGTTTTTAAAAATCACGAGTGTCCTCCTAAAGGAGTAGTGTGCAATTCCAAAAGAATCTTTTGTTTTAGTTGGGAATTCTTGCAAATATATAAGCAATATTTGTACCATAAGAAATCATTTTTCCAACTAAATGTATCAGATGTACTAGGATCTTGCTGCAACTTTTGAATGAGAATCCACACTTCTTCGTCCTTCTTTCATTCATCCCTTGCTTCAGTTATCCAATCTGGTTGGATAATTGAAATGGCACAAAGCAATGCTTCCACCTCTTCATCCTTTCTTGAGAGTGCATATGCAACAACATTTAGCTTCCCTTTTTTGTAGACGATTTCAAAGTCATAACCCAACATCTTTGTGACCCATTTTTGCTACTCTTTTGAAGATATTATTTGTTCCAAAAAGTGTTTAATACTATCATGATTAATTTTTACCTTGAGGTGTCTTCCCATTAGGTAAGGTCTCCATTTCTTTAGTGCATGTAGTATTGCCAACATTTCCTTCTCATAAATAGCCTTTTTTAAATACTTTCCTTTGACTGAAATACTTTCGAAAGAAATGGGTATTCTGTTTTGCATTAAAAAAACACCAATTCCATTTCCCGAGGCATCACATTCCAAAATAAAAGTTTTTGTGAAGATTTCCGTAGCTAAGACTAGTGCTAGATACATTGCCTCTTTAAGATGTTCAAAGGCATTAGTTGCTTCAGGAGTCCATGAAAATGCACCTTTTTTCAATAATGTTGTTAGACGTGCTGCTATTCTCCCATAATTCTTAACAAACTTGCGATAATACCCTGTTAACCCGAGAAATCCACGCAACTACTTTATGGTTGTGGGGAATTTCCATTCCTTAATGGCTTTATTTTTTTTAGGGTCTACCTTAACACCCTCATGAGATAAAATATGACCCAGATATTCGACCTCTTGTACTCCAAAGAAACATTTGGATGCTTTTGCATATAATTGTTTCTCCTCCAATAGTTGGATCACCCTATCAACATGTTGAACATGATCCTTCCAAGACCTACTGTAAATTAGTATATCATCAAAAATACTAGCACCAATTTTCTAAGGAAGGGTTTGAAGATGGAATTCATCAACCCTTGAAATGTAGAAGGTGCATTGGTAAGACCAAAATGCATGACCAAAAATTCATAATGACCCTCATGAGTTCGAAATGTTGTTTTCGAAATATCTTCAGTCTTCATTCTAATTTGATGATATCCTGAATGAAGATCAAACTTGGTAAAATAAATTTCTCCATGTAATTCATCGAATAATTCATTAATCATAGGAATGGGAAATTTATCTTTAATAGTGAGCTTATTGAGCTCCCTATAACCCAGACACATGCACCATGATCCATCTTTCTTATGCACCAATACTACTGGAGCAGAGAAAGAACTTTGACTAGGTTGAATTATACCAGCCTCTAACATTTCTACAATCATACATTCAATTTTACTCTTTTGGACATAAGGATATCTGTAAGGCTTGATGTTTGGAGGAAAACTTCCTAGAATCAAATGAATAACATGATCATGATCATGAATAGATGGGAATCCTTTGGGAGTGTCAAACACCTTGGAATGATTGTCCAAGACTTTTTGGAGATCTGGAGAAATAGATGATTTTGATGTTGGAACTTCCAGCGAGCACAATTGTGCAATTATGCCCCATTGTTCTTTCTTCAGAAGATTTTTCATGACTTTAGAGCTTATTATTTTTCCTAGCTTCCCTACAATACCCGGTAATTCGATTTCCTTTCCTTCTGAGTAAAATTTCAAGAAAAGTTCTCGAAAATTAAAAGCTACCATCCCCAAAGATTGTAACCATTGTACTCCTAGTACAACATCAACACCTCCCATTGGGATGGAAAGAATTGGAATATTCAACACATATTCCCCCATGGCTAGCTTGATATTATGGCATTTTCCAAAGAAATTTATAGTTCCTCCATTTGTAGCCATCACTTGAAATTTTGGTGCTGGATATAAGAAAAAATTCAATTCCTTGGCTACCTTACAATGAATAAAATTATGGGTACTACCCGAATCAATCAACACTATTACCTTTTTCTTCTTGATATGTACTTCTATCTTGAGATTTTGAGACTGGTAATTCCTTCCAATGCATTACATGATATGTTTAGACTCATTTCTTCTTCTTCTAGGGTTTCTTCCTGGTGCATATCCTCTACTTTTGAATTTTCTTCTTCATTTTCTTCCTCCTCTTCACAATCTATGTAAAATAATTTTTTCTCAGTGCACTTATGAGCTTTAGTGTATTTTCTATCACAACTGTAGCAAAGCCCTTTTTATCTTTTTTCTTCCAATTGTTGTGGTGTCAACCTTGTAGGTTGTCGAAGTCTAGGAGTAGCAACACTTCCATCTTTATAGATGTGAGTGGTAGGCTTCTTTATCGTCGTAATTTTACATTCAATTTTCCTTGCCAACCTGAATGCCTTCTCTAATGAATCAGGTTCCCAAAATGTGAACTTCATGTTGGATGCTATCCTTTAAGGTCCCTATGAAGACATCAATCCTGTGTTCCTCTTGAATATCAGTTACCCTTATATTCAAATTTCTGGAAGTCCTCAATGTGCTTCGACACTGAACCCTTTTGTTTGAGATTTATCAATTGGCTAAAGAATGTCTTGCTCTTTGTATCCTCATAATGTGCTATAATTTCCTCCATAAAAATTGACCATGTGACAATTTTTTTATGAAAGCAAAGCCATCGATACCATACAAATTTATTTTTTTTCTAAATGTAAAGTTGCAATGGGTAAATTTTGTGTGTTTTGCACATTATTGTGATCAAAATATTGCACCATCTGTAGTATCCATGTTACAAGATCATTTCCATCAAATTTCCTCATATCCATGTTTGGAATATGGTGGTTCTTCCATCCAACGTTAGAGTTTATGAAATCATGATTAACATTTATTTTTTTCTCATCATGAATTTCCTCTACTACCTTTTCGCCAATAGGAAATATTTATTGTATCAACATTGTCAAACCTTCCATGTCTGCTTTTAGATCATTCTTCATGTTTTCCATGTTGTCTTTCATTTTCTTTTCCATTTCATCCATCTTAGCTTCCATGCTAGCTTCAATGCCATCCATCTTAGCTTCCACACCTTTCTTCAAACCATCCATCTTCACTTCCACACCTTTCTTCAAAACTTCCATTTCATTTTGTATTGCTCTTTGCGAGAGTAAAATTTGGTGCACTTGCTCTTCTAATTTTGATAGATCATGTTGCAATTCTTCATCTTCATGAGTCATAGTAGAGTACTCTGAGGGCTTAATGGGTCTTGAGTTATTTTTAGGAGGCATTTCAGAACTCAATACTGAAATATATGCTCAATAGGCCCTTGGAATCACTTCAAAATTATTTTTTTACACAAAACTTATGCAATTTGGAAAAAAGTACACACATTTTTATTTCTTTTGAGGAGATCGATATTGAAACTGAATTATCTCTGTGATTTTGGATCTTAAATATTTGAAATTTGGCCCTAAGGTAGCCCTCTGAATCCTCTTTCGAATGCCACAAGTCTGACCTGATTTGGATTCTTTAAGACAAATTTGTGCCCAATCTCCTACGATGACCTAATTATGGACTGGTTTAGTAGAGCAAACTTGTGTGACTTTCCACGTGTCATTTTTTCCTCCTTCGGCTCTGAAATTGATAGAAAGGAAACTAAAATCCATGTTCTTGTGGACACATTTTACATAATTCCAATTCGATGCTCAGAGAGAAAGTTATGAATATTTTCTCGTGATCACATCTTTGAGATGAAATTCGGGAGTCTGAAAAATCCCTAACTTCCACAGACCATATCTCCGAAAATATTGCGAACCAAGATCTAAAATTTTACGACAATGTTCCTCAGGATTTCAGCTTCGTGCTCTAACAATTTCAAATTTTTAACCTTCATAGAAAAAAATTTATAGAAAAAATGCCATGATGACCTGTTTGGAGGATTGAAACCCTAGAATCCAAAGCTCTAAAACCAAATGTTATGAAACCAGCTCCAAAATAGAAGAAAAGAGAGATCAATGCCTTAGAAATCAGCCACTTCGAGGGGGAAACCTCCAATACATTCAATAAATGAACAATTCTTGGATGATAAAAATAACAAAACTTCCTCTCTATATATAGGAGTCCACGGGGCCACAATGTAATCCTAGTCGACCTAACAATAATAATTGAAGTGCACAATAATAACAATATGGGGATTACAGGGGTACAACAATAACAATAAGGGGGTTACACTAACAACAATAAGGGACTATACTAGTAATATAGGGACCTAACATTAAGGGTCTGAAAAATCAAAGGGATGATCTCTTTCAGAGTGGGATGTTATAATTACGTAGAGGTTTGATGGAAAATGTGAATTTTCATCATATGCTTTGGACGATGAATGTTGGTTTTTTTCTTTTTGTTTCTTTGGGAATCTGCAATGGATTTTTTAGCATGATAAACCTCACGCCAGCATGCATATATTTGTCCTTTATTGTCTACATACTATCTGCAGGCACATTCATCATTACATGTAGTACACATTTTCACAAGTTAAGACACATTCATCATTTCATGTAGTAGTGCATCAAGTTCCTTGATTTGTTAAAATAAAGAAAGTGAAAATAATGTAAATAAGTGTATGTAAAGAATGCAAGGGTAAGTATAATTACATACAATTCCATGTTGTGTTGAAAAACATATTTCAATAATGAATAAGAGAAATTTCTGAAAAGGCATACCATACTATATGATCTATAATTGTATTTATAAATTAAAATAATACAAATTTCAAAAATGAAAAAGAACATGTAATGATATTTATCTATGATATCGAGATGATATTCCATTGTGAATTGCAAGCTTTATTCTTTCAAGATAACACATTTAAAACATGGTATACCTCTAAATATTTTTTTCTTCATTCATAGTGTGAAGATGTGATCTTTCTAGAGTGAATTGGAGACAATCTCATTAATTAGATATGGATTTGAGGATAACAAATAGAAGTCATTTGCAATAATCTCAAGAATTGTAGATGTCACGTCTTCAAAAGAAACTATTGAAACTAACTCACTATTGTTATCTTGTACGTTGATCTTAAGTAAGTATCTATAATCAGAGTTAGTTACTTCAATGTTTCATTTTGGGCAATACCATGTGAATGCTATTTTTGGAATAAGTGTTTTCATGCATTTTTTCCCATCAACGATAGATGAGAAAGAAAGGTAATAAAAAATATCCATCCCAATTTTTGTTATTGTGCCCTTCACTTTGTAAAATGCAAGTTTCTCTCAGGAATCGATACAGTAAATATCAACAAATTTTATTTTTTGGTTAATGGCTAAAAGAAGGTGAGTATATTTCTGTTAAGGTTGTATACATTGTAGTCGAACCTTCTTTTTTAGACCACGAATTTAGTGTGTGGGCCTCTTCAATGTTTGGAACTACAATAATAATGGATCTTGTTGTAGTGCCGACATTTTTTCCATTAAATTCACTAAGATGTGCATACTTGATTCCAATGATGGGGTTATTTCCCGCAACACATAAGTCAAAATTTATTTTGATACAAAATCAAAATTTCCTCCCCAAAATATAACATCCATGTTATATCTAGACATGTCTTGAATATGTAGTATTTTTTTAGTAACTTCAGAGCCTTATTTCTACGTATAGTGCACAACCTGGAAATGTCAGTAAAAATACCAAGAACGTCAACATTCGAGTTCATGTTTGTTGTTATAATATCATTGATTTATTTTAGATTTATATTCACCATTGGGTTGTGTTATCTTTCGCTGGAAACATGCTCTATCGTAGATTTTTCATTTAATAAAATTTCCCGATCATTGTTTAAATGGTTTTATTTTTTATTATAAATTTTCACATTGCCTTTTGAGACAATGTAGACATTCCCAACTTGGATTTTGTTAGAAAAATAACTAAAAAATTTGTTGGAACAAGTAATGTGTATTTCTCCACCTTCTACATAGAAGATTTCAAAGCCAAACACTTTACCGAGTCCATATTTATTCTTAAATTGTCGAAGATATGTATTTCTTTGAACGTGGCCTTTTATGCACCAGTTTGAATGGTAAGGGTTTAATGCTCTGACGGGAATATGGACAGGCGTGATGAATGAGGTTGGAATATAAGGAAGGGTGAAGTTCCTTTTCGATGAAGTGTCTTCGTTCGATGATGATGGAGTGTTTTCTTAAGAAGTGATCAGGATACTCATTTTTTTTGGATTACCAATTAAGGTGCAGATGTAGCAGAATCTCAAAGTCTAGTATTCTTATAGACCTACATGGTAAATGATAGTTATAGGAGTAATTGTTAGACTCAAAAGTGGTATGAATAAAATATGCAAAGTTTAAATAAGAATTTTGTAACAAACTTGCATTGATGTACCAAGATTTGAAGCAGCTCAACTTTTAACATGTTTAATAACACCCTTTTGAAGCAAGCTTGTTGCAATGAGATCATTGAAATTTGTTGAAAGAATAAGGAATTTCATATGTGTGCCATAGAATATGGAAGTGTGATATCATAGAGTTGAACTTTGCATTGACCTAATAAGGTCAAGTTCAACAATTTGTAGAAATGGTTGTATTAGTTGTTCCTGAGAGCATTGAGAAAATAACATTATCGGTAAGTTTTGTTGTCATTTTCTGAAAGAAAAGATAATAGAATAAGTACTATAGAGAAAAAAATTCATAAAGGTGGTTTTTGATTTAAAATTATTTACATGTGGATTCTATCACATTTTATGTTTACCATTAATAATATTCCTATATAACTACATAGAAACTTATGAACTAATGGGCAGAAAGCATGCTCATATAGTTTTAAATTGAGTGGTTATGTAGACTTGTAAACAAACAAAAGATTTTTCTTATGTTAGTATGAAAATATTGAGGTGATATTTTCAATGTAATTACATTTAAATAGGAAAAAATATTCTAATATGTAAGAGATAATAACATAGGAAAAATATGAATGCATACTGATTTCATGTACAATTTGTTACATTACAAATCTTTTGGGGAATAATTATGAAACCTCTACCATAGTGTTTTGAATTGGATATGGAAGTATGTTTTTGTCTCATTGAGTTAATAATGCAAGATGAATTTTCTATACTATATCTCCTCTTTTCCTTTGTGCATACGTTTAAAATATGACATTACTGTAGTATGCTATATAATGATTGTTTGAAATTTTAAATACACATATTTAAATATTAACATACACAAAAAGTGGACCCTTGAACTACATGATTCTTGTAAGATTGAAAGGGATACTTTCAAGGAAGGAGATATTTATCAAGATAATATAAAAAATGTACTTCCTCACAAAAAATTTGAAATAGAAATCAATTCCTAGGAATATGTGCAACATGTATTTAAAAGATTGAAAAATGAGTGTGGAAAATCCTCCCACTATTTGCAATTGTCTAATTACTTATTTGAGGGAATGTGTGAACTTCAATAATTGTACATTCCATTGAGAATTTATTTTGTTTTTTCACTTATAAGGTTAAAAATGGGATGAAATTTATTTTTTAAGTGGACTTGAAAGCCCAAAAAAATTATTTTGAGAAAGAAAGAAAGAAATAAATAAAATAAAATAAATTTCATCCCTTTTATCCTCGTGAAATGTGAGCACAATTTGAAGGGCATTTTGGTATTTTTGTACCCACACGTTCATGAAACAATGTGCCTTTTAGCAACAATCATAAGGAATGAATACCTTTGGTCTCAGTAGATAATTTTCACCTACAAAAGTAGTAATTCCCTGGGTTATATCTTGTAGCACTTTAAATTCTAAGAACAATAAGGAGGGTTACTTTGGTACGAGACTCCAACATTACTATAGCTAGTTCATTATATACAGATTTATTATTTTCTTTATGGGAAGGAGACATAGAAATAAAATGGAATTTTTGGTGGAAATGGATGGATGAAACAACCTAACTCGAGATATTCTTCCTCACACTGTCTATCTAGGAATTAACACCATGCCCTTTCCTCTGTTAATGTACCTAGAAATAATGGACCCCCAAAAATGATTTCATTATATATGTAACTATCAAAAAATGCATCATTAACTTACTTATAGATAGCTTTATCATCTCCTTCCTTTTCAAATCCTATGTGCATGCGATTATATCCTCAATGTACCCTTAGGGATCTAGTTTGGACATTTCGAGGACTTTGGTGGCTGTATAAGAAGTTGTCTCAAACAGACAATATGGATACAAAAAATACCGAGGAAATCTTTCTAAAAGGGATATCAATATATACCAAGTTCCAGCAACACTTCTACATACTTTTTATTTCAAGTGGAAGTGAAAGTGGAGATAAAGCGATGCCTAACAAGGTTAGAATAATGTTATTTTGATTAATTGTTTAAATTTCACACAAAACAAAAGGATTTCACTCTAAAAAATGTGATGCTTCACACCTAAATCATGGAAAATTGATTTTAAGTTCTTTCAATCTCTCAAATAATTCAATACTAAGGGAGATTACAAAGAAAATAAAGCGAGAACCTTATGAATTGTCACACAAGTTAAGCATTTTATAAGAGTAATAAAATCTTTATTAGTATAGAGATTCATCTCTCACTTTGTTTACATAATAAACATGATAGGATTGCACTAACATAGAGTTAAGGTTAAAGGTTCAATATGATTTATTTAAATGTAAAACATAGAAATAACCAGTGTTTTAAAATACAAAATTGTCATTCAAAAATTTCTTCACATTACATATATAAATAGAAACTTCTAAATGAGAAACAATAATATAATCCACAATATATTAATTTAATTCCTTTCTAATTCATTAAAAAAATATTACAATGAATCTAAATTTATCATAAACACACATAAATATGTTCAGAAAACTATGTAATACTTTTATTCATCTTTACATTCTCTTTTATATTTTGGTGCCTCTCAACTAATTCCTTGTAACATAAGTTAACTTACAAATTTTTAATCGTAATCACACATCTTATTATTCATTTATAAAGAGTGGTCATACCTTATCCATGGAGTTACTTCTAAAATGAAAACAATGAATAAGATGAATTACCTTTGTCCTCCCAAGATTCCACCAACCTTAAAATCACCATATGGTTCACATGTGATGAAATTTGTTTGTATTATGTAAATAAGGATACATTGTGATTGTTTCTACTCATGTGAAGTGGCATTGGGGGACTCACAAACAGAAGAATTCAAAAGAGGGTGTGGGTAAGATAAATCCATTGGACACGACATATGAATGTTTGGAGTATCATGCGAGTGTAGCTTGTGGCCACCTTATACTTTCAGGTGTAGAAAATAATGGTGATTTACTAAAAAATAATCATAAGATACATGATCCTGCTCAGGTGCATCTATACTTAAAAAAAAAATTATGATAGATGGATGAACGAAAGTAGTAGCCTAATATCTTTGAGGATATTATTGTTACCTACAGAAGTAGTAATACTCTGGGTTATATCTTGTAGGATTTTAAGTTATAAGAAACATAAGGAGGGTGACTCTGGTATGAGACTCCTGACCTACTATAGCTAGTTAATTATATCTAGATTTATTCTTCTATGTTTCGGAAGGATAGATATAAATAAAATGGAATTTATGGTGGACATGGTTGGATCAAGCAACCTAACTGGAGATCTTCTTCCTGGCATACTATAGGGGAATAATGGCCATACCATTTCCTTTGATAATTTACATGGAAATAATGGACTTCGAATAATGATTTCACTATTTACGTAATTATCAAGCAATGTATCATCAAATTACTTATAGATAAATTTATCCTCTCCTTCCTTTTCAAATCGTTCGTTCATGGGATTAGAACCTGATTGTACTATTACACAACTAGTTTGGACCTTTTGAGGAGTTCATGGCTCTAACTAAGAATCTAGCTCAGATAGTCAATATGGATACAACAAAGACCCAATAAATGAGTCTAAAAGGGAGATCAATAGATATAAAGTTCCAAAAACACTTCTTCCAATTCTGTATTTCAATTGGAAGTGAAAGTAGAGTTAAATCGATTCTTATCAAGCTTATAAAAATTCCATTTTGATTAATGGTTTAAATTTCACACAACACCAAAGGATGTCACTCTAAAAAATGGGATGTTTCACACCTAAATCCTAGAAATTTGATTTGAAGTTCTTAGAGAATTCAATGTTGAGGGTGATTAGAAAGAAAATGAAATGAGAACCTTATGAATTGTCACACTGGTTAAGCTTTTTGTAACGATAATAAAAGATATATTATTATATAGGTTCGTCTATCATTATATTTAAAGAATAAAAATGACATTATTTTACTAATATGGAGTCAAGGGTAAAGGTTCAATATGATTTATTAAAATGTAAAACATAGAAATAACGAGTGTTTTAAATATAAACTATCATTCAAAAATTTCTTCACATTATATATATAGATAGAAACTCCTAAATGGGCATAAATAATATAATGCACAATACATTAATTTATCCCTCTTTAATTCATTAAAAAATATTAAAATGAATATAAATTTATCATAAATACAAATAAATATTTTCAATAATTGAAACTATATAATACTTTTATTCATCCTTACATTCTCTTTTATTTTTGGGCGCCTCTCAATTGATTCCTTGTAAAATAAGTTAACTTATAGCTTTGTAATCATAATCACACAGCCTACTAGTCAAGTATAGATAGTGGTCATACCTTATCCATGGAGTTACTTCTAAAATGGAAACAATGAAGAGGAGGAAGTACATTTGTCCTTCCAATATTAGACCAACCTTAAAATCACCATATGGTTCAAATGTCATGAACATTGTTGATATTATGCAAATAAGAAGGATATACTGAGATTTTTGCTACTCATGTGAAGTGGCATTGGGGGACTCATAAAGGGAAGCATTTAACATAGGTTGTGGGTAAGACAAAGACATTGGACACAAAATATGAATGTTTGGGGTATGATGCCATTGTAGCTTGTGGCCACCCTATACCTTCAGCTGCATAAAATAATAGTGATTTCCTATACAATGAGCATAAGATAAATGATCTTTCTCAGGTGCATCTATAATTTTTTTGAAATAAATTATGATAGATGGATGAATAAAAGTAGTAGTTGAGCTTTAAGATATTTTATAGGAGACTATTGGAAATAATGATTTCTTCAGGTGCAAAAAAAATTGTGATTTCCTACACAATGAGCATAAGATATATGATCTGGGGCATCTATACTTTTTTTTAAAGGGATTATGATAGATGGATGAATGAAAGAAGTAACCCAGTTTTAAGTGATTTTATGTGATATAGTTGGAGAGAATACTTTCTGCTAATATCTATCATTGTATTCAACATGATTTGGAAGATGAATCAAGTTGTTTGAGAACAAAAATGCACCATTCTTGACCCTTTTTAAACACTTAAAGATCCATAATAATTGAGGCAATGTTGAGAGGATTACTAGTAGAGTTGAAGTTAGAAAGAGAATTTTCAAGGCTTTAGGTGGAATTTGGAAGAACCATTATAAGTAGAATCTAATGATATTTCCATGAGCTCATTACAAAAAGAGATAGATTTATTAACGAAGAGCTACCATATTGGTACATGTTTCTATTTTGAATATTTTTTTTATATTGGCTGCAAGAATGTGCC
This sequence comes from Pinus albicaulis, assembly GCA_034641835.2. Lineage (NCBI taxonomy): Eukaryota > Viridiplantae > Streptophyta > Pinopsida > Pinales > Pinaceae > Pinus > Pinus albicaulis. The sequence continues at coordinate 223,312 of JAXQQM020075646.1, forward strand.
ACCTCTAGAGTATGTGGGAAGCACAATTGGAATATTTTACTATGAGGTCAACTGATCTATGTCAAAAAGTTTAAGTGAGCTACCAAGTTCTAAAAAGTTTATGATCTATTATTGAAGTCCATGATATTTTATTTTCAATTATAAACACATTATGCATGACATGGAAACACTTCATTATAATGAAAGCTGACTGAAGATCCATATCCATGTGTTCTTTCATCATCTATGTGAAATATATTCAAGCTGAAAATTCCCCACCTTTATTTTGTAAGAAGGTAAGTTGTGAAATTGTATGCAACCTAAGCTAGATCAGCTTTTCTTTCAGAGTACTATGTCTCCAGTATTTATTTATAATGGTCATCTGAATTAGCATTGCTGTCAGATTCCTCTCTCTTTTGTTTTTATTTTCAAGTTTCTTTCAGATTCCTCATATTCCAATCCAAAATATTCATTACGAAATGTCTCTAATTCTTTTCTCTATAGTGTGGCATATCGTAGCATTATTTTCAGTATCATTCTTTTGTCGTAAAAGATCACTTTAGCTATGCATATCAAGTAGCCCTAACATCAAATATGGCTGCAAAATATCCTTAAGTGTGTTGCATAAAATTAGATCTAAGCATAAAATATATTAAGCAGATAAGATATAAAATGGCTCCATGCATCTAATGAACAAGACAAGAACAATGTATAAAAAGAATCTTATATTATATTAAAGAATGGGGCACCTGAGAGGAAAACAAGAAAGGTTTTTTCCAGTTCTCCTCAGTGGGATGGGTTCTTGGAAGTCCTCAGTGTTTCAAATCTAAAATTCCTCTCTTTGGTTAATGTGGAAAACCCTAACAAACATGGAACTCAATGGGAGTTCAAAATGCAAACAACTGGAAATGGTGACCAAGAGTAGATCTAGTGTGATCTAATGCAATGGAGGTGACTAATGAATGGGGAAAACCCTCCTATTTATAACAAAATATCGGGGTGTTCTAGAACTTGGTGCATGAATAAAATATTATTAATCAAATTCTAGAATCACCCTTTAGGAATATTTTATTATGTTTGTTGGAGGGAAAAGGGCTTTTGACTTGGGTCAATTCCTTTATTTATAAATAACAAATAAATAAATGATTTATTTATTATTTTAAGGGAGATGAGGGGAATATAAATAAATAAATAATGGTTTATTTAATTATTTATATGTGATTTAGTCAAATTTAACTAAGAATATTATTTAAATAATGATTTAAATAACTTATTCATAGGAAATAATTAAATAAATAATGATTTATTTAATTGATTACCTTGTTTTGGGTTAAATATGACCAAGAAATGTAAACAAATATGGTGAGATGAATTGTACTTGGGGTAAAATTGGTCTTACATGGTGTACTTGGGTTCATCTAACGATAATGGGTTAGATGACCAAAAAATGGTGTAACAGATTGCCCCCCAACATACGAGTGTTAGGAGAAAATTGTATGACCGAAGTACGTTGTAAGAACTTAAGGATTAGACAGTAAGATAGAAATGAAAGAGAGGAATGTAAGGTAATCTAAAGTGGTGGAGGACTAGACCCAGAGGAGATGAGACTTATAGGTGCAACAAGTCTCACGTGTATGATGTGGTACCAATGTGAAAGGTGGCGGGGGAGGCATACCTATGTCCGCCGAGACAATAGTACAAAGGATAAGGCACTCGGAAAACCACGGAACGCGATAGTAAAGCCAGTGCTGGCCTAAACATGAGCCAGAAAACAAGAAGGATGAATCCCACATACATGATATGCCTGGAATAATAGTCAGGACTTATACAATATTTTTGTAGTACATGAGATATAAATACACCCAAATGCCCCCTACACACGGGGAAGGGCTCGCAAAATCGGATCGACACGTGCAAATCGAAGAGGTGCTACAAGCAACTGAGGCTGATATCATCAAAGGAGAGGAGCTGCATCAAGGGCTGGAATGAAGAAGTCATCTGGGTATGTGGGGGGCTACCTGCAGGGCCACCCCCTCATGAGGGCTGAGAATCTGACACACACCCGGGTATCACCAATAGCTGTTGCTGCATCACTGAACCATCAAGTGCGTAGATCGCGATCGGGTTGAAAAGAGCTCGAACCAAGGTATACTTCCCCCCTAGACCTGACTTCTGGAGTAAATGGGATGATGTCAACAGAAGTAGATCCGCCATAGGTGAGGTAGTAAGGGAATCTCACATAAGGCATGGGAGAAAATAGTGGAGCGACGCACAGACATAACTGAGGATGATGATGAAATGAGGGATAGTGCCAATGGGGACCATAAAAATCATGAGTACAAATTGGTAACTCATGACGGAAATTATCACGAATAGAGAGGAGTGTGTGGGCAAAGTGGTTCCCCCCACTGAACTGTGTTGTAAGTGATAAAATCTGATTTTAAGGGGATGTGAGGGAAGACTTCGTGGATATCAGGTGTCCTGGTCAAGTAGCGAATTGTAAGAAATATATGCTAGTTATCTACAAGAAAAATAAAACGTGCATTTCGAGCGGGAAATGCTAGGGGTCATATTTCTTGAGATAGAGTGCATTGCGAGGATTAGGAAGGGGGTGGCCTTCAAATTCCTCTAAAAGATAGGCCCCCTTCCCAAGGTCTTTGCTGATAATGTAAGGACCAAGCCATAGTGAGTCGAACTTCCCATGACCAAGGGTATCATGGGCCTGGTCATAGACTAGAACAAGGTCACCTTCTTGAAATTGGCGAGGGTGTACTTTTCTGTCATACTGAGCTTTGGTGCATTTTTTGGCCACTTTAAGAGTTTACAATTCAACATGACGGTCTTCAGAGGCACGCTCGAGCATGATAATTCATTGTTCTAGAGGTTGGGTATCAGGGAGGAGTTCGACGGCTAGGTGAAGGGAAGGGATTTCACACTCGATTGGTAGGACTACCTCCTCACTGAAGACAAGGTGGAAAGGAGTGAAACCAGTGGCGGTTTTAACCGAAGTTCGATAAGCCCACAAAGTAGGGAAGAGCATAAGGTGCCAATTTTTTTTGTGCTTATTCACTGTTCTTTGAAGCATGGTCTTAAGAATTTTGTTGACCGCTTCAACTTGGCCATTACCTTGGGGGTAATAGGAAGATGAATATTGGTGCTCAAAACCCAAGAGAGAGGATAGCTCATGCCAGATATCAACTTCGAAATGTCGACCATGGTCAGAGACTAAATGTTTTGGAACTCTGAATCGAGTGATGACATGGTTAAAGAAAAAGAGGGCTGTGGTGGCTGCTGTATTGTTGAATGTCAGCATAGCTTCAACCCATTTGGTGAAATAGTCAACTGCCACGATGATGTATTTGTGGTTACCGCTGGAGGGAGGTCGACATTCCATAAAGTCAATGGCCCATTTGCAAAAATCGCCAGCTATGATGACAGGATGGAGGGGAGCGGGAGGAGCTCGCGCCTTGGGGGCGAAATGTTGGCAATTGGAATAGTGTTTGACTACTTCAATGCAATCACTGAAGAGAAAAGGCCAAAAATACCTAGCGTGCATGATTTTTTGGGCGGTGGCAAGGCCAAAAAGGTGGCCCCCACAAGCACCGCTATGGTAGGTGTTGAGGACTTGTTCGGCTTCACCGTGTGTGAGGCAACGATGAAGGACAATATCTACTCCACGAAAATAAAGGTCGGCGCCGATTAGAAGGTAGTGAGAGGCTTAGTGTTGAATGCATCGTCGGGCAGCATGATCAAGATGAAGGGCAAAATTTTGGGTTCGCAAGTAATTAAGGATATCACCGTACCAAGGATCATTAGTGGTGATGGAAAATAAATTTTCATCGGGAAGAGCATCATTAATAGGAGTGTCTTACATCCTGGTAGGCAAATCGGAAATGAGTTTAGTGAGGGCTAAACCTTTCTTACTTTGTGGGGTGACAAATTCAAGGTCAAATTCTTGTAGAATAACGACCCAACGAGTGTACTTCCCACTGAGGATACGTCGACTGAACAGGAAATCCATGGGGTTGGAATCAGTCACAACCTTGGTGGAACGCAGGAGGATATAATGACGTAGTTTTTGGAGCGAGAACACAATAGCTAGTGCTAAATTTTCTTCATGTGAGTAGGACACAGGTGGGCCAGCAAGTTTTTTACTGACATAATAGATCACATGCTCGAGGCCATTATCATCTTCTTCAATAAGGACACCAGCAACCGAATGGGTGGAAGCGGAGATGTAAAGGATGAAATCTCGGTCAAAGTCAAGATGATGGATCAAGGGGGTAGAGGTGAGAGCATGTTTGAGGGCATCAAAAGATTGTTGAGCATAGTTATCCCAGAAAAAAGAAGTGTGGGAGTGAAGAAGTCGAAGGAAACCATGTGCGGTGGTCGCATAGTCTGGAACGAATCGGCGAAGAAAATTAGCTTTGCCTTCGAGGCTTTGGAGTTGTCGTAAGGTTCGAGGGATAGGCAGTTCAAGAATGGCTTGAACTTTCAAAGGGTCAAGAGTTATCCCGTCTTTAGATACGATGAAGCCGAGGAGGCGACTGGCAAGAACACAAAAGACACATTTCAAAGGGTTAAGACGGATGTTATACTTGCGACAGCGGAGGAAAATGGTGCACAGATCATGTAGGTGTTGTTCCCGATGTTTAGAATGTGCAGTAAGGTCGTCTAAATAGGCGAGGATAATATGAGCTAAGTCATGGAAACAATAAGACATGGCTCGTTGAAAAGTGGCACCAGCGTTTTTAAGACCAAATGGCATGACTTGGTATGCAAAAGTGCCCCACAGACTAATGAACATGGTTTTAAGTTGATCAGCACGATGGATAATGATTTGGTTGTATCCCGAGAAGCCATCCATAAAGGATAAGACTTCGTGCCCCACAAACTCATCAATGATTTGGTCAATAAATGGTGTGGGGAAGTTGTCTTTGGGACAAGCTTTGTTCAGATCGCGAAATTCAGTGCAAACACGAATGGTGCCTTGTTTTTTGAGAACAGGAACTGGGTTGGACACCCAAGTGGTGTACTTAATGGGGAAAATAAAACCAGCCTGCCGGAGCTTATCGATTTCAGCTTTGATGGCTTCACGTCTAGATGGATGAATGGGTATTAACTTTTGATGGACCGGAGTGGCGTCAGGCCATGTGTCAATGTGGTGTTCGACAATGGTCGGATCGAGTCCTGGCATTTCTGAGTAGGACCAGGCGAAAACATCACGGAATTCTTTGAAGAGTTTGGTGTAAGCTTCAATTTCTTCCGGAGTGCAGTGGGCACCCATGGTGATGTGTTCTTCGATACCTGGTTTGATAGAAATGTCTATTTTGATGGTAGGAGAGATGTTAGCCATATTTCCTTCTTTGAAATCATCAGGAGCAGGGATGGGGTTTTTGAACCAATCAACTTTATTGGGAATGAAGTCTTTGGATTCGAGAGCATATTAGTTATGTGATTGATGTGGTAGGAAGTATGCATGATGGTGCATATCGTCCCATGTAAAGTCAGGTTCGGTCATGGCTTCCATGATGTCTTCATCAGATTGGAAGAGGGGAATAGTGGATGACATAGGATGACCCACAGAGGTAGAAATATGAGATATCTGATGTTGAGGGGAAAGGCTTATGTTTGTGTTGATATGAGAAGTGACAGCGGGGTCAATAGATTAGTGGGTAGCAAAACAACAGGGGACGGGGATAAGGGGTTAGATGCTGGGGAACGTGGTGATGAGGCAAGGTAGGAAATAGTGGCGGAAGGTTCGGTCATGTCAGTATCAAGATGAGAAATGGTAATTGGGGTGGACGCATGGTAAAGTGTTAAAAAAGGAGGGCGGGCAAGCGTGGCTTCGAATTGGCAGTAAGCGGTCAAAGAAGCACGATATTCATTAAGACGAGGGTAAAGGTGGGTATAATGCCCGTGGAAGTCGCATAAAGAAAAAGGGTGATTGGTGCGCAAGTTTTTAAGTTTGGGAAGGGAACCAGGGAGGGTGAACTAGACCGTGGGAATATCAAATTCTGGAAACGTTTCATTAACCACAGTTTTGAGGTGTGGTAATTCAGGACAGGTATGGGTGGCGTGGCCGACAACGTCGCACAAGGTGCACTGGATGGGATGTTTTGGAAGGCGAGGATGGGTGGAATTTGTCAATGCCACCGTGTCCTTCGGTGCCCCCCTGCGAGATTTGTTATTGTTATCGAACATGGTTGTAATAAGAGGAGGTGCTGGGTGAGGAGACTAAGGTGTTGGAGCAGCGGAAGAGGTCATGGGTATTGGTTGAATCAGAGTCAAAGCAAGATACGGCTTGGGTTGACTAGGGAGGGTAGGGGCAGGGGGACTTAGATACCAGACGGGTATACCTAAGGTTAATTTGGGTAGGGAGAGGGTAGCCAAGATAGGGACGGAAGAAGCTCCAGGAGGGGGAGCGAGGAAAGGAATCTGACCAGCAGGAAAATGGTCAGGAGGGACGGGGCCGAGGGGATTGAAATCGGGCAAAATTGATCGAGTAGGGAAGGGAGATTCTGAAGGAAAAATACTGGCTAGCGGGGGTGAAGGGCTAGGAGCCAGAGGAGTTGGGGAAATTTGAGGTTGCTGACTAGCCAAAGTGGGTTGTGTAAGGTCAACCCAAGATGATTGCATCATGCAAATGCTTGCCAAGCTAGGGTCAGAGAGGGTAGGTGGGTCAAGAAAGATGCCGAGCAAGAAGGATTCTTTAAAGAGGTCGGGAGAGACACTAGGCCAAGATGTAGTGGCAGTGGAAATAGAGAGCTCAGGGGAAATATGAGATTTGGGGGTACGATACGATAACTAGTCGATGGTGACGATTTTGCTGTTATGTGGGAAGAACATCTTGTGGTAAACTACGGATGGGACGGCAGACATAGCATAGGTGTAACTACGCCCCAAGAGGATGTTGTAGTTGAGAGGGGCGTTGATCACTTCAATGTTGACACACACATTTTTTCTTACAAGAGTAATAGGACAGCGGTGGAAGAGGCCGATGGGCTGGGAAGCATGGCCATCCCACGCACGAAGGGTGATTGTGGAAGGGGCCAACGTAGGAGATCTGAGTTGTTTCCAAACCGAAGCAGACATGACATAGGTAGATGCTCCCTCATCAATGACGCATCAAGCGATAGTGGCATTTTGGATTTGGACCGAGATTTGGAAAGCAACAGACGCAGGAAGAGGAGGATGGTCAAGTTGACGGGGATCGAAAAAAATTAACTGGTCGTTGATAGGGTCGACAAAATCCAGGGCAATCTGATCAGAGGCAGCATTTCGGTGTAATGGGCCCTTAGGAATTTGGGTATGAATCTTGGCGTTGGGTGGAGGAATTGGCAAGGCGCCATTAGGTGTCGATAGAGGCGTAGTAGGGCCCGAGGATGGGAACTCAGGCGTAGAAGGAATGGGAGACCGAGTTTGAAGGGAAGGATTGGTGGTAAGAGATTGGTCTGAGGCCATCATGAGGATTTGGTAATCATAGGAACTAGAAGGAGAAGGTTGAGTGGGTTACAGGCCATGAGGTGACTGGGTGGCCACGAGTCCTTGTTGAGGGAAGTGATCGGGAAACATAGCGGGTTGAGAAGTAGCTGTATGGGAAGGGATAGAAGGAGAAGAGTGTTGTCCCTGCTTAGTGGCCTGAGACTCCCACATGTGCCGCATTTGTGGTAACCGGGGACAATCGTGAGTGTAATGACCGTAAACACCGCAACATGAACAGGGCTTATTGGTGCGAAGTGGCCTTTCTTGCTTGGGCTGAGAGCTCTGAGGCTGGTCAGCAGTGTTAGAATCAAGACAAGAAGGATTGGGTCGACAATTACCAGAAGCGGAGGGAGTTCCTTTCCGCTTTCATTGCAAAGGAAGAGGAGGAGTTTCACCTAGCTGTGCAAATACGTGCCCTGGAGGGGGAACTAAGTGCGACTGTGGGGGTGGAGGAGGCAAGGGAGCGAGAGGTCCAAATGCTGGAGGAGATGGGACACCAGGCTATGGATAAGGGTAAGGGTGATAATGGGAAACATTGAGGTAAGCAGGAAAGTGGGTAAAAGGGGGAGGCATGCCAAATCCTGGATACATGTTACCGGGGGGGGGGAAGGGCTAGAGGTGCTCGCCCCGCTGGGAGGAAAACCATAGGGCGTAAGAGGTTGAGCAGAGGTATGAGACATGCTTCTGATGATACCATCGGTAGAGTGAGAGGTCCCGGAAGCATTAGTGCCCCCGGGCTTGGGGAGATCAGGAAGGACAGTATAAACATAACGAGACTGAGCATAGATAAGGTCATATTTTAAGGCGATTTGAAGGGCAGATTCTTCGGTTTGGGGGAAATGGGAGGCGACATATTTGCCAATGGGAGGTAAGAGAGAGCGAAGGAATCAATCCATGTAAACTTGATCTTTAAAGGGGGGAGCACGGCATAAGCTTTGCCATCTTCGCCACTCCTGGACATGAGCGGAGAGACGTGTTGAAGAGGATTGCTGAAAGGAGGTCAATAGTTCGGTGCCAATGTCATATTGGAGAGGGAGCTGGAAATAAGACAAAAAGGCTTGGGCAATGGTTGCAGAAGCGGTATGGGAAGAGGTGGCTTGATCAACATACCATTTGGATGCTTCGCCGGTAAGGGTGCGTTGGAATAAACGAAGACGAATGGAGTCATCGGTGATGGAATTAGAGGAGCACCACATGTAGAAAGATTGGATATGATTGGAGGGATATTCACTAGCAAGGCCTTCGAACTTGGGAATGTAGGAGGGGAGCTTGGTTGGCATAGCAGGCCAACTGACATCATGGCAGATAGGAACATTGCTAAGCTGATTGAAATCTGGGAGACTGAGGCCTGCCATATATAGAAGTAATGGGGCAGTCAAGGTAGGTCCCGTAGTGGTTCCACTGGAAGTGGACCCAGCAGTAGAACTAGAGTTAGGGCTAGGTCCAGAACTAGACATGGTGGAGGTAAAGGGGGGAGAACCAGAAGGACGGGGGGAACCCGAACAATCAGAGGAAGAGTCGGAGTGTGGACTCAAGGGAGGACTTACTCAATGACGACGGGAAGGAGGAAGTTGACCACCTGGAAATTGAGGGTGAAGGCCAAGAAGTCGCCGGGAGAAATTCCTTGGAGGCGCAATGATGATAGGAAGAAGAAAGACCGACAAGGGCAGCAAGGTGCAAAAGCAAGACGCGACAAGAGCAAGGAGGTGCAGTGTCGATTAATTTTAGAGTCTTTGCCAGGCGGTGTTAAACAGGCTCTTCTTGACTTAGGGTCAGTGTGTGGTGTGCGTTAATTTTAATTATTTAAACCCAGACGTTTTGAGAGAAAAATAAAAAGTGTGCTGCATAATGGAAAAGAAATATGTAGTAAATAAGACTGAAAGAACAGGAAATTAGCAACTAAAAAGGCAGAAATCGAACCCAAGAAGGTGGGTCTCTCAAAACTAGTCTAGAAGGGGCAGAGCACGCTAACAAGAGACTAATAGATCTAAGGTCCAGAGGGACTGGGACCTAATGGAGAAATCTACTGGAAAGTGGTGCAGAAAGTAGCAAAGAGGCAGGGGCAAGGTTGCTGCTAGAAAATAGGAGGTCAGCTAAAAAGAGGGGGTCAAAGGGGTGACCCTAGAGATGAACTCTAAACAAAGCGAAAGGCAGTGTATAGAAAGGGAAGAAAAGCTGACCTGTGAGGATCTGAACAGGAGGTATCAGATCTGAAATAAGGCTGAAACTTCTGGAAATTCAGAAGTCTGAAAATAGCAACACACTCTCCCACAAAAAGTGGAGGGAACTGAAGCCCTAAGGGGCAAGATTCCCACTTAGGTGAGTGAAATAGATTAGAAACAGGTCTGAACAGGTGAAGACATAGGCTGGAAAACCCTGACAGAAGCTTCAGTGAAACCTAGAAAAAGTGCTGGCAGATTGTAGAAAAACTTGCAGGTTGCAGGTTTGGGCCTGTTTTCAGGCCAGGTAGTAGATTTAGAGCAGAAAAGTGTGACCTCAAGGCCAGGTCACACTTTTTGGGCTGATAAGTGCGACCTGCAGATCCAGCTCTGGCGGCGGCAGATTTCAGAAAATTTTGTCGTCTCAGTAGCGGCTTATGTCGGTCACCTGCGCAAGAAGGCCAGAAACACACGGAAGTTAGAAATTTCAATGTTTGAGGGTTTTTAGAGGGGAAAAATAGCATAAAATGGAAAAAATAGGAAAAATAAAAAGTGGAAGACAAACCCTAGGGTCTGAAATAGCTGGATATGCAGGAAGATAGAAAACGACAGTGGTCGCAAAAGAAAACCCGTGTGGAGTCGCCAATTGTTAGTATGATTCTTTCGTCGTAAAAGATCACTTTAGCTATGCATATCAAGTAGCCCTAACATCAAATATGGCTGCAAAATATCCTTAAGTTTGCTGCATAAAATTAGATCTAAGAATAAAATATATTAAGCAGATAAGATATAAAATGGCTCCATGCATCCAATGAAGAAGACAAGAACAATGTATAAAAAGAATCTTATATTATATTAAAGAATGGGGCACCTGAGAGGAAAAAAAGAAAGGTGTTTACCAGTTCTCCTCAGTGAGATTAGTTCTTGGAAGTCCTCAGTGTTTCAGATCTAAAATTCCTCTCTTTGGTTAATGTGGAAAACCCTAACAAACATGGAACTCAATGGAAGTTCAAAATGCAAACAACTGGAAATGGTGACCAAGAGTAGATCTAGTGTGATCTAATGCAATGGAGGTGACTAATGAATGGGGAAAACCCTCCTATTTATAAAAAAATATCGGGGTGTTTTGGAACTCGATGCATGAATAAAATATTATTAATCAAATTCTAGAATCACCCTTTAAGAATATTTTATTATGTTTGTTGGAGGGAAAAGGGCTTTTGACTTGGGTCAATTCCTTTATTTATAAATAAAAAATAAATAAATGATTTATTTATTATTTTAAGGGATATGAGGGGAATACAATTAAATAAATAATGGTTTATTTAATTATTTATATGTGATTTAGTCAAATTTAACTAAGAAATTATTTAAATAATGATTTAAATAACTTATTCTTAGGAAATAATTAAATAAATAATTATTTATTTAATTGATTACCTTGTTTTGGGTTAAATATGACCAGGAAACATAAACAAATGTGGTGAAAGAAATTTTACTTGGGGTAAAATTGGTCTTACATGGTGTACTTGGGTTCATCTAACGATAATGGGTTAGATGACCAAAAAATGGTGTAACAATTATTATGTTTAGGGAAGAGTCAAATCTCATTTCATCGATTACTATCTTATAGAGAAACCCCGAGGATGTCCAGACGATTTGAGATCTCCTCCCTTATTAAGTTTGATCGGTGCATGTTCTTAAACTCCTCTTCATGTGAAGGGTGGGTTTTCCTAAACTCAGAATCTCAAAATATGAGAGGCTAAAGAGAATGGGAAAGTTCCTGTTGACGGTTGAAAATGTCTCGCTAGAAATAAGGTGATCCCCCTGGTGCAGAATCCTAATTGGACTCTACACCGTTTGGTTTGGGGATCTCATTGGGTATGTAGGCTAAGTTTCCATAAATTGGTGAAGATGTTTTTTAGATAGAGAGGGGACTCGCTAATATGGAGAATGCACAAATGTTGAACGAATACATGTTAGTGATTTACGAAAGCCATGTGAATCATAATACCATGAATAGAAAATCATAATTTAAAGCATGAAACTTATGAAAAGCATTGTTAGCAAAACTTTACAAAGATCATACTTATAACAAGATTCACTTAACAAACTAAAAACAATTCGTAGTGGCTAAGTGTTTCATTTATTATCTATGCACATCCCATTAAATATTTAAATAAAATATAAAAAACGAAGTTCATCAACATATCTTTAAGTTAGAACATCACATACCATCCATGTGTTACAAGGAAGCTCATAACACAAGGGAATACATGAGTAGAAATGTGCACCAATATTTGCAGGAAGCATTCATTCATTCAAAGAGACCATATTCATAGCATAACCACATAGAAGACTTCCAAGAGATTTAATAGTGAGATCCAATAACACTTCTTTGTATTCATCAAGAGGCATACATTCAATAAAAGTCAATGTATCTCTCTCAAAAATCCAAAACTCAATAATTCCATTACAAAATCGCCAGAAGATGTACATATAGACCAAGGTGACTCTTGGGTTTCTCATGACCTTTTTTATTCCTCGACTCATGGGCTTACTTGCAACTAAGGGTAAGTTGTGACCTAAGGGAGATTGTGACTTGAGGGAAATTGCGACATTAAGGAGATTGTGACCAAGGGGAAGTAGTGACCTAAGGCAGATTGCGACTTAGGGGGAGTTGCAACTTAAGAGAGATTGCGACTTAGGGGAGGTTGTGACCAGAGGTATATTGCGACCTGAGGGATATTTGGACCTAGGGCAAGTTTCAACCTATGGGATATTGCGACCTAAGGGAGATTGCGACCCAATGGAAGTTGCGACCTAAGGGAGATTGAAAGTTAGGGGAAGTTGCGAATTAAGGGATATGGAAAATTAGGGAAGGTTGCGACCTAAGAGAGATTGCGACCTAAGCGAGATTGCAACCGAGGGGAAGTTGCGACCTAAGGGAGATTGTGACCCAGGGTTGATTGCGACCTAGCGTTGATTGAGACTTAGGACTTATTGCAACCAAGGGACTCCCTCATGTTTCCCTTAGGTTCTGATTCAATTTTCCCTAAGCTACCATGATGTGCAACAAAAAATGAGATAGTTTTTCTCATGCATTGACCTTGTGCTAATGATATGGTTATTGATAAGGCGAGAGTTTCAATATGTTGATGCTCCCCCAGATAGGTGGTCTTCCATGCTTTGTAGTCTTTATATATCATGACCAGCTGAGGCAAGTCTTTTGCGTCTCTGTGCATGCACTCAAGGGCATATAGAATCAGCGTTCCTTTCTTTGTGTTGAATTAGTTTGAAAAGGTAGAAAATTTTGTGTGAACCGTGAATGACTCAAACACATACTAGGTGATGCTCTCTCTTGTCACCTGCAAGTTGTTGGAGCTGAAAGCTTGTCTGATTGAGTCGCGAATTTTTTGTATTTCTTGTAGTAATTCCTCCCATTCCTTAGGCGCTACCAGTGACCCAATGGAAGGAGTTTGATGGGCTTTGACCAACGATATCACCCATTGAGGAGATGGTTATATGAAGATATGACCTTGTCTACATCCTTGGAAAACTTTTCCTAATATTGGATTCTCATGCATAGATGTACTTTATCATTTTGTCTCGTAATATGATCCTTCTTTGGAAGATTATCTGGAGCTTTGAGATATTAGTTGGTCAAGTCAAGGATGTTGTCTACTTTCGTTGAATTAGTTTGAAAACATAGCAAATTTTGTGTGAATCATGAACGAATCAAACACATACTACGTGATGCTCTCTCTTGTCACCTACAAGTTGTTGGAGTTGAAAGCTTGTCTGATTGGGTCGCGAATTCCTTGCATTTATTGTAGTCGTTGTCACGGTGCCTAGACAATCTGTGTGACAGCTCAGATTGGGGGCTGTCACCCTAATCCCCAATATCTTTACTTAAGTTGTCTCCTTGCAAGCTAAGGGAGGTAGACCCTATTATAAATGAAGAAGAAAAATCTAGGAGACACAGCTAAAACACCAAATACTTGATAAAATTAATGAGATTTCATGGATTGATTATTTTAAAACCAGTGCCTTATGGAGTCAAAAAAGATCTTGTTATGTAATTAAAGGTAAGTATTGGATGTATAAATGTTGCTAAATGACCACAATGATATTCAATAGAAAGTGCCACAATCATTCAGTAAGATACTGAAGCAAAGCTATCATGAAACGATCATTAAGTGTAAATGCCAGATGCTTGAAATATTTTCGAAATTATGATATTCCAATATAACCCAGTTCGGAAATTAAAATACTCCACAGTCAAACGTCAGATAAAAATTTGAGGCTCATTTGACTATAGAGAAATCTTTTTTGAAATTTTTTATGTTTTTGTATTTTCTAGATTTTTAGAATTTTTGGAATTTTTTTTATTTTTTATTATTTTATTTATTTTTTAAACAAACCTAATAAAAAATGAAATCCTAAATCTAAAATCTAACTATTAAAAAAAAAAAAAAACTAAAAAAAAATTAAAACCAAAGTTAAACTTAAACTAATCTAAAGTTATAACTACAAAAAATTAAAACTTGACATTAAATAACAAAAGCTAAAAACTAAATTAAACTAACAAAATCAAAATGAATTAAAATCTAATCGAAGATTAGATCTAACACCAATGCTAACCGGACTAATTAAAATTGAAAGGGTTAAAAAAAAAAAAAAGATAAAATCTAAACTAAGAATAAATCAAAATTAAAAAAAATATCCCTAAACTATAGGCTAACCAAAAAAAATCAAATCTAAACCAAAATGAAAAACATTGGTTTTGAATTTTTTAAAGTATGCATGTGTATTTGTTTCATTTGATAGCAGTTCGATGAGTGACGAGGCACGATGGCGTGAGGGATATGGATGTTGTGCGGAGAGGGATTGGAAATCAACGCAGGCAAGAGTAGAGGACAGAACCTTGGACGATAACGCAGGACATGAGGGGAGGCTGCGGTTTGCAGAGAAGGCAGCAAGGAAATTTGAGCATAGATGAAGTTGTGGACAAGGGTTATTGAAATTGAAAATGAGGGCAGAGAAAGAAGGACGTTTTTAAGGCTGGGCAGAGGGATTTGATAGCAGAAAGAAGGCAGTGGGTAAAGGCATACGTAGATAAGAAAACGAGGGTCTGATGGTTGAATAAATCGATGGAAGCGTGTAGTAGGTTTTAAAGTTTGAGCGATGGGAATGAGGGCAGAGAGAAGTCGATGGGAATGAAGGGAAATCGAGAGATATGAAGGCGGATAAGGGCAACGTCTTTTGTAGTAGATAAACCCAGTACATTTGAATTTCCAACAGAATTTAAGATTTTTTCAGTTTAAGCTCAGGTTCTTATGCTTCTTTAAATAATGTCTAGATTTTCCCATAGTAGGGATTCTGAAGCCAGATCTAGCTTTTGGGGGCTGGATCTGGCTCAGATATTTAAAAAAAAAAAATTGAATAAACCCTACAACCTGCGAAACCAGTCAGATCCTGAAGATATACACAAACAGCCTTAAAAAATTTACAAATTTACAAACTAATTTACAGATATGAGGCCCTCATGGCTAGATTTGAATCCATTTTAGCACAGTTTTTTTTAGAAATTTAAAATTTTAGTGAGAGGCACAAGCCCTAGAAAATCCTGCAAAACCACCAATTTCGTAAGATAGATTTGGAGTTTAACAAATAATGAGCTTTCCAGATTTATGTCATTTGAGAGTTTGCTGGTCCAACCAAAGACTTCCATAGACACTCAAATCTTAAAAAACAAAATTCCTTGCACACTTAGATCTGAACTTTAGATTGATAGAGATTCAAGAAAATAACATGAGATCCTTTAGAAAAATCAAAATGTCATCTTATGAATCCAGAAAACTGCACAAGATACATATATGCAGATTAATCCATGAAGGCCATTAACCATAAAATACAAAATTAGGTAGCATAGTTTAGAGACAAATCACCACATAGATCCGCGAAGGAACATCAAAATTTGTAACCCCAAAGACTTTATGCTTTATTCCTCAAAAAAATTACAAGAACTTCCAAGACAAGTGCACGATTCTCAGATCGGATGACTCAAGACTGACAAAGACCTTTAAATTTATAGGAAAAAATCTCCAACAGCTAGTTTGGATGATCCTTAACAAAATAATCTCAACTGTCAAAAGATTTAATCATCTTTTAATTAGGAGCGTTGAAATTATAATTTTGAGGAAAAAACGAATTTATGGTTTAAATCCATTTTAATTAACTCAAAAATACTATTTTTGAGTTAATTACCCCAAAATTTTGACTTTGACTTAACCACCAAGGCCCAAGGGTCCAAAATTTCTTAAAATTCTCAATATTCCCTTGGCCTGGGGCTTTTAAAAATCATTTTCCAAGGACCCACAAATTTTTCCTTTAAAGAATTTTATCCTAACTTAGGACCCTAAATTAATTAAATTTCTGGCTTTTGATTTTATTAATTAATTGACCAGAAAATTTAATTAATTGACAGAGAAGAGATTAATTATTTTTCCAACCCTATTTACATAAGATAATACATTTAGACACATGAAGTGGGAATACCCATTCGTATAGACCCTCAAATAAATACCCAATTCTGCGACTCAAAACATGATCTAGTATACCAAGTAGTTCAAACTACTTTTACAAGGACACGATAGAAAATACTACGACTCACTTAGCATGATGATGACAAAATCCACCCTAGCTTTGGGGTGAGGCTGGAGGGAGAAACTCTACTAATCACTATCATGAATCAGTGAGACAAAAAACCTCCTAGGATAGAGATCATCAACAACATACTAGGCTTACCTAGGTTGTTACATACATTGACGGTCATACTTAGATCATTTACATCATAATATGTAGAATAGGTTTACATTATTCATAAAACTATTGACTGATGATGGAATTTGAATGGCGCGACCACGTCAAACATGAAAAATCCCATTTGAAAAAATGGGGGTGTACTGCTATGGGTAGTTGACAAAGCGTGGTCAACATCTGGCTCTACTTGGGGACATGTGACTTCATTGAAGGAATGTGAGAATCTAGAATCTGCATCCAAGCAACACACAAGATTACATAAGTAGCGTTCATCCAAATATCATCATATAAAATTAAGCTCATGAAAAATAGAAGCTCTTATTATTCTACTTAAAATGAAAACCAAATCTACTCTAACTGCAAAACGAAAAGCTAAAATAAGAAGGTGTAAGGTTAGAGATACAATACAAAGGATGCCCTGTGGCATCAAATGTGCTCAATATAGTGTATGCCTAGCGTTTGTCTACTTTCAGGCAAGTCTGTAGGCTACTTTTTAGATGTGCCATGTCCAATCTTGCTAATTGTAGGACTTTGTCTTATCCAAATGTCAAGCTGCTCTCGGCCATCAGACGAATCAAACCACTTACTTCTTATTTTCAACTTTTTTCTCTTCTTCTTAGTGGGTTGTGATGTCAGCAACGAGACCAGTGTAGATTTCTCGTCCTAATCTTGAAAATGATTGTACAAAATATCTGAAGAGCCTCGAGTGTGACCAGTATTATTCTGGATATATTTTATCAATGGTGACACATAAGCTTGGTATTTCTCAACATCCTTTGAAACCATAGTTAAATTTTCCCTAATGGGAGAAGTGACCTCCCTGTGATGAGATTGGAATTACTTCAGCAAACTGGGAGGCCTATGATCTGTTGATGAATCTTCATAATCAAATTTCAGCTAAAACTATTGTATATGTAATTTTTCCATTTTTTCCAGCCTTTTCTGTATGGAACTCATCTCCCTGGCATGCCTTAATATTAATTTCACTTAATTGATTTCTGTTTTCACAAATCTGTCTTGTAGATTAGTTTGATTTTCCTCCATATTTTTTATTTCCAACAAGTGATTTTCCTTCATGGTAGTCATTTCCTGGCTGTGTCTTACTTCCATTGCAATCATATGATTCTGTATAATGGACATCTGAGTAGAATGATTAACTTCCATTATCTTTAACCTATTTTCCATGACATTTTTTTCCTGTGCATGACTTGCTTCCATGGAATTTATCCTATTTTGAAGATTGATTTGGTTAGCCTCCATGTTTTGAATCATTTGTGTATGATTGGGTTGCATATCCTTAATCATCTGAGCTGGTTCTTTAACCTGAATTTCATGATCTTCTATATGCATGTGATAGTCCTTACCAACAACATTAATTTGATGGCTCGCCCCTGCCATTCTACTATCTATGATTCTTTTGACAACATGGCAAGTAACCTCTTCATGAAGAGAATTACAGGCTCTACAATAAGGCAGATCTTCATCCACAATATTTTCAAACTCAAGTTGATTTGTCGGTCTCTGCTCATTAGATAGGCCTCTTTTCTGTAAAGCATTATTATTCCTAGGTTGGGAGTTCTGCATTTGAGCCCTTTCCATTTGAACCAACCTAGACTGTAAAGTTCTTATTTCCTTAGCATGTTCAGAGATCAATTTCGCTTGATTAAGCTCCATGCTTTCAAGATTTTGCATTAATTTTTTCATAGGGTCATCATCATCTTCTAGAGGTTCTTTTAACTTAGTTGCAGTCCTATCAAAACCAGGAATTTCAGACTTCCCAGATGCCTTTTTATCTTTTTCAAGCTCTTCAGCTAAAGATTGACAAGCCTTATCATTTGCAGTTTTAGCCCGCCTTAACTCATATGAAGTATCAGAATTAAAAGCATCAATCTAAAAATTTAGAAGAGATCCATCAAGAGGTTTATGAGTTTGAGATATTTCTCTAAGGATACCATTAAATCTCTTGTTAAATTCTTCAGTCGTTTCATTTTCTTTCTTTTTTATGGTGTTGATCTCTCTTACCAAATGCCTATCTTCCCTTTTATCACCATATTTTTCTTTAAAGGCAGCTACAACTGATTCAAAAGTATCAAATGAATTATTAGGTTTTTTTGTAAACCATTCAGCAACATCCTTGCCAAAAGTAAGAAAAAAAGTTCTCATATTAAGATCCTCGAAATTATAATTTGCAACTGCAAATCTATTCCACCAGTTAGTGAAAGCAAACAAATGAGACTTGACACTAACTGCTTCATTTCCTTGAAAAGAAGGTAATTTATCCATTTGAGGGACATCATGAGGATAACCCTGAATATTAGCAAAATTACACGGGGTAAAAACCTCCATGATATCGTTTTTAGGATTTTAGAAATAGATTCGTGTTCAAGAATAGTCAAAAGGTCCTCAAGAAGAAAACTTCTTATCAGGAACTCTTGTAAGAAATGAAAGAATTGGATTCGCCACTTGAACACGAAACAAAAGAAATAATTGAGAGATAGTAGATGGATATCAGGGGGGGAATATTGTTTGGGAGTAAATAGATGAATAAGTGGAGTCACCACCCAAACAAGAAGCCAACCGAAATGTATAGGTGCTAAAGATGAAATGATTAGTTGATGAAAATATGAAGAGATTAAGAGATGAAAAGATGCCAGAAAAGGTGATCCCTTGTGACAGGCTAATGAATGGCGAAAGAAGATTTAAAATATTAGAAAATGTCGTTAAGACCAAGGACAGAAAAAATTCTATCCTCGACAACGGCGCCAAAAAATTTTGTCGCACAGATTGTCTAGGCACTGTGACAATGGCTCAGAATGGGGGTTGTCACCCTGATCCCCAATATCTCTACTTAAGCTGTCTCCTTGCAAGCTAAGGGAGGTAGACCCTATTATAAATGAAGAAGAAAAATCTAGGAGACACAGCTAAAACACCAAATTCTTGATAAAATTAATGAGATTTCACGGATTGATTATGTTAAAACCATTGACTTATGGAGTCAAAAAAGATCCTGTTATGCAATTAAAGGTAAGTATTGGATGCGTAACTGCTGCTAAATGACCACAATGATATTCAATAGAAAGTGCCACGATCATTCATTAAGATACTGAAGCAAAGCTATCATGAAACGATCATTAAGTGTAAATGCCAGATGCTTAAAATATTTTCGAAATTATGATATTCCAATATAACCTAGTTGGGAAATTAAAAAACTCCACAGTAAAACTTCAAATAAAAATTTAAGGCTCATTTGACTATAGAGAATTTTTTTTTGAATTTTTTTATGTTTTTGTATTTTCTAGATTTTTAGAATTTTTGGAATTTTTTTATTTTTTATTATTTTTTAAACAAACCTAAAAAAAAATGAAATCCTAAATCTGAAATCTAATAATTAAAAAAAACTAAAACTAAACAAAAATTAAAACCAAAGTTAAACTTAAACTAATCTAAAGTTATAACTACAAAAAATTAAAACTTGACATTAAATAACAAAAACTAAAAACTAAATTAAACTAACAAAATCGAAATGAATTAAAATCTAAACGAAGATTAGATCTAACACCAATGCTAAACGGACTAATTAAAATCGAAAGGGTAAAAAAAAATAAAAAGAAAAGATAAAATCTGAACTAAGAATAAATCGAAATTAAAAAAAATATCCCTAAACTATAGGCTAACCGAAAAAAAATTGAATCCAAACTAAAATGAAAAATGCCGGTTTTGAATTTTTTAAAGTATGCATGTGTATTTGTTTCATTTGTTTGCAGGTCGACGAGCGAGGAGGCATGATGGCGTGAGGGAGATGGATGTTGTGTACAGAGGGATTGGAAATCAACGCAAGCAAGAGTAGAGGACGGAACCTTGGAATATAACGCAGGACGTGAGGGGAGGCTGCGATTTGCAGAGAAGGAAACGAGGAAATCTGAGCATAGATGAAGCTGTGGACAAGGGTTGATGAAATCAAAAAACGAGGGTAGAGAAAGAAGGAAGTTTTTAAGGCTGGGCAGAGGGATTCGATAGCAGAAAGAAGGCAGTGGGTAAAGGGAGAGATAGATAAGAAAACGAGGGTCTGACGGTTGAATAAATCGATGGCAGCATATAGTAGGTTTTAAAGGTTGAGTGATGGGAATGAGGGCAGAGAGAAGTCGATGGGAATGAAGGGAAATCGAGAGATATGAAGGCGAATAATGGCAACGTTTTTTGCAATAGATAAACCCAGTACATTCAAATTTCCAACAGAATTTAAGATTTCTTCAGTTTAAGCTCAGGTTCTTATGCTTCTTTAAATAATGTCCTGATTTGCCCACAGTAGGGATTCTAAGGCTAGATCTGGCTTTTGGGGGCTAGATCTGGCTCAGATCTTTTTAAAAAAAAATTCTGAATAAACCCTTTAACCTGTGAAACCAGTCAGATCCTGAAGATAAACACAAACAGCCTTAAAAAATTTACAAATTTACAAACTAATTTACAGATCTGAGGCCCTCATGGCCAGATTTGAATCCATTTTACCACATTTTTTTTTAGATATTTAAAATTTTAGTGAGAGGCACAAGCCCTAGAAAATCTTGCAAAACCACCAATTTCATAAGATAGATTTGGAGTTTAACAAATAATGAGCTTTTCAGATTTATGTCATTTGAGAGTCGGCTGGTCCAACCGAAGACTTCCCCAGATGCTCAAATCTTAAAAAAAAAAAATCCCTGCACACTTAGATCTAAACTTTATATTGATAGAGATTCAAGAAAATAACACGAGATCCTTCAGAAAAATAAAAATCTCATCTTATGAATCCAGAAAACTGCACAAGATACCTGTATGCAGATTAATCCATGAAGGCCATTAACCATAAAATACCAAATTGAGTAGCAGATTTTAGAGACAAATCACCACATAGATCCGAGAAGGAAAATCAAAATTTGTAACCCCAAAGTCTTTGTTCTTTATTCCTCAAAAAATTTGCAAGAGCTTCCAAGACAAGTGCACGATTCTAAGATCGGATGACTCAAGACTAACAAAGACCTCTAAATTTATAAGAAAAAATCTCCAATGGCTAGTTTGGATGATCCTTGTCAAAATAATCTCAACTGTCCAAAAGATTTAATCATCTTTTAATCAGGAACGTTGAAATTATAAATTTGGGGAAAAAACGAATTTATCATTTAATTCAATTTCAATTAACTCAAAAATATTATTTTTGAGTTAATTACCCAAAAAATTTGACTTTGACTTAACCACCAAGGCCCAAGGGTCCAAATTTTCTTGAAATTCTCAATATTCCCTTGGCCTAGGGCTTTTAAAAAATATTTTCCAACGACCCACAAATTTTGCCTTTAAAGAATTTTATCCTAATTTAGGACCCTAAATTAATTAAATTTCTGGCTTTTGATTTTATTAATTAATTGACCAGAAAATTTAATTATTTGACTGAGAGGGGATTAATTATTTTTCCAACCCTCTTTACATAAGATAATACATTTAGACACATGAAGGGGGAATACCCATTCGTACAGACCCTCAAATAAATACCCAATTCTGTGACTCAAAACATGATTTAGTAGACCAAGTAGTTCAAACTACTTTTACAAGGACTCGATAGAAAACACTACGACTCACTTAGCATGATGATGACAAAATCCACCCTAGCTTTGGGGTGAGGCTGGAGGGAAAAACTCTACCGATCACTTTCGTGAATCAGTGAGACAAAAAACCTCCTAGGATAGAGATCATCAACAACATACTAGGCTTACCTAGGTTGTTACATACATTGACGGTCATACATAGATCATTTACATCATAATATGCAGAATGGGTTTAAATTATTCATAAAACTATCGACTGATGATGGAATTTGAATGGCGTGACCATTTCAAACATGATGAATCCCATTTGAAAAAATGGGGTGTACTGCTATGGGTAGTTGACAAAGTGTGGTCAACAGTAGTAATTCCTCCCATTCCTTACGGACTACCAGTGACCCAATGGAAGGAGTTTTATGGGCTTTGACCAACGATATCACCCATTGAGGAGATTATTATATGAAGATATGACCTTGTCTACTCCTTGGAAAACTTTTCCTAATATTGGATTCTCATGTGTAGCTATACTTTATCATTTTGTGTCGTAATATGATCCTTCTTTAGAAGAGTATATGGAGCTTCGAGATATTAGTTGGTCGAGTCAAGGATGTTGTCTACTTTTGTTGAAGCATCTCTCAAATTGGATAATTTTCCTCTTTTATAGGAGTGACCGAGTGTCCGAATGCGACCATTGCGACCTATGAGACCAATCCAACCTATGCGACTTAGGAAATTGTGACCTTGTGACCTATGTGAATTTGTGACCTATAAGACTTTGTGACCTATGCGACTTTGCGACCTATGCGACTTCGTGACTTTACAACCTATGTGACTTTGCGACTTCACAGCTTTGCGACTTTACGGCTTATGCGACTTTGAGACTTTGTGACTCTGCAACGTATGTGACTTTATCATATTGTGACCTTTGTGACTTTGCGACCTATGCAATTTTGTGACTTTGCAACCTATGAAAATTTGCGACTTTGTGACTTTGCAGCGTATGTGACTTTGTGACTTTGTAACCTTGCAACCTGTGTGACTTTACGACTTTGCAAATTTGCGACCTATGTGGCTTTGCGACCTGGGTGACTTTCTGACTTTTTGACTTTGCGACTTTCTGACCTATGTGAAATTGCGACTTTGAGACTTTGCGTCCTTGTGACCTATGCAAATTTACGATGTATGCGACTTTCCGACCTATGAGACTTTGTGACATTATAACCTATGTGACTTTTCAACTTTGTGACTTCACGACTTTTCGACTTTGTGACTTTGCGACCTATGCGAATTTGCGATTGTGTGACCTTTGTGAATTTACAACCTATGCGACTTTGTGAATTATGCGACTTTTCGGCTTTGGGAATTTACGACCTATGCAACTTTCTCACCTATGCGACTTTACGACTTTGCGACCTATGTCAATTTGCGACTTTGCAACCTATGTGACTTTGTGACTTTGCAACCTATGCTACTTTGCGAATTTACGACCTACGCGACTTTGCGACTTAGTGATCTATGTAACTTTGCGACCTTTGTGACTTTGTGAACTATGCGATTTTGCGACCTTGCGACCTTGTGACCTATGTGACTTTGCGACTTTGATACTTTCTGATTTCGTGACTTTGAGATTTATGTGACTTTGCAACCTATGCGAGTTTTGCGACATTGCGACCTATGTGTTTCTTTCCTCGAGTACAAGTGATGCCTCGTTGGATGTGGATCCAAGCCACATTTTCTTGGTGTCCTACAAAGAAGATGAAACAAAAAAATTAGTTTACGAAAGTGATACTTTTCATGTGGGATCAATGAATAGATAAAAAAAACAAATATTGATTCACTATAGGATCATGAACCAGAAAATAATTGAAATTAATTTGTTATAATTTGCATGGATGGATCAGCTCATGCTTCACTTTGGAAATAAAATACAAATTTAGACATTTAATGCAACCACAAATCGTGACTTTAATATTTTTTATTTCCCACGATGATGATGTAATTTTAGAGATATTTCCTTGAAGTGCTATGTGAAAAGAGTTCTAAATAGTGAAGGTTAATTCAAGGCATGGTGAGATTCTTGATAATAATAATTTAGGGCTTTAGAGATTCATAGGAGAGCCAAATTTTTCCATACCTGAATGAAGCTCAATCCTTTCCCTAACCATCAACACAATATTTATCCACTTCGTTTCAGTTCACATGCTAGAGAAAAGGGGCTCGTAGGTGCATAAGACTTATAATGCCTCACTAAAACCTTGAATACCTTAATGCACATGTTGAGATGAGAGAAACCAATCATGAACCCAAGGGAAAATTATATTCGATGAATTTATCATGATTTCATCCAATGGCTTTTAGATGTGCCCCAGGGGAATATGAATTAGGTGAAATGGGAATGGGATCACTTTCTTGAGAAATTAGGTTTTTCTCGAACCCTAGAATTATTGGCATAATTCAAGCCAGACTGAAGCCTTATCTGTCCAAGTTTAGTGCCCTAGGTGATTGGTGATTATTACTATGGGAAACCTAGCATTTAATCCATGGATGAATTTTCAATGCTCTTTGCAACAGCAAACCCCTCAAACCCTAGTGTAGTCATGAGACAACAAGACAAGTGGGTGTGGTGTGCATCGTATGAATGGGCACAGTGACAGGGTTTGGTAGGAATACATCATGGGGATATTTACTGACTGAAGGTTGGGTCAAAAGCTTAATGAGCTAACCGAGCAGAGGGGGAATGGAATTTTTCAATATGCTACAAAATTTGGGTGGTGTTGTAGTAGCTACAACATGTCCACAGGTATTCTAGGAGCTAACAAACCTCCTTTATCACCTTATCCTTAGATGCATTTTTTTAATTACTAAATGTATATTTAGTTTCATTTATTTTATCTATTCACATTTCCATAGACAACTCAAAACCACTTCCTACAAATTTCAAATCCATCGTAGTCATACATAGATTGTTTTTTAGAAGCATGGAAAGTGTAAATATTTAACACCATAGTAGCAAACACTGGGAAAAATGAAGGAAATTAATTAAACATAAATAAATTAGATTGTATTATAATATAGTGTAAAAATTTGGATAACAGAATACCATAGTGTACTTTATTTTTCAATTATATGGAACAAGTAAAATTACCTTCTTTGCATAGCTCATAAGCTGAGTAGAGTAAGATCGATGAAGTTTCTAAATAATATTGAGGTAGCTACCATTACAGGACCAGTTTCTCCTACAAGATCTGATCCAAAGTTGTTAGTGCCAATATTGTCATATTGCCTAGATATTGTTAGATTAATGTAAGAATGACAGGGTTAAGGTAATAATCTCTAACCAAAACTGTTCATCCACAAATATTGCAATTCCATCATCCAAGGCCAATGCAGAGAAAAGGAAGGGCCTCTTTGCTTTAACAACGACAAAGACTGAGCAAGTGAATTTCGATTTGAATAATATCAAGGATTCAGACATAGTGTATGTTGTACCAAAGACAAATTGATATATATGGGGGCTCATATGGAAGCACGAGAAGAAGAAAATCAATCAATAAATTACATTGAATGATGTTGGTAGTAACCACACTCACCAAGAACTGACCTTTCCTCTCCATTCTAGATGGGTCGCTTCCCTCTTTCATTTACTAATGGTAACCGAGGGTGTGGGTAATAAAAATACATTGGATAGATAATATGAAAGTTTGGAGTATGATGGAAGTTGGAACAACCATTATAAGTATAATATAATGATCTTACCATAACCTGATTACAAAGAGAGAGGCAAAGAAAATAATCGTGATTTCCTACGCAATCAGCATAAGATATATGATACTGCTCAAGTGCATATATAACTTTTATTAAATAAATTATGATAGATAGATGAATGAAATAAGTAGCCTAGATTTAAGTGCCTTTATGGGATAATTTTTGAGAGAATTGTTTCTTCAGGTGCAGAAAATAATAGTGATTTACTATACAAAAAGTATAGGATATAGGATATTTCTCAGGTGCATCTATAATTTTTGTTAAAGTAATTATGGTAGGTGAATGAATGAAATAAGTAACACATATTTAAGTGCTTTTATGGGAGAATGTTGGAGAGAATCATTTATGCCAATGTGTATTATTTCATTCAACATAAGTTGGAAGATGAATCAATTTGTTTGAGAACAAAAATACATTAGTCTAGACTTTTTTAAAACCCTTAAACATCCATGAGAATTGAGACAATGTTGAGAGGATTACCAACATAGTTTAATTTAAAATATCATTGTCAAGGATTGAGGTGAAATTTTTAACAACCGTTATAATTAGAATATATTTATCTTACCATGGCCTCATTACAAAGGGATATGGATTTATTAAAGTACAGCTACCATGTTGGCACATGTTTATGCTTTGAAGAGTTTCTTAGATTGGTTGATGGAAATTTCCACCTCAATAGTATGTGGAAATCACAATTGGCATATTGCACTCTAAGGTCAAAATACCTATGTCAGAAAGTTTAACGGAGTTACAAAATTTCCGAAATTCTATGGTTTATTATGGAAAGTCCATGATCTTTTATTTTCAATTATAAACACACTATGAAGAGTGGGGTAGTGTTGCATTATAATAAGAGTTGAATAAAGATCCATATCCATGTTTTCTTTTAGTAGCTATGCGCAGGAGCTTTGAGCTTAAAAGTACCCACCTTTATTTTTATAAGAAGGTAAGTTATGAAAATGTACACAACCTAGGCATCTAGATCAATTTTTCTTTCAAATTACCTTTCTTCCAGTATTTACTTATAATGGGCATCTCAATCGATGTTGCTGTCAGATTACTCTATTTTTTTCTTTCATATTCCTCATCCTACAATCCAAAATTTTCATTAAAAAATGTCTCTACTTTTCTCTGCAGTGTCAGCATATGGTAGCATTGTTATGTTCAAGGTAGAGGCAAATATCCTTTCATCAATTACTCTCTAATAGAGAAACATCAAGGTTGTCCAGTCGATATAAACTCTCCTCCTTTATTACCTTGATTGGTAGATGTTCTTAAAATCTTCTTCCTTTGAAGGGTGGGTTTTCTAAACTCACCCTCTCAGAATATCAGAGCATAAAGACAATGGAAAATGTCCACATGTAGTCTATGAGGTAACAAACCTCTTGTAACACATTATCCTTAGGTACATCATTTTAATTACT
Organism: Pinus albicaulis; assembly: GCA_034641835.2. Lineage (NCBI taxonomy): Eukaryota > Viridiplantae > Streptophyta > Pinopsida > Pinales > Pinaceae > Pinus > Pinus albicaulis. The sequence goes on from JAXQQM020075646.1 coordinate 250,522, forward strand.
AAAATTATTTTTTGGGTTCATTTTGTTCAATATATTCACGTTTCCATAGACAATTCTATACCAAATTCCTGTAAATTTCAAATCCATCCTAGTCATACATAGATATTTTTTTAGGAGCATGTAAGGTGTAAACGTTTAACACCATAGTATAGAACACCACGAAAAAAGAAGGAAATGATTTGAACATCAATAAATTAGATTATATCATAATATAATGCAAACATTTGGATAAGCGAATATCATAATGTAATTTCTTTTTAAATTCTATGGAACAAAGAAAAATAACTTATTTGCATGGCTCAAAAGTTAATTAGAGTAAGGTGGATCAAATATTTTAAATACTATTGAGGAAAATTCCATTGTAGGGTAGTTTGTCTTGCAATATCTAATGCAGGGTTGTTAGTATCAATATTGTAGCATTTCATAACTGTTGTTAAATTAGTGTAATAATGACAGGGTTAAGGTAATAATCTCCAACACAGTTAAGTTAATAATTTCCAACCAAAACAGCTCATCAAAAAATATTGGAATTAGATCATCGAAGGTCAAGGTAGAGAAAGGGAAGGGCCTATTTTCTTTAAGAACAACAAATACCAAGCAAGTGCATTTGGATTTGAATAATATGAAGGCTTCATACGTAGTGGATGTTGTACCAAAGGAAAATTCATTGATATGGAGGCTCATATTGAAGTATCAAAAACAAAAACTCAATCCATAAATTCCATTGACTGATGTTGGTATTTACCACAATTACCAAGAATCAATGTTTCCTCTCTATTCTAGATGGACTGCTTCCCTCTTTCACTTACTAATGGTAATAGAGGATGTGGGTAAGACAAAGCCACTGGAAAAAAAATATGAACGTTTGGAGTATGATGGAAGTTGAAACAACCATTATAAGTAGAATCTAATGATCTTACCATGACCTAATTACAATGAGAGATGTGCAAAAAAGAATAGTGATTTCCTAGACAATGAGCATAACATATATGATCCTGCTTAAGTGCATCTATACGTTTTGTTAATGAAATTATGGTAGATGGATGAATAAAGGAAGTTGTCATGATTTAAGTGTTTTTATGGGAAACTATTGTAGAGAATCATTTTTGTTAATATCTATGATTGTATTCAACATAAGTTGGAACATGAATCAAGTTGTTTGAGAACAAAAATGCACCGCTCTGGACCTATTTTAAACCCTTAAACATCCACAAAAATTGAGGCAATGTTGAGAGGATTACCAACCAACTTGAATTTCTAAAGAGAATTGTGGTGGAAGTCGGAATAACCATTATAAGTAGAATCTGATGAACCTACCATGATCTAAGTATAGAGAGGTATGGAGTTGTTAAAAGAGAGCGACCATATTGGCACACGTTTATGTTTTGAAGAGTCTCTTAAATTGGTTGATAGAATGTGGCACCTCAAGAGTATGTGGAAATTACAATTGGCATACTACACGCTGAGGTCAACAAATATATTTCATAAATTTTAATTGAGTTTCCAACTTTCTGAAACTCTATGATCTGTTATTTAAGTCCATGATCTTTTTTGTTTCAATTATTAAATACATTATGTAGAATAGGGTAGTGTTGCATTATAATAAAAGCTGACTAAAGATCCATATCTATGTGTTATTTTAGCATCTATGTGCAAGAGCTTTGAACTTAAAAGACCCTAACTTTATTTTCTAGTAAGGTAAGTTGTGAAAATGTATGCAACCTAAGCATCTGAATGAATGTTTCTTTCAGATTACTCTGTTCCCAGTATTTCCTTATAATGGGAATTTGAATCGGTGTTGTTATCAGATTCATCTCTTTTTTTTTTTCTTTGTAATTTTCATTCACATTCCTCATCCTTCAATCCAAAACCTTCATGACGGAATGTCTCTACTTATTTTCTCTGTAGTGTTGGCATATGGTAGCATTGTTATTTTCTGGGATAAGTAAAATATCCTTTCATTGAATACTAGCTGATAAATAAACCTAGAGGTTGTCTACTTCATTTGAGATATCCTCCTTTATTCCTTTCACTAGTGGATGTTATTAAAATATCTTCCTTTGAAGGGTGGGTTTTCCTTAACTCAGCTCTTAGAATATCAGAGCCTAAAGAAAATGGCCAAGGTCCATAGGTAGTTTAGGAGCTAAAAAAACTCCTATAACACCTTGTCCTCAGATACATTTTTGAATCACTAAAAGTATCTTTGGGTTCATTTTTTTCAATCTATTCATGTTTCCATATATAGTTCTAAGCCAATTCCTACAAATTTGAAGTCCATCCTATTCATACATAGCTTTGTGTTGAGGTGCATGGCAGGTGTACAAATGTAACACCATAGTAGAGAAGAACAAGAAAAAAGAAGGAATTGAATTGAACACCAATAATTAGATTTTATTGGAATACAGTGTAAACATTTGGATAAGGGAATGTCATAATGTAATTTTTTTGTGAATTATATGGAAAAAAAAATTTTAATTTCTTTGCATGGCTCAACACTTTATTAGATTAATCTGGATCATAGTTTCTAAATACTATTGAGCTAGCTTCCATTGCAGGAGCAGTTTCTCCTACAAGATCTGATTGAGGTCTATTAGTGTCAATCTTGTATGCTTGCCTAGTTGTTGTTATATTAGTGTAATAATGACAAGGTTAAGCTAATAATTTCCAACATGGTTAAGGTAATAATCTCCAACCAAAATAGGTCATCCAAAAATATTGCAATTATATCATCCAAGGTCAAGGAAGAGAAAGGGAAGGGTTTATTTTCTTTAACAAAGAAAAAAAACCGAGCAAGTGAATTTGGATTTGAATAATATGAAGGCTTCAGATTTAGTGGATATTGTACCAAAGGAAAATTGATTGATATGGAGCCTAAAATGGAAGCATGAGAAGCAGAAAATCAATCCATAAATTTCATTGACTGATGTTGGAATTAATCACACTTAGCAATAATCAACATTTCCTCTCCATTCTAGATAGACTGTTTCCGCATTTGACTTACTAATGCTAACATAGGGTGTGGGTAATATAAATCCATTGGACACAAAATATGAACGTTCACAATATGATGGAAACTGGAAAAATAATTAAAAGTAAAATCTAATGATCTTACCATCACCTCATTACAAAGAGAGAGGTGCAGAAAATAATAGTGATTTCCTACACAATGAGCATAAGATATATGATCTAAATCAAGTGTGTCTATATTTTTTGTTAAATAAATTATGATATATGGATGAATGAAAAGACTAGCCTAATATATTTGGTTTGAGGAGATTATTTTCACCTATAAAAGTAGTAAGACTATGGGTTATATCTTGTAGTAATTTAAGTTGTAAGAACAATAAGGGGGGTCAATCTGTTATGAGACTCCAACATTACTATAGCTAGTGCATAATATCCATATTTCTTCTTTTCTTTTTGGGGAGGAGACAAAGAAAAAAATGGCATTCCTGGTGGACATGGATGGATGAAACAACCTAACTTGATTTTTCTTCCTAACACTAACTGGATGGGAATTACCACCACACCCTTTCCTCTATTAATGTACCTGTAAATAATAGAATATGACAATGGGTCTGATGGTCAACAATAGTTCAAAGTGGCAACTGGGGGAGTTGTTTTCAAAGGGGAACACCTTACGACATACAAATGTAAATGGAAAACTTGAACTTGAATGAGTCCTAAGAAGTAGAAATAAAATGATCCCTTCAATAACCTTTGTTGTGTATAAGAAGTAAGATATAATATCCCCATGCCTCTTGTATTCCTATTAGAAAAAAGAAAGCTAACCAAGACAAATATGTTGTGATAAATAGGGCAAGGAAATGATCATACCAGTGAATCTTGGTTAGATAAGTGATTGTACAATTGAATCTTCGTCACACTTAAGACATGGAGGTAAAGTCATCCATTTTAGGATGTTAATGATGTAAATGAATATTAGGGATGCAATATACTTTAATTCAATTATGAAAACCACACAACTCTTGATATCAAACTACAAATCAAATAAGTTTGGCATCACCCTAGAAGCAACAATATTTGTTAAAAAGATTACTATGTATATACAAAAAAATAATTTCAAAGCTTACATTTTAATTTAATAAAATTAGACTATATACTTATTGAAAATGAACAAATACAAGTACATACTACGAATACATGTATAATTAATAATATTTTAGCTTCATAGATAGACTCTTTGAAATATCAACTATAATCATTTCAATAATGATTTGAGATGCAATATCTCTTGATACATGAGATATAACGTTTGAGTATATAAACGACAAAACAAACAAAGTTTAGTATCATCACCTCAACAACGGACTTCTTCACAAAATCAACATTAATAAAAATTAAATCATTAAAATTAATTCACTTGCTTATACATGCACATATCCGATTTATTAGGATGGCATGGTTGGTATGCACCTTGAGATATCGAATTAAACTTTAATACAATTTAATCATTAAAATTAAATGAATTGATTATACATCCACATATCCGATTGGTTAAGATGGCCTGGTATGCTCTTTGAGATCTCGAATTAACTTGTCAAATCAATTGTTAGTAATACTTGGTAAAAGTTAGTATACTGAACTTCGTAATACTTAATGGGTAAAACTTAATAATACTTCATGGGTAAAACTTTTAGCTTTAACCAGACACCTAGATAAAATCAATTCGTCTTTTTCATCCCTACGTGCTAGTTTAAGAGAAACTGAGAAAAAGAAAACGGGTACCATTGTTAATTGAAGGAAACTTAGAAAAAACTAACATTGTTAGTTAAGAGAAGTGGGCCTACCCTATCTTATAGCCGTTGAGGGACTTGTGAGTTGGGAAAGTTGCCGTTGAAGGAGTCCTGACTTGGAAAAGCAACTTGTGTTGAATTAGAGTGGTTGAAGGAGTTATGAGTTGGAAAAGCAACAGGTCTTGAATTATAGCTGTTGGAAAAGCAACCGGTCTCATATATATTATAGCTGTTGGAAAATAATTTTTCAAGCCATTCTCTTCCTCCATCTCTATCAGTCAGTGTCGGAAGCAATTTCATTTTGTGTGGGATTTTGCTTGTGCATGTAGGTCATGTGTGTTTTTTCTTAAATGTTTGACCCGTTTGTGTTTTTATATCTGTTAGTGTTTTTGTGTTTTTTTTTTTTTTTTTTTTACACATGGTGAATTCGTAATTTTTAGAGTAATTTAGGGGAGACCCAAAATCAATTTTCATGGTCGCAATATAACATCAGGATATATCCACCTGCAAGTCAAATATATCAAATCTTATGATTCAGCAAGAGTGGAGACCCCTCGGAAAAGGGGAGCCTACTGTCTCTGTGTTTTTACTTGACAAAGGACGAGGCTAGATCTAGATCATCATCTGCTGGAAACAACTCTAAAGAGAGGGTGGAAGAAAGCGATCGAGTTGCTCAAGGGTTTTTTTAATTCATGAATATCAGCGTTCTCTGTAGTATGGTAAGTATTGTAGTCTGCTTTGGACATTCTTTTGTGTCTGCTTTGTAAATATGTATGTAAATTAATTTTAATGTCTTTGCTCTGGAGTATTTTTTTTGTTTGCTCTGTTCTTCTTTGCCATGGGCTAGTCATTTCTCTTCCTTTACGTAGATTAATTTGATGAACCTCAAACGATGTTTGGATCTCATTAAGAACATTCATTTTGTTCATTATTCAGGTTTTCCCATGCCTTGAGGATTAAGCAATGAAAAAATTGAAGTGTTGGAACTAGAGAAATGGCGGGCGCAAAGTGGGTATTCATCAACATTTAGAGGGAGTGCAGCACAAACCCTTACTCGTCCTTGAACAGTTTTGCATTCTCATGTCTGTCTCTCAATGTCAAATTCCATCCCTGCCTCTGAATTATTTCATAAACCCACTAGCGCCATATACGTTTCAAGGTTTGTAATCTGTTTTACTGATGCAAAATATTTGAAGCCCTTTTCAAAATATGAACTTTATGGGATGCAGCGTCTATACATTTTTTAATATGCTTACTTTTTACAAGTAGCCTAGAGTTAATTTTATGCCATTTGAGTTGGCTCTGTTAGTCGGAAATGAATACCTCAACCCATTTAATCGATTTAGAGTGTGACCATTATACCTCTTCATTATATTATACCTATCTTAATACATAACTGTAATGAAAAAAAAAACTAACCATAATTTTTAATATTATAACCCCATTGTAATATAATAGATATTTCTAATACACAATTCAATATTATTGGAATATAATTATAATTCAAATTTAATTGTTATTAAGGATACAATAATTTTTTTTTTTATAAAATATTACCGTTCATGGATTACTATCGTTTAATAGGCATATTACAATTATCCGTTTTGGGTGCATTCAATTTTTTACGAATGTCCTAAAGTTGAGTTTGTGTTGTTTGTGTCAACCCTGTTTGTTGAAGAAGGATACATTACTAAATTAGGTAACCATGTGTATCCCGTTAGCTGTTATATATATAGTTTTTTGTTTTATTATTTTAAAATTTAAACTTGTTATTAATTTTTATTTAATTTAATATTTATAAATATTTAATATTTACTAATGACTTGTGATATAATAATTAATTTTAAAATATTCTTGTTTATGTTGTTTCTATGTTCCGCAAGACATAATACACGAAGATACCAAATTGAGAATGCTCACATTTTTAACGAATGTTAAGTTAAATGATAGTTGATTAAACGGCAACTATTTGAACAAGGGCTGTAGGCAGCGACAGTCCCTGCCAGGTTTAACTAGTTTTTGGAATAAGTAGTTTTTCGAATATAGAAGTACAACTTGAAAAAAAAAATGTTTTTTTTTTTCTGGTATGGTTTCTTATATTTGACATTCTCCTGGATCAATCCCTGCAAAAAGTGACATCAAACCATTTTAATGAGTTCCAAAGAGTTAAATTAAACTGATTATAATTAGTGCAACAGAGTTACGTTAAACTATTTGAATCAGTACATGAATAGACTATCTCCATTTCACATTTAATCTACATTTAAAAGCTACATCAAACTATTCTAATTAGCCCAAAAAGAGTTACATTAAACTATTTTAATCAGTGCATGAATAGACTATCTCCATTTCACATTCAATTTACATTAAACTATTTCAATTAGTGCATGAATAGACTATCTTTAACCGTTTCAAAATAGGTACATGGAAAACATCAGTGTAAAATCTCACACATGAAACTACAATTCTTTTAGTGTGCAGCTCTGGAAAACATCAGTGTAAAATCTCGCACATGAAACTATAACTCTTTCACTGTGCAGCTCCTTTGCAGTGATTGTTTTAGTGATTGTTTTAGTATAAAAAATCAGACATCTTTCACTGTGCAGCTTCTTTGCAGTGATTGTTTTAGTACAAAAAATGAGACATCTATTTTGCAGGAAACACAGGTATGAGTATAATTTCTGTCTCGGCTTGAGCAGAATTTAATGTCCTTGTTTTTGCAAAGTTTTGTGGGCAACATTCCCAGATGTGGTATTGAAATATTTTGGAATGGACTCTGGAAGATTATTGGTTGAAATATTCCTCAACTATTCATGGAAATTAAAATTGGAATGCACTTGGGGAAGATTATTGATGGAAATTAAAATTGGAATAGACTTGGGAAGATTACTGATGAGGAATTTAGTGGAATATTGTTTGGAAATGGACAACAGAATAGCCGATCAATAAGTAACTGCCCATGATGTGATGTCGCTAGCCGGTGCTAGCTGGTAAATAGACCATATATCCCAGTCACTTTGTCCGAGAGCTACATAGACCATATATCCCAGTCACTTTGCCTGAGAGTTCCCCCTTGCCATACACAACCAATATGGATTCTTAAACGAATATTTCGAACAAGATATTTCAAATTGATTTGAGTGAAACAGGTTCCAATAAACTAAGTTAAAAGAAATACATATACACATGCTTGGAAGAGTGGTTGAGGATGATGTCAAAAATGGAATTGAAATTTTAAATATTATTTTCATTTTTAATTGATTCATTGCTTTAGAAGTCTAAAAAAATAAATAACATAAAACTACACACAGATTAATATAACCTAGGGGGCTAACACATCAACATTCTTCTGATTTCTCTTAAATCCTTTGAAAAAGACAACTAGAATGATTTTAAGTGTGTTCATTGCTTTAGAATTCGAACAACTGTAATACATGCCAGGATGGTACCCTACAAAAAGAAATCACCACCTCTCACCTTATTAGCCCACCATTTTACAATTCGTCAAAATGTGTGACCCCACCATCTTACAACTTCTCTCTTTTGCGATAGCCCAAATGGACAACCAAAAAAAAGGAACTTCTATATAATTTTCTTAACTCCACCATTAACTAAAAGTTTGAGGCATGGAAAAGGTGTCCTCCAGGGCGCTGCAATATTTGGAGGGATCCCGTCGGGCTTTAACGGAAAATATTACATCAGAAGCAAGGGTTCAAATTTCTGTGGAGAGGAATGTCTGTTGTGTCTTGGTTAGAAGAGTAGGCAACCCCAGAGCGGACGTCTTGACTCTTGTTGAGGCATAAGTTAATTGCTATTATGTGAAGCTTGCAGGCTGTTGCACCTAGCCTAGGTTTATAATGGCAGCCAGTTGGATTTGAACTCGGGCCTTGCTCAGGCAACTCTCACCGATTACCGATTATCTTAAAAAAAAGAAAAAGATTCTTAATGACATGTATTTGGATTAACCCTGGGCTTTAGAAATGTGACTTCATTTATAACCAGGGGCATCATATTGCTCCTCACTTCCATATATCTTACATTTGATTGTTTTAAAATAGTCGAAAGGAACAAGCGGGAGATAGAGAAACTGATATTCTGATGTCAGTATTGGATCATAATTGCTGCATTAATTGTTTTTGAGCGAAATTTACTCGAATTAAAGACAAGGGAAAGAGACATGATCGTTCTTTATCGGAAGAAGTCTACAATTTATATGCAGTCCACATTCATTGATATTCTTCAATAGGTTACTTCACAGTCACCAAGGAATCGGCATGTCTAGTCTATTCAACAGCATCAACAAGCTGTAGTAGGCATACCAGGTGTTGTTCTACAACAACCTGTACTAACTAAAATAAGTTCTCGTCAAGTGCAACCACCGACTATCAATTATCAGCGTACTCCAGCAACAGGTTCTTAACTAACACAAGCTATGCATTCAGGAGAAAAAGCATCCTCTTCAGCCAGTGAGAATACAAAAGAGATGGAGGTTGACCGAGCAGATGCTAAGACAGGACAATTGGTTCCTAATTGGTTCCTAGTGATCAAAACATGGAACTGGTTATGTGTATGACTCAAACA
>JAXQQM020061978.1:0-52937 GCA_034641835.2 Pinus albicaulis
TCTCTGGGAAGAGGTTTCGTAAATATGACAGAAAATTGTTCTATGGAGGGAATATAATCCAATTTAACCTTTTGTTCAAGCACTTGTTCTTGTAAAAAGTGATACCTGATAGGAATGTGCTTCGTTTTGGAATGCATAACATGATTTTTTGAGATACTAATGGCACTTGTAATATAACATAGGATGGAGATGGGAGGAGAACATTTAATTTGAATATCATATAATGTCTGTAGTATCCAAAGAAGTTGTGTGCAACATGATGCAGTAGCCACATATTATGCTTCTTCTATAGATAAGGCAATGGAACTTTGTTTCTTATAGAACGAGGATACTAATCGGGGCCCCATATAAAATGCACCTCCACTAGTGCTTTTCTGGTCATCAACATTTCCAGCCCAGTCTACATCTGTGTAAGCATGAAGAGTAAGATCAACATTCTTGGGATACCATAGACCAAAATCTTGATTTCCTTTTTACATCCTGAAGATGTATCTCCTTTGGATTGGCTTGGAATCATCCAACAATCCCAACTACATGCATGATATCCGGTCTAGTACCTGTTAGATAAAGTAAACTTCCAATCATAGATCTATACTCTGGTTGGTTTACCATGGGAGAATCATCATGAGAACTGAGGTTACATCCGGTCACCTTTGGAGTGCTCACAAGTTTGCAATCTTCCATCCCATAATTCTTCAGAATTTGCTTGATATATTTTTCTTGTGAGAGAAAGATGCCATATTTTTCTTGTTGCACTTGTAAGCCAATAAAATATGTTAGTTCCCCAAGTAAAGACATTTCAAATTCCTGCTGCATAACAGAAGCAAATTTCTTACTCATGGACTCTTCATTACTCCAAAAAATGATGAATTCAACATAAACAACAATAATTAACAGTTTATCATCCTCAATTTTTGTGTATAAGTTATTCTCTGAATATCCTTTTTTGAAACCTTGTTGTTGAATATATTTTTCAAGATGATAGTACTATGCCCATGGAGCTTGTTTTAGACCATATTGGGTCTTTTTAAGTTTGCAAACAAGTTTTTGATCATTTCCCAGAATGAATCCTTATGGTTGTTCTATATAAACTTCTTTTTCAAGATCACCATTAAGGAAAGCATATTTTACATCCATTTGATAAACCTTGAATTGTTGAAAACTTGAAAATGCAAGAAACATTCTTATGGCTTCAAGTTTGGCTACTGGTGCAAATGTTTCTTCAAAACCTATACCTTCTTGTTGAGCATACCCTTTACAAACAAGTCTAGATTTGTTTCTAATTACATCTCCATTTTCATTTAACTTATTTTTGAATATCCACTTTGTTCCAATAACATTTTTATCATGAGGTCTTGGAACCAATTCCCAAGTATTATTATTTTCAATTTGATCAATTTCTTCATTCATGGCGTGAATCCAACATTCGTCTTTACTAGCTCGATTTACATTTTGTGGTTCAATGGTGAATAAAAATGCTAGATAACTGGGAGATCCTACGAGAGTTCTTCTTTTTGTACCCCTGATTCCTTTTCTCCCAAAATTTGAGATTCTGGAAATTTCTTTTGAACATACCAGGATGGAGCCTTTTCTCTTTATGATGTCTCTTCTTCTGGTGCTTCATTAAGTTCTACTTCTATATTATTGTTATTTGATGAGGGAAAACATTCATCATGATAATCCTCATTTGTTGTTATTTCCCTTTTGGGAGCTGTGAGAGATTCATCAATCACAACATCAATACATTCAACAATCTTCTGAAGTCTCTTATTGTAGCAATTGTATGCTTTACTTCTAGAATAGTAACCAAGAAATATTTCTTCATCTGCTCTAGGTTCAAACTTACCAAGTCTTTCATCATTATTTTTTATACAACATTTGCTTCCAAAAAATTTAAAGTGCTTCACAGTGGAAGTATTACCGTACCATAGTTCATAAGGAGTTTTATGACTATTTACACAAACATGAGCCTTGTTGAGAATATTTATTGCAGTATGAGCAGCTTCACCCCAAAAGGTGTCATGAGTCCCATATTTATCAAGCATAGTGCGAGCCATTTGTTGAACTGTTAAGTTCATTTTTTCTGCCCTGCCATTTTTTTACGGAGTTCCAGCTACAGAAAATTTTATTTTTATGCCATATTGTTCACAAAAATCAAAGAATTCATCTGATATATATTCTCCTCCTCGGTCAGATCTAAGACATTCTATTTTTAAATCAAATTCATTTTCAACTAAAGCTTTGAAGACCTTAAATTTGTCAAATGCTTCATATTTATGTTTCAATAAATTGATCCAACACATTCTAGAAAATTCATCAATGAATAAGATATAGTATTGTTCTCCATGAGGTGACTTTTTCCTTACAGGTCCACACAAATCAGTATGTATAATTTCAAGAGGCTTACTTGCTGATCCTTCTTTGGCATTAAATTGAACCTTGGTTTGCTTACCGAATTGGCATGATTTGCATATGGTACTTTCGGGTAAAGTGATGTTAGGTAGATCATGAACAACTTTGAGCCTGCTTGATTTGCTTATTTGAGAAAATCTCAAATGTCCTAGTCTTCTATGCCATAACCTATTTTCTGCATATTTACCTAGATACCATTACTCTTGGCCACCTTTTAGTATATACAGATTTCTTGGTGTTCTTGTTCCTTTTATTACAGTCTTTCTTGTGTCAAATTCACAAACCACACACTCTTTTGATCGAAAGACAACTTCATTTCCTTGATCACACATTTGACTAACACTCGACAAGTTATGCTTCAATCCATTAACATACACAACATTGTAAGATTTAACCTTTTATTTTAGAAAAACATATCCTTTACCCTTAATGATAGCAGAGATTTATTTCCAAAAGTAACATTCTTTTCTTTTTCTAATGCATTGTATGAAATAATTTTATCTTTATCACCTGTCATGTTTTTGAACACCCTCTATCAATGTACCATTGATTTTCTCCTCCTTATGCAAATAAATCTATGTCGTGACTTTCAAACTATAAGTCCTTCCTTCTCCATACCTTGGAACTTGTGGATATTTTTCCTTTTGGGTAAAGTTTGCTCCTGCATTCAGATTCCTCATGTCCAAATTTATTGCAAATTGAACATTCAATTTCGTCTTGAAGAGGAGAAAAATTGTTATAAATATTCTTCTTTATTCCTGTCTCATTTCTTTGCTTTCTTGTTTCTCTGGTCATGATGGTTTTGTATGCAACACATTGAGCAGCTTTGTGACCAAAATTTTGACATGAGAAACATTGTCCATTAAAGAAGAAATTTCTACGATCATAGAACCTTCTAGTGTTGTTTACCTTTTGACTGATATTTCTGTTATTGTTCATCCTTGAATTTGAATGATCATGCTTTACCTGGACATTGTCTTTGTTCTTTTGCTGAGTGACGAAGCTTTTCTGGTTGGCTTTTGCTACATTTAGATAGCTTGTAGATGAGGATTTTTCTAACTGAGAAAATTTGCCAATATGTCCAAGGTTTGTCTTCACAAGAGGAGAGCGTTGAACCTTGATAATTTCATCTAAGGTTTGGATCCTTTAGCAAATCTAATATTTAGAGTTTTTAATTTCTCAAGTTCCTTTCTTAGACTTACTATTTCACATTCTAATTTCTCATTGTGCTTCTCCTTTTTTATGAGTTGATTCTTTAGAGTATCTATGGCTATTTTGTTCTCTTCCAAGCATATTTTGAGTTGAGTGATTTCTTCAAGAAAATAATTTTCTTCTAAAGCATTCATAAAAGTATCTTTATCCTCTCTAGTGTCTTTTTCAAATTCCATGAGCAGTCTAATATCTTGATCAGATTCTCCTTCTTCACTATTTGACAAGCCATCACTATCTTCATGAGTATAGTAACTTTTTCTATTGACAAACCGTCTCCTGATTCCTTTTTCTAATTCCTTTCCCTTATCATGATTATCTTTATGAGGACATTTAGCATTATAATGACCCACTCTTCCACAAGCAAACATTTGAAAGGGAGCTTACCTCTGAACCTTCCAGTGCCAAGTTGAAGTTTCTTTACAAAATTTACCTCATCATCTTCTGATACATACCCTGATTCATTTTGTTCTTCCTTGTCCTTTCCTTTTGCAGTAGCTCTAAAAGCAGCTTCTTTGACTTCAAACGGACCTCCTTTTCTCATTTCAAAAGCAGTCAGGATCCCATGAAGTTGAAAAACAGTAAGAGTCTTTAGATCTTGCTTCTCTTCAATTGCAGACACTTTTGACTCGAATTTAGGAGTTAAAGATCTTAATATTTTCTCTACTAAAGTTGTGTCTCGTATGTCTTGTTATCACTAGAAAATTGTACAAGCAAAGGTGACATTATTTAATGTCAGGAAGAAGGATTTACAGGGCCGAGAGACATTAGAGAATCTGAAAGTATTTAAAAAATCTCTAAGGTCTGAGGAAAACTCAAATTTGAACAAGTCAAATATGCTTTTTCACGCAAAATCCTTCGATAAGCATGCCCTTGTGCGCCTTTTGACCCAAAAAGCGTGCAATATTGGGAGTGGTAGAAGTCACTTTTTAGGACCATAAAAGCACACTCTAGGACATTGATTCCACACTTTAATTCACCTAAGGAAAGCCACCCAAGCCTCCTTAGGACATCAAGGGAGCACACAATGGAATAAATGTGCCACACAATGGAATCACCCCCCTCTCTTGGGTTACCATCCACAATGTACCAAGAGAGGGAAGGAGGATTTGAATTCTCCTATAAAAGGCCACCAAGAGATGAGCAACTTGAGAACACATTGTTATGCTAGCCGAATTGCTCCAAGAAATACCAAATAAATGTGTGATCTGGAGCGAAGATAGAGGGGACTCAGCTTGTTGGCCATCCAACAACTCCAATCCACAAGAGTAGAGAGGGAGACTTTGTGCCAAAAAATGTACCAAGCGAAGTAAAGACATCCTTGCATCAGGACTTAGAACCGCTAGTTCTAAGGGCCCCTTGGCAAGTGGGTTAAAGTTTCATCCTCATTTCCAACCAACACTCAATAAGAGGGGACGTAAGTGCTGCCATTTGGATTATTGAAGTTGTTTGACTCTATTTAGAGCTTTTGTGTTATTTGTTTTAGTTTTAGTTTAATTTTTATGTTTTAATATGCATGGTATTTCTATATCTAGTATGTTTATGTTCTAGCATGTTCCACTAACTTTCTTGACTCCATATATTTTCTTCCTGTGACCAATAACTTAAAAGGGAAAACCACACCCCTTAAGTTGGTGTGATTTTGTACATGCATGCACCAAACACACTAACACAGGATTGGCGACTCCACTAACTTTTATTTCCAAGTTTATGTAGTTGTGCCTTTTTGCAAAGACCTTTGTCTGTGCTGTGGAGTTGGGCTGAAATTGCCCCCTTTCTCTCCTTCAATCCCTAGTTCATCCCAAGTGACAGACTGAAGCAAAGGAGCTCCAAAAAATTACTTTTGCAGGAATTTTCACACATTTCCCACATACAGGCGCACCCAGGGCGCACGTTCAGAGCTGACCTACGCGCATACATCGCGCCTGTTTTAGCCTTTTGCGCGTAAAAGACAGAATGAGAAATTTCTCCCATATTTCTATCTTTTCCTACTTGTAAAGTGCCTGGTAGCCCATAATACATCTTAGTGGAACAAGAGTTCCTAACCTACGTTTTTGGTACAATTTTGTTAAATTCGGTCTTGCGTGGGGTTTTGGGGTGGGTCAAAGCCCCTAATGTGTTGTAATGGGTTAAAGAGTAGCTCTACACGGTTTGCGGACCATAGGATAGTGAAGGCTATGATATTATAAATAGATAGATAGTTGGGTCTAGTAAGTAAGTAAGTCGATAGATTGATGCTACGGGCGAATTGTTAAGATCTGTTTGGGTTGTTTTGGGTAAGGACTCCTGTGGGTTGTGTGCGCGGAGATCCTCAATCCTGCTGTGTGCAGACCCCGCTAGGTTGTGTGCGCGGGCTGTGTTTTGGTTGTAAGTGGATTTTGGTGTTAATGAATGCGAAGTATAGTTGAATTATCTGTGTCACCTGAAGTGATTATGTTTACTGCTGAAGCGCATCTGTGATGTTTATTTAAGCTGCAAATGTATCTGTGATTGGCGCATTTATATATGTGTTCTGGAAGTAACTGCGATTAGAATACTTTGTAATGGTATTTGGTAATGTGCACGTGGATGTGAAGGCATTGATTAGATCCATTGATGATAATATATTTGTTATGGTTATATGTTTCTTACAATGTTAAAAGAGCTGCGAATAGACTCACTTTGTGCGAACCTAGTAAGTTATAATACAGATCTACCTCAAAATACCTACTCTCTCCCAGGGTGCAGAAACCTGGTTCCAGCACCCTCCCATACTACTTCGAGTGAGACCTTTGCCTGCGCAAGTAGGCCATTGTCGAAAGGGCCAGTAGTATAGGGGTTTGTTGGCAAACCTTAACCTCCGAACCTGGGTCAGGACTCCTCAAGCCAACAAATGGTTCTGTTGTCGGGACCGGGATAATTTTGAAAGAGAGATCGGGTAATGCCACGAGGTCATTGGAGACCTAAGCGGGTGGAAATTGAAGATTGGTTTGAAAGGCAGATTCATGAATTTTCTGTAAAGGAGAATCGCAGCACAAAGTTGACGGCTGAGAAGTGGAAGAACAAGTACATATTCACCAAAGTCTATGAAATTTTCTTTGTAACCTTTGCGCACGAGCTTTAGGAGTGGTTGGAAAGGCTCATAAAGTTCCAGACGTGTTGGAAGAACGATCAAGTTACGCAGTGGACACCAAAGTTGATTCAATAGTTGGAGAGGAATGACAATACCATAACCCATACGGTAGATCACTAAGTGGATAGTGTGTAGGGAGGATTTGTGACAGAATTCGCAATCGATCAATTCATATCCTATTCTGAAGCAAAGCAGAGGTTCTACAAGGTTTCCGGGGTACGTTCTTGAAAACATTGACATTATTAATCAAAATATTATTGTGCGAAAAGGGTGTTCTGTGCAACCACACCGAATGAATGAACTCTGATCAGAGCGAGAGTACAACTCGAAGTGGTAAGTATTACCAAACCAATCGAGAAGGGGATAGATCCATCTACAGTCCGCAAAGAGAGTCGGCTGTGCACGCAGGAGATAGTCCTCCAGCTACACCACCTTCAAGTCAGCATAAAGGTAAGAACTCACCGACACCTCCACCGCCACCAGAAGAAGATATGGCCACCCACATGAAACTACCCACTTTCAAGGGTGTAGGGGATAAAGATATGGACCGATTTTGGTTTGTAGCAGAATCAGTATAGACTGCGTAGAATGTGGCTACCGACGCTGTAAAGAGAGCGCAACTATCACTCACCTTTGAAGGAAGGGCCTTGGACTGGTATATGGGGTACGTAGGACAGCACGTGGATCCATATATTCAAGAGATTAAGACAGCTTTAAAACAACAGTTTCGGAAGCCTAAGTCCTGCTCTCAAATAGTGGTTGACTTGAAAGAATTTAAACAGGGACCCACTGAATCAGTATGGGAAGCTGATCAGCGGTTAAAGAAGGTTATCAGAGATGGGGAATTTCAATATGATGATAGGCATCACAAGGAATGGTTTATCGCTATGCTGCTGCCTCACCTACGCGGACCTATGCGTCAGCAGACGATTGCAACGCAAGAGAAAGCCTTGGAGATTGCTATGAAACTAGAGGATGCGCCAAGAGACGACGCCCAGTTTAGGGTGCAGCAGATCCAGGGACAGTTGAAGGCAATGCACATTGAAATATAGAATCTGCGAAAAGAACAGGGGAAAGAGGCTAGCCCCGACATATGGTGCATAAAATGCAGGGTGTCCGGCCATACCAAGGATCAGTGTCCTCTACTAACATATTACATGCAAGGTGGGGGACCCAGCCCATTGCGCCCTAAGGAGGTTGTGGGGCCAAGTGGTCCGACGTTATGGTGCACTGATTTTCATGTTGCTGGGCTACACGACACTAACCACTATCCCTGTCTTGGTGCTTATGTTCCAGAATTGAAGCAGCAATGGTGTCGATTATGCTCCTCTGTGGGACATGACGAGCATAATTGTCGAACCTATGACTTGATGATAGATCGAGGGAACTTATACAGTGTACAGGCTGACCCTTCTTCACCACTATCTCCTTCAAGCAGAGGAGGCTCCCCAGCAAGGGGCAGGGGAGGGGAAAGGGGTGGAGGCGCAGGTCGAGGAAGAGGACAATTGATATGTTACAACCGTGGAGAAATAGGGCACTTTGCAAGGGATTGTCTAAACCCTGTGAGACAATCTTTCCTATATTGCCGACAATTGGACCATGTGATTGAAGACAGTCCAATCATGATAGCAAAAATGCAGGAAAAACAACAGACACCTATGCAGAACGTGCAGAGGGTTAAGGCGGAACCGCGTGATGAAGGACCAAGTATTAATGTCATAACGCGCAACGGCATGGTTACTGGGGGAGCCGAGGATAAAGTTGCGGCTGAACCTCTTATCCGGAAAGTAGTTGTCAAGCAGGAAATCTTGGACCTACAAAAGGAAAAGAAAACCTTCGTCGCAGCCCGCAAAGACTTTACTAAGGATGAGACATCTACTTCCAAGGCTCCAGCAAACCTAAAAACGGACAACGAAGTTAAACCATTTCTACAGGCATGTATGAAGCTACTATGCAACCAGAAGGCAATAGAAAATATTCAAGCACTAATAGAAAGCTGCGTCGGAAAGAACTAACCCTCTCACGGAAGTTAAGGATGTGCACAAACTTTACAAGCATAAGAAATGAACTGGTCGGGAAATGCGGCTAACGGTGTAGATTGGCGACTATGAAATGGATCAGGTTATCTTGGACTTGGGGTCAGATGCGAACGTAATTCCCAAGCAAACTTGGCAGCGGATGGGAGAGCCTAAGCTAGAATGGTCTACTATACAGTTGCGCATGGCTAACCAGCAGAAGATCATACCATTGGGGAGGTTGTCAAAGATTATGGTAGATATCGCAGGAGTTAAGGTACGCGCCGACTTTGAAGTAATTCAGACTGTGGAAGATGCGAACCCTTATCCGGCACTCCTAGGACTGGATTGGGCTATAGATATGGGAGGCATTATCAACCTAAAGAAAAGAAGCATGGTCTTCAAGAATGAGGGTACGAGGGTAATAATTCCACTAGACCATGCGGAAGGAGAGCGGTGTACAGAACCAGTACGCGAAGAAGAGGATGTGGATCACATCTATAAATTAATCGCTCGAGACGGGGATCGGATCAATCCTACGACTGATGGTGTGCTTTGCGGGGAGAAGGGCAGCGAATGCTTCTCTGACTCCGACAGGGAGATAGAAAATTGGCAGAATCGGTTGCATGATGTATCTGCACTGCGATGTCTTAGAATCACAAATAACTTCCGGTGTATCTCCTCAGAGGTAAGAGAACTTCCCTACTTTGATGGTTCTAGTAGTATTAGGGAGTTTTTGCGAACCTTTGAAGCTGAAGTCCCAAGGGAGAGAAGGATGTGGGCCCTTAATCTAATGTGCGCAACCCCTGCGAGGTGGTGGGACACGCATAAGGGAACGTTCCAAGATTGGGAAGAGTGCCATGAGATGATGGTCCTACGGTTTGAACCTCTGGTCCACCTGTGCGTAAAGACTTTCCTTGGCCTAGGGGACCCGCATAAGCACTTGTCCGCATGGAGGGAGGAATGGTGCGAAAGAACTACAGACGAATGGGTCCACCTATTCATTCATGCCTTGGGGCCAATCTCCACCGCATGGTACTTAGATGCAAAACTATAGCAGCGCACCCGCCACTGGGACACCCTGAAGGACGAGTTTGTAGGGACATTCAGTTTAGTAGGCGGAACGGAGGCACTTGATGAAGCTCTGTAAGATATAGATGCCTTAGTATTTGATGAATCATGCCCTTGTGTAGCGCATGGGGCACCAACGTAGGAGACGCAGAGGCAGGATATTGTCAACTGTCGCAATCTGGCAATGGAGGAATGTGATGAAGGCCCGCGAAAGGTCTCTATCCCAGAGTCGGAGGGAGAGTGCGCAATTACTGCACCCCGACTGCAGACCGTCGATGTCATTAAGCCTCTGAAGCTGCGAGAAGTCAACATTGGGACGGAGGAGCAACCTAAGCTAACTAAAATAGGGGACTACTGGGATGATGATACTGTTGGAAGAGTCGCGGAACTCCTCACCGAATACCAAGACCTATTTCTGACGAAATTATCGGAACTCAAAGGGATTACAAGGAACACGAGGGGGTTCATGATCAGCACTATCAGTGACCCTGGTGCGTGTATGGGCACCTTGTTGTTAGCATGCAAGATGATGTGCAAGTGCCAGGTTGCCACGGTCCCTGCCTATGTAATCCAGTTAGCTAGTCATTGCAAAAAAGGGGTCTGCTTCAACTGGTCCCAGTTCCTGTACACTGAATTCCTGGAGAATGTGTGCGAAGCCCAATATCATGGAAGGGCATTTTGCTACACTTGGTTGTTGCCCCTCATTGCGCTGGTTGCATGGGAAGCCCCAGAAGATTCAGTGCTCCCAGAGCTAGAGCCAAATATGTGCGAAGGGGCACGATATACGAATCTATGGGATTCGAAGGATGAAAAGCGAATTGAAGATAATAAGGTCTTTTGGGTCCTCTTTCAGAGCGGGCTCATATCTGCCATTCACTCTCGGTCGCACTTGTCACCAGCAATTTATGACAAGTACAAGAGCATTGCAGTTTTTTAAGTAACAATGCATAATGTACAGATCAGGGGCCGCAAGGATCCAGCATGGGTATCACTCCCGTACATGGTCACTGACGAGGAGATTGACCGCCTTATTTCTACTTAGCCTCCACACTGGAAACTCGGCTTCAAATCAGGTACGAAGGACACTGCAGGTACGAGCACCACGAAGGTCACCCCACCCGACACCACCAAAGAGACCGGAGGACAGGGGAAGAGTACTGGGAAGGGAGTGGACCCGGAATCACAGAAGGATTCACAGCAGGATCTGGGAGCAGAGGGTCTGGATGCGGGAGGTGCTGACTCCCCTCGAGGTACGAAACAGACTGGTGACCCTGTTAAAGGCCCACGGAAGAAGCAACAAGCTATACGGCCGAAACGGGACACAGGAGTTACTTTGACATAGGAGGACTTGGAGCAGATTGTTGACGCAGTCACCCTTGCTGCAGAAGATAAATGGCTGGCTCTTGAAGAGCAGCAGAAGGCCACAGTCATTACACTCCAGTCTGAGCTCCGAGCTCTGCAGCTCAAGACTGACACCCTGCAAACAAGTATGATTCAGGCAAGACCGGCCCCAGCAACAAGCAGCGCATTGATCATTACAACGAAAAGCTGCCTCTACCCTCTGCTAGACGCAGCCCTCATGCTGAGTCCACTTGACTTAGGATCGCAAGTCCAAGCCTGCGCAGAGGTACAATTGGATCTAGCCCAACTGCCACATGAACCATTACAGGTCCTCCACGCATCCCTGTTTAAAGAGATTCAACACAGAGACCGCCGAGTGCACCAGCAGCTCAGTACAGCTAAGCAAACGATCGTGGAGAAAACCACTGAGGTGTCCCAGGCATAGGCTACATGTACCCTCGTCGCCGCGCAGCAAACAAAGTTGGAACACCTAATTAGTAGGCTCTGCACAGATGTCACTGAAGATATCACAGCTTCTGCCACCCCCCAGGCCAAGATTGAGGGGCTTTTTGCAAAGATAAAGGCTTCGAGGACCAAGATCCAAGCGATCAAGACAGAGATGGAACAGCAAATTGCGGCCTTACAGGCCAAATTACAGCCAAAAACGCCACCTAAGGTAAGGGCCCAGGGAGTCGCGCTGGTCACAGAGGCCACCAATGTCATCATAGATCAGATTTCTCAGGGCGTAGGATTGTTGGAGACAGTTATGCAGCTGTGGTCTAAGGTGCAGCGCGATCCTCTCCTACGCGAACTTACTCAAGAGCTGCGCCAGAAGGAAAAAGAGTTTGAGCAGCTGGAAGCCACTATGCCTACTCTGACCCCTGCTCGATGCCTGACACGAATGCGTACCAGCCACACACTTAGAGATGACATTGAAGAGCTCTACCAGAAAAAGAAGGTTCTCAGCGACCACCTTAAGCCTTGGGCTAATGAAGCCCTCAAGCTCTCTCAGGACGTCGATATCGTAGTTAAGAAACTAAACCAAACTTTGGAGAGCGTCATTGCTGCTACAGAAGTTGGTGGATATTGCTCATAATGCTGCTGTGCAGACTGAAGGAGTACTACCCTCGCTAGTTGATGCGATCAGGCTACTGCAGGCAAAGATAGAAAACCCATGGCCGCAGTGACTCAGGACAAGTCACAAGATTGTGTTGGGGACCTGTTGGAACGGGGTTCCCTAACCTGCGTTTTTGGTACAATTTTGTTAAAGTCGATCCTGCGTAGGGCTTTGGGATGGGTCAAAGTCCCTAATGTGTTGAAATGGGTTAAATGGTAGCTCTAGGGTCCGCAAACCACGGTTTGTGGACCATAGGATAGTGAGGGCTACGATATTATAAATAGATAGATAGTTGGGTCTAGTAAGTAAGTAAGTCGATAGATTAATGCTACGGGTGAATTGTTAAGATCTGTTTGGGTTGATTTGGGTAAGGACTCATGTTGGCTATGTGCGTGGAGATCCTCAGTCCTGTTGTGTGTGAACCCCGCTAAGCTGTGTGCGCAGGCTGTGTTTTGGTTGTAAGTGGATTTTGGTGTTAATGAATGCGAAGTATAGTTGAATTATCTCTGTGTCACCCGAAGTGATTATGTTTACTGTTGAAGCGCATCTGTGATGTTTATCTAAGTTGCAAATGTATCTATGATTGGCGCATTTATATCTGTGATTTGAAAGTAGTTACGATTAGAATACTCTGTAATGGTATTTGGTAATGTGCACGTGGATGCGAAGGCATTGATTAGATCTGTTGATGATAATAGCTTTGTTATGGTTATATGTTGCTTACATTGTTAAAAGAGCTGCGAATAGACTCATTCTATGCAAACCTAGTAAGTTATAATACAGATCTGCCTCAAAATACCTACTCTCTCCCAAGGTGCGGAAACCTGGTTCCAGCACCCTCCCATACAACTTCGGGTGAGACCTTGGCCTGCGCAAGTAGGTAATTGTCGAAAGGACCAGTAGTATAGGGGTTTGTTGGCAAACCTTAACCTCCGAACCTAGGTCAGGACCCCACATATATATATATATATATATATGAAATAAGGTTTTTTCCCTTCAACAATTTTAATTTTAAACCTGTGTTTCTCTCCTAAAACTTCATGTTGGTTGTGTTAGGACCCTGTAATTAGCAATATTGGCAAAAGTCCAACTGCAGAGGTAACATCATACCACTTTGGGATTCAAGGATCTAGCCCTCCTGAATCCAGAGAGGGATCTCTCTATAAATGAGTGAAAAAGATGTGATCTTCAAAGGCTGAGATTGTGATATTAGGCTAGTTATGAAGAGCATGGGTTTGATTTGTTTGTTTTTGGTTGGGCAAAGACATGATGAAGATGAAAGCCAGTTCAAAATAAAGGGTGAAGATGTCTGCAAAGGAAGGAATAATTCAGCTGACAGAAAAGGGCAAAGACAGCTTTAACCCATTGGGCTATGGAGTCATAGGAGGAGTTAATTGGACAGCAAGATTCAAGAAGGATCCATGGGGCAAGTTACTTATATCAAAGGATCTTTTAAAGCGATTTTATGGAACGAAACAGATAGGAAGTGAAATACCAAACAAAATGAAGAACAAAGCACAGTCTAAGATCAAGTAAGTACTTTTAAACTAGCTTGCTTTCAACATGTACTTAAGGGGAAACATAAAAGTATTTATGTTGATCAGGTAAGTGCTTTTAAACTAGCCTGCATTGAAGTACTTTCAATCAGAAACATTTAAAAAACAGTTCGAACTGCTTAAGATCAGGTAAGTGCTTTCAAACTAGCCTGCTTTCAGCATATTCAATAAGGAAACACAGATGATAATCACAAAGAGCAATCTAGATCAGGGAAGTACTTTTAAACTAACCTGCATTAATATACTCTAAGGAAAACACAGAGAAGGCTCGTTTTAAAGAGCAATCTAGACCAGGGAAGTACTTTTAAACTAACCTGCATTAATATACTCTTCAAAGAGAACATTCAAATAAAGAAAACATAGAAATAAAGCTTTCGGTAAGAGTAGGGTACCATGGAGGATATATCCTAACTCTATGTTTGCTGCTCTTTATTAGAGAAAGTGAACAGACTGAAAACATTAAGCAAAATAACAATTAACAGTAAGGAGCACATCACCATCGACATAAATGAGGATTCCATGAATCAACAGCTTGTATTGATGTTCAAACCAGTTACAATCAGCAAGCCCGGTGGGTCTCTACAGCTTTGAAATTCTCATATCAGCTTGTGTATTTTTTCAGTTACAAGACAGGGCATCAGTAGCTTTAGAATAACTATTATATGCATTCAGATGTCCCAAGACCAACATTTGCTCATCTTCTATAGCGGTATTTATAGAAGAATGAAGAGGTGGGAGGATTTCCCAGGGGTCAAGTATTATCAATTATGCAATTAATGCATTTCCTGGCCTTTGGGAACTAGGCAAGGCATAAGGTGGGAATATAACGGTTAATAACTCTATTTCATAACTCTGTTTGTGTCATTTAAGGCCAAATGATTGAAAAGACCTGCTTCCCGACAGTTCTTCAACTTTCAGAATGGTTTTGCCGACAATTAGAGATAAGATTCTTTGCTTTGCATTAATTGTTCGACGATCTTTAATTTCTGCGAGGCTGCTGGTGTCCTTTGGAGCTATGGAGGGTTCAATTAGCCTCTTTTTATGGCGGTGGAGGCTTTCTCAGCTTGACAGATGTCTTCGTCGTTCCCAAACACCTTTAATTAACTTGAAATCGGTGTTTTAGGACAGATCATGCTCTGCCTGAGTCTTCGATCCTCTGTTCTGATAAAAACTGATACTCTCTAACTGTGATTTCAATTTAAACAGTGTCTCATTGATGTGCAGGGCCGTGCAAGGCTGATGTGGCATAAAAGCCTTACAAAACAATGATAAAACGTCAAATCCATGGTTCCTTTTGATAAATCAAGACGCGGGAATCACTATTCCCAGTGTTCAGCCTTTCCTTGAATAAAATGGAAACTCCATCGATTACCTGCAAAACACACAACTAATTAAGAAATCCTGTGTTTTTTGGGTTAACTGCTTTAGAGGCGTAGGAAGAGAGCAGGACCGCTGGATGGCATCATCCAACGGTGGAGATTAACCGAGAGGAGTTTTAAATGACGCGGGAGGAAGAATTAAACAGAACCGTCGATCGCGCGATGATCAACGGTGGGGATTGGTTTTAAAAACCCTTTGGTAGAGGCGGAGGGTGAGGGAGTAATGTGGGAAAAGATCTGGGCCGTGCGATCCGGACACGTGGACGGTCCAGATTTAATCGGAGTATCGTAATCGGCGGGTCACACAAAGGGGATGC
This sequence comes from Pinus albicaulis, assembly GCA_034641835.2. NCBI lineage: Eukaryota > Viridiplantae > Streptophyta > Pinopsida > Pinales > Pinaceae > Pinus > Pinus albicaulis. The sequence continues at coordinate 15,530 of JAXQQM020061978.1, forward strand.
GATTGAAACTTGTGATGCGATTGAGCGTTGTCCGTCCGATCAACAAGGAGATGGACGGCTAGGATTTGATCGGAGCAATCGCAATCGAGGGTGCGGAAAAGGGGATGCGATTGAAACTTGAGATGCGATTGAGCGCTGCCCGTCCGATCAACAGGGAGATGGACGGCTAGGATTTGATCGGAGCAATCGCAATCGGGGGTGCGGAAAAGGGGATGCGATTGAAACTTTGCGATGCGATTGAGTGATGTCCGTCCGATCAACAGGGAGATGGACGGCTAGGATTTGATCGGAGCAATCGCAATCGGGGGTGCGGAAAAGGGGATGCGATTGAAACTTTGCGATTCTGCGCGGGCCGTTGATCAGCTTTAAGATCAATGGTCAATATATTTTCAACTTTGTACCGGCGGAAACCTTTACACTTTATGAAAAACCCAAAGTTTAAATATAAAGAAAGGTTTTTAATGGATCGGGGCGGAAATATTTATATACGAAATGGTCGGGCGCCCGATCGCGGGGCCTTTGGATATATGGAACACAATGGGCCCGAGGCTTTATATAACAAAGGGGCTGATTGCAATCGGAGTTTTGAAATGGCACAAAAGGCATGCATACTTGAATCTTTCCGATGCGATTAGCGCTGTAAGAGTTCGGCGCTTGGTTTTTATGACAAGGGCATATGGGGAAAGTGGTTTGGAAACTCAGCCCAAGGGGCTTAAACCCTTAATACAGAAATGGGTTTTTACACAGATTTTCAGTGGTTTTCAAAGGTTTCTGAGGGTTTCGACAGAGTTCAAAAGGAGTTTAAAAACCTGCAAAGGCAATTTTATGAAGGGGAAAATGAGGAAAATGGAAAACAAAGGAGTTTTATGGAGAAAAAGGGAAACAAATGAAGGTTATTTTCAGAGAGGAAGAAAGGAATAGAAAGGGATTTTGGAGCAGTCTTTCTCATGGAATTTTTAACAGAATTTTGAGTTTCTGAGAAATAACAGTGAAAACCTTGAGACATGAACATGAGATCTTCCACAGGCTTCAAGAGATAACATTTGACCAGGAAATTGTTTCTTGAAGACTGAACCATGTTTTGGCCACCTTTTGGTAGAACAAATTTTATAGGTGGCCAACAGGTTGTCCTAATTCGCATGCTCCAAAAACTATATAAAGTCACCTTAGCTCCCCTTCAAATGCATCAATTGAATGCACAAGTGTGTGATCTCTGAAATCTTTGACCCTGTAGAATATTGCAAATTATACAAGAGGTTGTGTGAGAAGGGTTTCTGCAATTGGAAACTTTTTTGGTGTATGGTTTTTTATTGGGGTACTAAGGGTTACGCTGGGCTATATGCCATCACCTCTGCATTTCCTTGTTACAGATCAAAGAAGGAGTCTAATTGCTTGTACAAGACTACCATACGTGGAGTTGTGTCATGGTGAAGACCTAAATTATTGAACTAAAGAACAGCAAAGGTGGATCTACATCTCTGCAGTCCTTCCTGTACCTAATGGTTACATCTTTGTATCAAGGTCGTTGAATATTCCTAGGCAATTTGAACGGCTGGATCTCCATTTCTAATCCACCTCTGAAGTTCGGATAGCTTAGTACCTACGTCTTGGTTTTTCCTTTGACAAATGGCGCCTAAATACACCGCATAGGCATTAACAGTACACGCATCTATGGATTCTGTTGTATGGCTCGACACTAATCCAGGGAGATGCATTGATCAAGTCTAAAATATATACTAACACTTATTCCTGGAGGTTTCAGCCCTTGAACTAGGGCATACCTGAAGTAGCTACTTGAGACTTTCGGCACAGATCTAAAGACGGTATTTCATAACCTTGGCACTATTTGAAGACACTAAGACTAGAGTATGGCATGTCCAAACTCAAGTGGCAATCTCTGCGTAGAACTTGTGGAAGAATTTGCTAAGCTCTCGGTCTACTAATTACTTGTGCGGCCTCTGTGTATCTTCAAAGACTAGCGAAGAAGTAAGGCGAAGATCTGAAATTCCAATGGTTACAATTCAATCCTGCATCCACGCATCCTTCAAACATTGATATTTTGAGTTTCGAAGATAATAAGGTACTTCTGGACTTTTGGAGCAGAAAATTAATGTGGTGAATGTTTACCCTATTTCCTATAAGGCTAACACATGACAAAGCAATTTTTGAAATCCTTAGTCAATGACTAGGATTAAAATAAGAACAAGATTCAGATCTGTGAATGACTCTTAAAATCATTCTACAGCAGTGTTAATAAATTGAAGGATTGTGAGACCACGCTGACAGTGCATTCATTGTTTTGAGGAATTGATAAGTTAGAGTTTCATATCCTTATTAACCTGTGGCTACTCACTGGATTTGATTATTATTGAATTTAGCAAGGGACTATTGTCACCACAGCAGTAAAGGTTTTGATATCAACAGTAATTCTAATGTCAACTGTGAGAAGGGTTTGTCTCTCATATCATAACAAAGTTCTTACTATAGATATTGAGGAGGATTGGTAGTAAGGATCATCATTGTTATCGTGTAGCAGTAAGGCAATTTCATTATTAGCAGTTAGGTTCAACAGTACGCTTTTTACTGGAGTATTCAAGACTATTGTAGTGGTATTCCAAGCCATAGGCATCTACAGGCAGGGACATCAGCATACTTGGCAGAAGTCAACAAGTCATATCATCTTACAGCAGTAAAGGCATCATTTTCAGCAGTCTTAAGCAATAAGGGTTTTATGGTCATTAACTAAAGAAGTAATTTTTCTGTTGGGTTTACACTGTCATAACATTCTATAATTCAGTAGTAAGGATTTTATTGTTGTAAGGATTTTCATTGTACATTTGAAGCATATTAGTAGTAAAGTTTTGTTGTAATTCATTCTAAGTGGGTCATTGTCCCGGGTATGAGAGCCCGCAGTATTTTGTCTATTATCATTTTCAGGGTGGCAAGGTGGTGCTAGCGCAAGTTGAAGCTTGCAGGGCGTTGGAGCATCCTTTCAGTGGGTGCTAGTAAAATAGGGTGTAGGAGTATCCTTTCAAGAGTTGGAGTTGCCTGATAAAACTAGCACACTTTTCTAGAGTACTAGGGAGTTGGGGCTTCCCTTTTCAGTTGGAGGTGAAGCATTGATGTACTCACAAAATTATTAGAGAAACATTCGGTGGTTTTTCTCCCGGAAGAGTTTCCACCTAAAAAACATTGTCTATGTTTTCCTTGATTATGTGCACTACTGGTTTATGGTTTTACTATGTTGTTGAAGATAATTAATGCTTTGAAAAAGAAAAATTATCTAATTGTAAGTGAAATCATGATTCACCCCCCTCTCAATATTTACAACAAATAATAAAGAAAGTGCGGGATAATTGTGGGTGTTGAAGGTGCCCATGACTGTGAAGGATGCTCTACAACTGTCTAGAGTCGCATGGCTCTCAACACATCACCTGTGGGTATCAATATGTCCCTCCGGAGGACCCGAACCACAGTTAAGTTGCCTAGAGCTATAGATGGAACCACTTTCCAATTACACAATATTCAGTGCTGCAACCTTCACCATCAAGTACATTAATCATTATTACATCTAAGTAACCAAGCTTGAAAGAAATGGGTAAAATAACACTTCATATGAGGCTTCTCTTCCAAAATTAGGGCTTTAGTCACATAATGTGGTTTACTTGCTAAGTAGAAGTGGTTAATAGATGACCCTATTAGGTGTTTTCAAACCCCAAGGGGAAGTAACATATCCTTGGTCCCCCCATCAATCGATAGGTTCCATGTGAATAATGATGGAACAGAGGAGGGGAAACGACTTTATGGCCAAGTGCCATGGTCAAAGAGACCGGCTATGATGGAATACCTCATCCTGGGTGTATAAATGTGAGGAGGGAGCAATCATGGATGCATGAGTTACCTCAACCTTTGTTTTTCCACCCCTCTATATGCCTTTTACTTTTTCTTGATTCTTCTGTGTACTATTGCTCGTAGCTCAAGGAATAGGACCTTACTTTGTATGATGTATAGCAATTATTACGCCCTTGGGATTGGACAATTCATCATTCGTCAAGGGTTGGGACATGCAAGGGTTCCTTGTCTTCTATGCGATAGGGAAACATTGGCCCACGAACCAGGTGATGGCCATATGAGAGAGGTAGAGCTCATGCTTAGCTTCTATCCCATGTGCTACTTTGTAAGCCCCATCCATTTTTTGCATTTTGATTTTTCTTTTTTTTTTGTTGTGGCCATCATATGCTCTTTCTTTTTCTTTTAACTACATCAACCTCCCAAGGTGCATTTCTAGGCCTTACCCAGGTATGAGGATGTGTGGATGCCAAATCTGAATGAACCAATGGTCAGTTGAACCTGAAGAAGGGAGGTAGAATAAGGGCTTGTAAGGTAGGATGGAAAGTGGTAATTATGGAATAGGGAGACATGGGGCTATGTTATCTCAATCATGGCTTCCCAAGTAGTGCCCCTTCCTAAAGCCATGGGCCATTAGGGGAAGTCCCACTAGACTAGGATTGGAAATTAACCCCCCATTTAAGGGGATGGAACAAGACTACGGCCAAGGCACTTCTTTCTTTCAAGTTACCCCATAATCCATGTCAAAATGCCCAAATACAAACAAGCATAAGCACTCGATTACAAAATGAATAAAGTACCTTTTGATCAGAAGCCCACCTTCCAACATGTGTTCTTAACAAATAGGCAAGGAGACATATGAGCGATGTAGGTGGCATAGATATGAATGGCACATCACATTAGCCACAAGGTGGTTGTCAGGGGTTTTTGGTTGCCAACTGGAACAGATGAATAGGAGAAAAATTCTCCTAGGGGTCACCCACTTTTGGTGGGTAACAAGGCTAACAAGGTTTCTCCAAAAAGAGAAACAGGGGAATCTCCTTTCCAACTTGTCTATGGTACCGAGGCAGCTTTTTATACGCAAATAGCTTTTCCTATCATGAAAATTTTGCAAATTCTTATGAAGAACCAAATAACTTCACAAGAAGGACACATCAATAGATTGAGCTAGAACAGGACAGAGAACAGGTGCAAGGTAAGCTACAACAATACAAAGATAAAATTAAGACTTTGTTTGATAGAAAAGCCAGAGAAAGAGATTTTAACCAAGGTGATGTTGGCATTATGACTAATGTGTTGTCCTTGATGGCAACCTACTTGATAGAGATGTCAACATGATGATGCTACAAGTGATATGAACAAAGGAAAGATAGTGTGTGAGAAAGTATATGTGGGTCCTGTGAATAAAGATCAAGTACATATGCAAGTATGGTGAAGAGAAGCCGCGTACAGTTTCTGCACCATGGTATTATGAATACCAGGGGTCTTTACCATGGTATTGGCCTATAGTAATGAGTGTGACAATAGAATTTGATCCCGTCAAAGAATACCATTGGCATTACTAAGGGATTGGCTTAAGGTGTTGGCTAAGGCCTATGCTATATAAGGAGATGGATATCAAAGTGTTAAGTGTGCAAGTTTTATGTTCTCTATGAATGATTTGATCTGAAACAAGTGTGCACCAAGGAAGAAAGAAAAGACACAAATCTGAAGGATCTCAAGTATGGTATCATATATACTTGTTTGATTTGCTTGTTAAAAATGTTTAACGGTGATAGATATGTAGTGATAATGATACTCTAACATGAATATTTGATGGTAGGGGTTGCTAAGTATGCGTTTTGGTTGTTGCGAAGGTATGATTCAATGATTACATATTTGTACGTTGGTTTGCCTCAGAGAGGGCGTGTACGTACGTGGATCTGCTTCTGGGTAGTAGCATATACATTCTGTGAAAGTTTAGAATCTATACACATGTGTCAAGCATGAGAAGCGTGTACATACACGAATGTGTTTTGTAAAAGGAGCTTATATCTGCTAGGGCTTTGCAGTATGAACTATTGATGATGTTTGATCATCTCTATTATGTTTGTTGTTGTCTGTCGATGAAGTCTCTTTCATGTTAATTTGTGTTTGACAGTACTAATTGGATTGAATTGATTATGGTATGGAATGTTGACTAGTGATGATGTTGTTGTATGGTGATCAATATTTGGTTCACTGATATTTGATGATCTCATTGTGTGATTGAGTGATTGATTCAGTGGTACAGTGATTCAAATTCATGTATCAGTGTTTTGAGATCTATACGCAAGTTGTCTTCAGGGGAAGCGTACATACGCAAGTATGATTTGTAATAGTAGCATATATCTTTTAACATATGATTGATTAGGGTTTACAGTAACAGGATCTGATTTCTGTGATGAACAGAGCATGGTTTGGTATTTGTGAATGATTATGCACTGATATGATCTGTTAAGAATTGGTTTGATCTAGTTGTTTTGGTTGATCAAGATTCAATGATTGATTTGATGATTTAGTTGATTTTAGAATTGTTGAGTTTTAATGTTGGAAGTGGATCCAATTTGAAACATTCTGAAAAGTGATCCACCAGGAGCACTCTTCAGAAAGGGGGGTTGTAACTCCCTTCCTATAGGAGCTGAAAAACAAAATAAGGTTGTAGCCTTCTGCAGGTAGGAGCCTGCATACTGGTTAGAGTCTGCACCAATACAAGATTGTAAGAAGTTTCTCTTTTAATAAAATAAGACAGAGACGACAGCAGCAGTGATTTTCTCCCTCATTGGGTTTCCACCTAAAATCCTAGTGTTCATATGTGTTGACATGGTTTTTGTGTGTTGGTGTTCTCTTTGCTCTTTAACTGCTCATAATAGTTGATTAATTGATGAATAATGAAGTAATAATGCGTTGATTAATGTTGAACAGATGATGAAATTAATGATCAGATAAGTTATTTGAATATACATGGATTTATTTAAAAACAGTCGCATACATATGCTAGTTTCTTTTATAATAATAGCGTATACAAATCAGAATAAGAGATTCGAAATTGAAGTGTGTAAAATATTGATTCAACAACCCCTCCCCTCTCCCCCCCCCCCCCCTCTAAGTATTTTTCCTAACAGGTGATCTAGTGCTCAGATGGGATGCCAAGAGACAAGAAAAGGGCAAGCATGGTAAGTTTGATAATCTTTGGTTGGGACCATTTAAAGTTTCTAAAGCAAAGGGGAATAACACATTCATTCTGCATAATTTGGATGGTGAAACCTTGTCATTGCCTATAAATGGGAAGTATTTGAAACACTGCATTCAGCGTTGAAGAATCTAAGCATTCTTTATCGTTCTCAAGTTGATTTAACTTTCTGGAGCGTGATCATTTTCTACAGAGTTAAGACTCCATAGCGCAAGGCGAAGACACTAGTTGTGGTTCTCAACATCCTACAAGGAGATGCAATCCCAGATGGAACCGATATTGTAACCTTTTTTTTCTACCAAAAAAAACTAAAAAATTGTAAATATTTTATTTTCAAAAAAAATTATAATGATATGATTAAACTTTATTATGTTTTAAATAAAGTTTAATATTTTGTAATAAATGCTAGCATCATGGTGTTAAAAAGTGCACATCTTCAGAGGAGCATCAAGTCCACCAAATGGAATCGACGGAGAAAAAAGCACTGCAAGGCCCCCTCAACCTTTCGAGCTTTAACAAAGAGGGCAAGGGGGTTTCGCATTTTGTTTGTTAGTAAATACCGCCCTTTCAATGTGGTGGCCATTAGGGGAAGTCCCACTAGACTAGGATTGAAAATTAAACCCCAATTTAAGGTGAAGGAACAAGACATTGTAAATATTTTATTTTCAAAAAAAACTTTGATAATGATGTGATTAAACTTTATTATGTTTTAAATAAAGTTTAATATTTTGTAATAAATGCTAGCATCATGGTGTTGAAAAGCGCATATCTTTGGAGAAGCGTCGGGCCCACCAAATGGAATCGACGAAGGAAAAAGCATTGCAAGGACCCCTCAACCTTTCGAGCTTTAACAAAGAGTGCAAGAGGTTTCGCATTTTGTTTGTTAGTGAATACCCCGCTTTCAACGTGGTGGCCATAAGGGGAGGTCCCACTAGACTAGGATTGAAACTTAAACCCCCATTTAAGGGGGAGGAACAAGACTACAACCAAGACCCTTCTTTGTTCCAAGTTACCCCATAATCCATGTCAAAATGCCCAAATACAAACAAGCATATCACTCGATTGCAAAATGAATTGGGAGGGGGCGTAATAATCACTTTGTCGTTATCATGCATTGTTTGAATTACAAAGTTGTGCACAAGAAGCTCTTCGCACGCTGGAACCAGGGTTGCGGGGGAGTGGCTACCCCCCCTCGAACCCACTCCCGGAGAGCGCTCCCTTCGAGAGAGACTCGAGAGTGACCCAGCGAGCAAAATTTTCACTCCATAGCCTTTTTTGCAAAAAAAAAAAAAAATTGCAAAAACATTCCAAATGCAATTTTTTTTCAAAAAAGCAGTAATTTTTTAGTGGGGCAGCCTAATGATCAAACCTATGGCCCTAGTATTGATATGTGATTCATTATAATGTTAAATTCTTAAAGTAAAAGTGACATTCTCCTTGATCTTCATTTGCATCATTTTACTTAAATTTTTAACATTACCATGAAATGACTCGGGATGTTTGAGAGTGGTTCCGACCTCACTGGATTTCATATAGAGAAAGTAGAATTTTAGATCTCATTCAAAATCTAGCAGAGTTATCAGTGTTTCTGGATTGGGGGGATTGCAATGTTTCCATTGGATTTTGTCATGTATTAGGGTATGAAACTTGTATTTAATCAAGATCACCAATCCCTCTATGTACCTTGATGTTAGTGTCATTTGTTGTCGAACTCCCTTATCATGATCGTACTAAAAATGTACCCATCACTCAAACAAAATCTTGACTTGACATGCTATGTTTCTTCAATCTTAAGTTAATGCTTAGAGGGTGATATTAAATACAAAGATCCCTATACAGATCCAGAGGTAATGACAAAGATACCTCTTGATATTAATGCTTAGAGGGTGATATTAATGATAAAGATCCTAATTTTCCAACAAGACTCAAAAATTAGAAATTTCTCGTGGCCGCAAGAGGCCCAAGTATTAGCTATATATATTAGATTTACTAGTTTTTTCTAGTTTCTATTAGTTTTTAAAACTGTTGACTCTCTCATATTTACTATGATATTTTTTTGTAAACAATATATGACAATTTAAGTTTGAAGTTTGAAGTTGGCAATTATAACTCGTTGGTAATTAATTATGAATATGATGCTTCATGAAAGTTGAAAGTTGTTTCATTTCATTTCATTTTATAACATTTCATTTCATGTTAGATATTCTTTGTTGTAATGGTTACACGTAACTTGCAAGTACAACTTTGGTGATCAATGATGATAAATGTTATATAATGAATTTTGAAAGCTTGAAACTTTAAGATTGATGAATCATGAGACTCAATAGGTTGTATGTTTCTAACTTGTGGACATGGTTGATGAAAATTATAACTTCTAGATGATTGATATTATATGGTTCAATCTATGTTTTTATGCTTTTTTATATCTAATTCATCATTCTACATGTTTTTGTTGACATATATGCATCAAAATATAAAAATATATATATTATATAGAAATCCGCTCCCTAATTCGCTCTCGAACCAGGAGCTTCTGAAAATGTCGCTCCCGCTGCCGTTCCCAAGTAACCTTGGCTGGAACTTCCATTTCATCTTCAAAACACTTCTAGTAACTCTGTTCTCCTATTCCCAGTAAACCGAATTTTGTTACTTGTAACAATGAAAGGCAAAGCAATCAAAATGTCGCCCAAAACCTCTATAAACTTTGATGAGTTGCGTTTAATTGACAGAGAGGTCGATGCTCACGAGACTCAGTGTGAATTTGATCTGTTCGAGCTCCGTACCTGGGCATTTCAACGTTTTCAAGACCTGCAAAATGTATCATCGGTGTGGGAGTCATATTTGGCTCAATTCATAATTACCCACACTCATCCATATCCTGAATTGATTTCCTGGTGCTCTAAGCAATATCTTCTGAGTAAAAAGGCAACTGTGTCAAAAAATGGGCCTATTTTGTTTAACCCATAGCCAATTCTGCAAATATTGTAATGCCCAGTCAAGTCCAAATACTAAATGAAGAATTATTGAGTCAATTATTTCATGATTTAGCCCTAGAAGAAAAATCCACACTCCTTGAATCCTTTTTACCTGTCAATGCTCAAATACCAGAACATAACCCACCTTATTCTTCAGGTATTTTCCTAGAGATGTCCAGACAGATTATTTCAATTGTCTGTTGTTTATTAGGGTAAGACCATTATCAAACAGTAGATGAAATCATTCTAGGTTTTTAGCCTCTATTTCAGCAGTCTAAAAATCCTGAGTTAGATTTCATTTTAACCAGTACCTATTTGATGTCAATAATGACCAGTTGGCAATTTTCAATGTTACCGAGTCTTTTAGGTACCAGTCTGTTTTGGTCTATATTTTTCTGTATTTTCAAGTGGAGAAATTCTCTAGTATTCAATTACAAAAACAGGATGCAAATGGCAATGTAATCTCAGTAATTCAATGGAATTCAATGTTGAGAAAGCATTCACAGGAATTTTCGTTTTCAGATTTTGTTAATCATTTTTTGTCAGTCTCCTTCAGTCTCATGTATGATGTATCACCACGGAGAATGTTTCCAGAAATTAAAAGAATTTTGCAGATCAGTGATGCAGTAAAGATGGGAGATTGGAATTTACATAAAGACTTTACTGAAATACGAAAATATGGATGTGAATTGGCACCTTATGGGCTTCCAGTTTTTCTGCCTATAAGAATTTTTGCATTGAAGTTTATTAGACAAAGTTTAAATGTGGATCAGATTCATTTTCTGCCTAGAAAATGCCCTGCTCTCTTCAAACCAAAAGCATAGGTTTGGCCATTTTTGGTTAGCACTAGAGTGGCAGCTCCAGAGATTGAAACAATGTTGCAAGAGACGAAATTTTCACAGGGGGAGGTCTACTGTCTGGCATTATGACCCTCATGGCATTATATCAAACAAAAGAGTCAAACAAAATTCAGCTCCTCACAAACATGTGCCAAGGCCTAAGGTGGAGCAGTATGCCAACAAGAAGGTTGGGAGCAAGAACCTACAACAATTGCACAGGTAAATGATGAATCAAATCAGCCCTCAAAGTCAGATATACTGGAAACTCCATAGCAAAGAAAAAAAGAGCTAAAAAAGGGTATTTCTAGATACACATCAATCAGCTTCTGAATCAGAGAACACAGAATACAGGGTGTAAAAGAGGCAAAGATTAGAAGAGGCAGAAGTTTCAATTATAGAGGCTACATCAAGCAAGCCTGTCACCTCAAGCGAGCCTGTTTTAAATCTGGAATTGCTACCATCTGCTGCTTTAGGACCTGAAGCATCATCATCTGTTGTGTCACCTGCTACATCTACTAACCAGGACAAGCGTTTTTTCTCAGTTTATGGAAATCAAGAACAAAAATGCAAAAATCAGATAAGAGGCTCACAATGAGGTTTGGAAACAGGACACAACTTCACAAACCAAATTATTGTTAGCTCTAGATTATGAAAAGGGACAGCTTCAAATGGCAGTTTTAGAGCCAAAATCTCAAATCATTAAAACTGCAAAGGATTAAAAATTGGAAGTACAGACTGAGTGTTTGCTAAAAGAGAAAGCTGAACACAAATGTGCAGTAATCACTTCTGAAACTACTATGATTGAAGCAGACCCCTCAAAGATATTGGCTGAAATCGTGTCATCACTCAGCTTGAAAGATCAAGAAATTGAAAACCTAAAGAAGATAGTGCAGTTCAAAAGTGATGCATTAACTCAAGCAAATGAGGAGTCGGCAAATAAAAATATTATTCTTAGTGATTAACTCAGGCAAAAGGCTTCTCTGCAAACTCAAATTGAATGGTATAAGAAACAGCTGATTTGCACACAGCCATTAATTGAAACCAAAAGGATATTGTGGAAGAGTCTTATTACTTATATTTCAGATTTATAGGACTAGGTTGTGGTAACTGGTGAGGAAGCAGAATTATTAAAGATTGCTGAAAAGGCTGCAAATCAGATTCAACAAGAGTTAGGAAACAAACCATCAATTGCAAACAGAGTAACCGAATTTCTTAATGCCAGAGGTCAAGAGCAGCTCTAAATATTGGGGGTTAATGACAAAACCGATTTAATAATGGAAACCAATAGAGTTATTATTAAGAGAAATTGTATGTAGCAAGTACAGGAGAACTGCAGGTAGATTCAAAAAGACATAGATTCATTTAATACCAGATTTAATGTTTTAAGAGGAATGGGCATGCCTTCATGTTGGGATTCAACTGGAAGGTTAATACCTCTGGATGTATATAAAGAAATATTAACTATGGGACAAATGATGGTAAGTTCTCTGATATGTCAGGACTCAGGGGCCTTAGAGGGTGAACAAATTGTGGATAAGCTCACTGATGACTTCTACATTCACTGTCAAGTCGGGTCAAATTTTCCTGTTAAGCCAACATATCAAAAATTTATTGATCTCGATACAGCTTATAGGAAAATGACATCATACAGTTATCCAACTGGGTCTAATTGGGAGCGAATAACTAATCTACTCCCATGAATTACTCAACTGCTACAACAGAATCCAGAAAAAGGGTGCAAATGCAAGTGCAAGTGCAAGTTCAAGATTGGACCAAGGAGAATTGTCTATTTTTATCTTAGAGATCATATATTTTTGTTTCATAACAATATGTTGTTTGTAATGTTTGTATAAAAACGGGAAATCCACTTGAATAAAGGGTTGGCATTTGGGAATAAAACACCTGTAATCTGTATTGAAGCACTTTACTTTAGACAGTTTAATCAAAGGATTCATGTTTTAGCATATGACAGTCTGTTTACTGTGTGAGTGAATTTCATGTTATTTATATAATCTATTTATCTAAACGTATTAGAATTGTTAGAATTTACTGAACCCATCACCTGGTATTTGGTTCCCAACAATTATTAACTGAACAAATACACGGCCAAATTCCTAACACAAAAAATATAGCGGAAGCAAAAGTTCGATCTGAAATTCTGAATCACATACACAAACAAATATCTGCCCAAATAATTCAGTTCTTCATTAATAAATTAATTACAGAACTTACTTGGGCTCCCGTTCTGGGATAATGGCCCAACTGAGAAAATACAGATTACAAAACTCTAGATTTAATCCAGCAGATCTGCTCTCTCTCGCAGATTTGGATCTCCATCCTCTTTACACTCTCTCGGACCCAGCACAAGCTCACTGAGATGTCGCTCTTAATCTTGTGTTGTTGTTGTGTGTCTTTTCCTCACCTTAGCCTTGCTTTTAAGTTTTATAACTTTACATTGAGCCAAAACCCTAATCTTAACCGTAACCCTAATCTCAAAGTGATAGACGGTTGATATTTCTCACCTCACTTGAGATCGATGGCTAAAGATTAATACTTAATCACTGAAGTAAATAATTTACTGTATCTAAGTTCAGACGACACAGAAATGGCTAGGGTTCACGCAGACGTTTTTTTCCCCACAACCACCGCCGACACACGCCCGCTCAGCCCTGCAGCTCTTGGAGGCATGATACTAGGCACGCCTCAGTCTTCTCTCCCGCCAGGCTGCAGAACAGGCTTTTTGAAAGCAGACATGAAACTGAAAAGGCAAAAAACGCAAGAGTTAGTCCCGTCAATCGCACCACAGGCACAGGTGCGGACAGAGTTGCAGACTCTCACAACGCGCGGGTAGAGGCGCTCGCAGCCGATGAGCAGGGACCTGCTGCGCCATTCGACCTCAATACTCACGGCCAGACCGTGAGCCAGCGTTCTGAACCCATCCGCAAATAAAATGATGTGCTCTTTCCTGGCAAGGCCTACGCATGCAGCTGCGCAGCACCCCCTCTAACGGCAGTGAAGCATCCACACTGCTCTGCAGGGGCAAAAATCGATTATTCAAAGACCAGATCTGCCACAGGGGACCTCGACCTCATTGATGGGGGACAGATCCAGAAAAGCCGAAAGGCTTTTAGATGCAAAGGCCGTTTGGTTCCGGGTGCTCGAGGACCTGAGGAGCTCCTCTCCAATCCTGGACCCAGCCAAGTTCGCAGCGGTCATGCAGATAGCTCCGGCGCATCCCCTTTTTTCAACGCTCCTCCGCCCAGAAGCATTCCCCCAAGGTTCAAAGGCCAAGGCTGTCCACTTTCCTTGGCTGTCGTCAAGCCTAACCCTTTGCTCCTGAGCGTTCCCCCAAGCTCCAGAGGCCAAGACAGTTCTCTCACCTTCCAGATTCAGATCTATAGACTCTGTGGTAAAACCCTGCTCTGCTGGGTTCGATCTACAGATCTGGTGCAGAGCCTCAAGCAAGACCTCGAACATAAGTTGGGGATCCCTTCTGCCATTCAACGATTTCTGTATAGGGGTAAGCAGCTCAAAAACTATCTTCCTCTCGTTTTACAATATAGAGAAAAATGCTTCTCAGGTCTTAATCCTTCGTCTGCGCGGAGGGGCTTCCGGGCAGCCTTCCTCCTCATGAATTCTCTTATAAGGATGCAGTCCATGCTCAGCACCCCAAGAAATTTACCCACACCCCTGAGGCTCCCAAGCCCTTCTTAGTGGATAAATCAGAGGACATTCCAGCTATTGAAATCTCCCATCCAATTCTTGATAACCAGCCTCAACTAATGGCAGAGAAGGCCATCATTTGTTGATTTAATGGATTATGGCCTCGCTCAACAGATCTCTATCAATGGATCCACTCAACCTGGACCAATAACAGCAAGGTCTTATTCTACTCAAAGGGTTTCTTCATAGTTTTGTTCGCTTTCAACGAGGACTATCAAAAAGTCTTAACAGAGGGACCCTGATTTTGGGGAAAAGCAGGGCTATTCCTCACACCATGGTTCCCAGATTTCGATCCCTCCACAATCGTCATCACCAAGCTCCCTATCTGGGTCAAGTTCCCTAACTTACCTGCTCATCTTTGGCACTACTCAGTCTTTCAAGGAATAGGAGACACCTTTGGATGCTTCTTGGAAATGGACACCTCCAGGGGGGAATCGGGCATATATACCTATGGCAGAATCTGTGTTGAAATCAAGGTTACTTGGGAGCGGGGAGCAGGGGCGGGAGCGGAAGCGGGAGCGCCATTTTCAAAAGCTCTCGGTCCGGAGCGTTTCCGAGAGCTTTTTTTTTTTTAATAAATATATTTTTTTTATATTTTGATGCATATATGTCAACAAAAGCATGTAGAATGATGAATTAGACATAAAAAACATAAAAACATAGATTGAATCATATAACATCAATCATCTAGAAGTTATAATCTTCATCAACCACGCCCACAAGTTGGAAACATACAACATATTGACTCTTGAGTCTCGCGAATCATCAATATGAAGATTTCAAGCTTTCAAAATTCAATATATAACATTTATCATCATTGATATATATCATAATTTATTTATCATCATTGATTCATTGATTTCAAAATTCAATATATAACATTTCTCATCATTGATATATAACATTTATCATCATTGATTCATTGATTTCAAATTTCAATATATAACATTTATCATCATTGATATATATCATTTATCATCATTGATTCATTGATTTCAAAATTCAACATATAACATTTATCATCATTGATTCATTGATCACCATATAACTTTCATGAAGCATCATATTCATAATTCATAATGACTTATAAACTTATAAATGCCAACTTCAAAGTTTCACCTTTCAAATTCAAACTTCAAACTTAAATTGTCATTAAATATGAAAGAGTCAAGTTTCAACTATTCAACAGTTATAAAAGATAAAAACTACTAGAAAATAGAAAAGACTAGCAAACAACAAATCTATTTTATCTATTGGCTGGCCCCTTGCCACGCCCAAGAGAAATGTCTAATTTGTGAGAACCACGAGGCAATGGTGGTCTTCTAGTACTCTCAGGAGTACCACGTCCACGACCATGACTAGAAGGCGGAGGGCAACGTGAGGATGTAGGTGGAGGCTGAATCTGCAAAGGAACAATAGTTGGATATCGAGCACTAGCACTAGCACCCGCACTGCTACTGGATGGTGGGACTGGCCCTGTGTGTGGTGGTGTTGTTGATGCTTCATCATCATCCCTCAAAAGTTTTGCTTCCAATTCTTCCATATGCACAGTGTTCTCTCCAGATTATCATCCTCTGGGTTGTTGTCCCAGAATTTATATGATTGATCCTCATATGCCCGATCACAGTAATGACTCAACAACCTCAAGTTGTAACGCACATAAACCAAGCTTTCAGCTTGGTTTTCATTCAGCCTGTTTCTTCTCACATTATGTATCACGCTGTAGGTGCTCCAACACCTCTCTGCAGAAGAAGTATTCACAACTTGTGAGAGAACCTTTTTTGCCAACTTTGGCAAAACTCCCATGCTGCCATATGCTTCCCACTACGTGAGAGCATCAAATCTGTCTCTGTCTTCCATTGCATGGAAAGAACCAAAGTTACCAGTGCAACTGAAGTATCTGCCTAATTCAAGGCGCAATGTAGCACACTCCTCCCTGTCAAGGACCAACTTGTCTAATGCCTTCATGTATCCCTATTGTACCTCTGGATCTGTGTGAGGTTTGATCCTCACCCCACCTCCAAGTGCAGGTTGGCCCAACCAAGATGGAGAGTAGTATTTTGGCATAAGGATATATGCCAAGGCCTGTAGTGGAACATTGAGTTTATTCCACCGTGCACACCCACAGTCGTGAATCATTGCATACAAGTTGGGATCATTATCCTTAACAACATCTTTTATTTCGCCCAACATGCTATCCATTTGCTCATAAACCTCCCCAATCACTGGTTTATCTGTATCTGTAAAACGAATCATGTGATAAATGGGCTTGGTGAAGTTCAAAATTTCCCTCACACATGCCCAAAACAAAGGGTCAAGGGCGGTCTCCTCCACATGTTCAAAACCTTGCCTGTCAACTATTGTCGCTACCCTGTCCTTTAATACCTGCCAATGTGGGCTTGATACCATTGCAGCCAATGACTCTCTTACCTTCAAAAGGGGCTTGAAGGTGAGGTAATAGCTAGCAAATCTAGTCTTTGCTATCTTCAATAACTCCAATTTGGAGTGAGTACGGAAAATCCCATGGGTATTGCTATGATTTGTAATAAATTTTATCATTTTTTTACCTCTCTTGTACAAATCACCAAGCCATTTGAATTGAGGTTGTTTGTTTTTAATGATATCATGCATCAAAAGGTTCATTGTGTGAACCAAACAGACAAAAATATGTTGGGGTATTTATCCTCAATAATTGCTCCTGCTGCCTTACAGTTAGCAGCATTATCACTGATGACTTGGATGACATTGTATGGCCCAGTATTTTCAATTATTTCAAGTAATGGTTCTGCAATGTTAATGTCGGTCTTGAATTTGTCTGAATAATCATATGCTGAAAAGAATATTGCACCACTAACCGACACAACCGTAACACTTATCAATGGCTTTCCTTTTACATTGGTCCATCCATCAGATACAATGGACACCCCATGCTCATTCCAAGAATTTGTCATTCTAGCCAAAGAATTGTTTATTTTAGCTCTTTCATGATCAAGTCCCACGGTTCTGGCCTTGTCATACCCAGGGCTCCTGTATCCTATGGGGACATCATTAATGGCATAAACCATTTCATGCCAATAAGGTGAGCGAAGAACATTGAATGGCACCCCACATGCATATAGAAACCAGAAAATTTTTGAATCCACATCATTCCTACACCCTTCGTCAAGGAAATCGGATATGGTTCTACGCCTTAAGGAGGTGTTTGGTCCAGGTGTGCCTCCATATCCACTGCCATAGGTGGAAGTTGATGGACTTCTTTGTCCATGATGTGATGGACCTGATGGTGTATAAGAATCAATGAAACCCCTAGATCTTTTAGATCTCTGTAGGGAAGCCTCCTCTTCCTCTCTATATTTCTCTCTCTGTGTTGCTGGCACACTGACACAAATTTTGATTCCTAGATTTTTGTTTCCATCCCCTAGCATTTTCCCACAAAGGTGCCTTCTGGCACGGGTGTATGAACCTGTGTATTCTTTATTGCAATGGGGGCAAAGAAATTTAGTGGTTCCACCACCTTTCCCTCCTTCCTGCCTCTGAACATATTTCCACAAAGGTGTTTGACTTTGGTCTTGTCTAGTTGGTGTATCTGTGGCCTCATGTTCTTCACTCTCCCCTTCCTCCTCAGCATACTCCTCCTCTTCAGGATTTTCATCAAATCCACTATAGCCCACTTCTTCATCCTTCTCTTCTCTAATGGGCCTCTTTCTTCTACTCTCCAACACCATTATTACAAAGAAAGGAACCAACATGAAGAAAATCCCTAGCCATATAGCCATGATGTTTCAAGTTTCTAGCCTGCAAAAAAAATGAAGGAATGCCAAATGGGAATGGGAAATGCAACATAGGAAAAAAACAATGCAATTTTTCACTTTTCAACACACTAGAATGCAACATTGAGAAAAAAAAATCAAGTTTTCATTTTTGAACAATTTAAAAACAATTCCTAGAAAATAAAAAACTAGATTAGAAGACCTACCTCTTTCTTGCAATCCTCCTCTTGCTTGGAAACTTGCTCTCTCCTTGGCACTTCCACTCTCCAACTCTCCAAATCGCTCTGCTCCTCTTGCTCCTCTTGCTCTCCAAATCGCTCTCCTCTTGCTCCTCTTTGCTCTCTCAATCTCAACTAAAACGATAGAAGTAAAATGAGGGAGGGGGGGGAGCGGGGGGCCCAACCCCCTTCCTTCATTTCCAAAAAAAATCTAAAGTTGACGCCAATATTTTTTCCACGCGCCGGGAAGCGCTTCTCATGTCAGGGAGCGTTCGGGAGCGAACGCTCCCCGACCGCTTCCCCCATTAAAAAAAGCTCCCGAAGCGTTTTTTTAATGGGGGAAGCGCTCAGGGAGCGTTCACTCCCAAGCGCTCCCTGAAACGCTTCCCGACAGGCAGGGAGCACTTTTTCAGGCTCAGAAGCGCGCTCCCGAAAACGCTCCCCTCAGGAAGCGTTTTCGAGAGCGCACTTCCGAGCGCTCCCAAAAAGCTCCCGAACGGAGTGCGTTTCAGGAGCGGGTTCGGGGGGGGGAAGAGAAGCTTCCCGCAACCCTAGTTGAGATAAAAATTAGCAAAGGCCTGACTGATCAAATCATTCTCAAAGTGGGAGACTTCCATTGGACTCAAACCCTAGATTATGAGAACACAGCTTTATGATGCCATCACTGTCATCAAACAGGTCATCTTCAGAATTCTTGCTCCTCCTTCCTCGCCCAAAAGAAGAAGAGCAACCAAAAATCAAAATCCAAAAGTTGGAAACCATGCGTACTGCCACCCATGGATGACTTCAGCTCGGATGAGGAAGAGAGCGAAGCAGATAAGGAAGAGGCAAAGCAAGAGACGGACTCTACCCCAGTAGACCCTGGTGAGCCCAATGGTCCTACGAGTGCTCAGAAGCGGCCCCATGAAACCTCCTCCTCATACTTAGATAAGGAGCCATCTCCTTTAGTCACCAACAATCTTCAAGTGGTTCTAGCACATCTGCCCTAGGAAGTTTCAAAAAAGAAGGGAAAGAAATGTAATACTGAGGACTCCACCCATTCTGGAAAGATTCCAGTTTGTTTCTTTTAGCTCCCATGTTCATCTTCAGGGCTCTCTTTGCTTCTCTTGGCTAATCACAAGACCGAGGTTGATTGTTCATCATTCTGGTTACCCGATTCTCTAGCCTCTTTTGCTTGTAATCTTTGATGTACCATACGCTTTTTTAATAAAATTAGTCTAATTTACCAAATAAAAAATAAAAATAAAAAATTACTTTATCTAAGTTTTTATTTAAGCTAAATAAGGCAACATATAATTAAGTGTTTTTCCTAAGTTAAACATAGGCTACGTTATATTAACAACTTGCTCAACCTAGAACAAGTGTTCTAAAGTGATATGTGGGAGACTTTTGCACGCCTAGACACAACACCTGCGCAAAAGTACTTGCCCGAGCTACAAACTTCAACACTCACTCTTAGTGAGGGTGGTACTTTTGGAAGAACCTTCTCCACCTAGATCTGTATCCAAGCCCATCTCAATATTTGTAGTTGCTCCCACTGACTTTGAAGTTTGTCCTACTACTTGACCTAAAACCTGAGCTAAGAACCTGTCACATACAGCCATGCTTCGAGGATCCTGCTCCTAAGCATCCATCAATGTCATGCCATACCGAGTCACCTAACAGTACCTGAAGAATCACTCTTCCTCGCCACTTGTACCCTCTCAATAACTGACATCGATCTTGTATCCAAGATCCCCTCAAATACACCCACAAGTTGTCCCACCAACTTGTATGCCTGCCCAAGTCTTATGCCAAACACTACAATTGCATCCAAGGTCGCTCCCTCTAAATCTAGAAGCACCTATCCATCCCAGAACAAAGCTCTATATCCATCATCCTCCAAGGTTAATACTAAGACTACGTGTACCATCATCCTTGGAACAAATAACATCCCTGTCACCTCCAGGAATCCTCCTAACTCTAGCTAGAATCTGGCACATCCAACCCCTTCACTACATGCATGGTACTAGTCCCACTAAACACACTACAGTTTGAACCTGTCTCTGAAATACTATGAAACACTAACATCATCCCTATCTTGTGACTGTATGCTCCACTAGCCTTGATCCTATGCTAAGTCCTTCTAGCATGGTTATGGATCCATCTCGGTCCTTTGAGACACCCATGAATTTTGCAACCAATCCCTCGACTAGTAAGGTCTCCCTTTGAGGTCTGACCTCTACCAATCATACTGACTATTGGTACTATCCTTCGTACCTACTGCTGGCTACTACCGGATCTTCCAGCAACTGCTAGCCCATGCTTGTCGCGGCAAATCCCCTGCCCAACAACTCTTGTTATCCACTACATCTCGCAATTTCTCTGATCATGCCCAGTGTGGCACCCTGCCTGCAGCATGATCCCCTGCAACCATCCCTATCTTTCATTTGACAACAATATTGTTGCCTCTTATCAACCCATGGCACCCCCCACGTTGTTCACACAGTTGATCTACTTTGTTGCTTTGTCTACCTTGGCCTGATTAGTCTACTATGTTTAGGTTCTAACTCTTCCTCTCCACAGTTGTGTTGAACCGCTGCCTCATTCGGGCCTGCACCCTGTTGCCTGAGTGGAACTGTACAATGGCTTCTTCTTCTTTTTGTCGACTAACTGTGGATTTGCCTATCTGTGTTGCCTTTCAACCCACGGATCTACCGTTTCCCCTGTGTTCTCAGCTTCTCTCACAACACTGTTAGAATTTCCACGAACCCAACATTGTCACGATCTGAACTGTCGGTCTCCTACAACTCTATCACGGCTATTACAGTTTGTTCTACAATCTGTTGGCAGTTGTGGCCCTAGTGATTAGCGGCTCTACTGTCGTTGCCTCCATCATTGGCGTGTTTTACAAGGGGTTGTGATGGCTAGTCCATTTGCGGCAGCTCGAAGGCGGCCCTATCGGCTTATGCGTTGTGGCCAACCCCCTCTAACCTGCCACTCAATATCCTTACACCCACGGCTTCCTTCAATTGTTGGCCTCTTCTCTACCTTTCAATGGTTGTTATCTCGGTCGCCTGTCCAAGTCGAAAAATTCCTCTGCAACTCTCAACCACTGCTTCGTTGTCTGCAACGATTTACTTGCCCTGTCAGCCACTTCATTTGTCTTCCCTACATGAATGCAATCATGGATAAACAACTTTGTCACGTCGGTCTCCAACTCGCAGACCTCTGAGTTGTTTGGCAGCCAGTCCCATGGCCTATGGCAGGTGTCGTTGTTGTTGTTGGTCGGTCGGCCTAGTGGTTGTCGACTGCCCTGGCGACCACTGCTACTTGCGGCTAGTGGCCCTGGCTAGCTCAACTGGCGACCACCCACTACGGCCCCACAAAATTTTTAATTTTTTTTTGTTCTCTTTAGAAAAAATTACATGCCCTGTTAGAATTTCGGCCAGGACAAAAAAAGCTTTCACCACCCAAAAAAATATTGGTTCGTATGATCCCATCCAAAACCTGCCTTTGACGATCTGATACAAACCAAGCAACTGCAATTCCAAGATCGGTTCAGAGTTGGGGCTCTGATACCATGTTAGAATTTACCAAACCCAGCACCCGTTATTTGGTTCCCAACAATTATTAATTGAACAAATACATGGCCAAATTCCTAACACAAAAAAAAAATATAGTGAAAGCAAAAATTTGATCTGAATCACATACACATAAATAGAATTATGCCCAAATAATTCAATTCTTCATTAATAAACTAATCACAAAACTTACTTGGGCTCCCATCTTAGGACAATGGCCCAACTGAGAAAATACAGATTACAAAACTCAATATTTGATCCAGCAAACCTACTCTCTCTCGCAAATCTGGAACTCCAGCCTCTCTACACTCTCTGAGACCCAGCACACACTCATTGAGATTCCGCTTTCAATCTTGTGCTATTGTTGTGCGACTTCTCCTCACCTTAGCCTTGCTTTTATAACTTTACATTGAACCAAAACCCTAATCCTAACCTTAACCCTAATCTCAAAGTGATGGACAGCCAATATTAGATCTAGCCTCACTTGAGATTGACAGCTAAGATTAAAACTTATAAATAATTTACTTTATCTAAATTTTTATTTTAGCTCAATAAGCCAACATATTATTAAGTGCTTTTGCATGCCTAGACACAAGGCCTATGTAGAAGTACCTGCTCGAGCTACAAACCTCAACAAAAATTGTATTGAACACTAGAGAGGCGAAGTTGAGGATCAGCTTCCCTTATTTCTCCCGGCAATGTTATGCTTAATACTGAGACTATAATATAGATAGGTTGTTTGTATTATTCCTCTACACTAATAAATCGTGCCCTGATTTCATATAATTGAGATTTGTTTTATTGTTAAGCTACTGCAATATTATTCTGTACATTTTCTTGCTATATCAGATAGCTATATATTCAAGTTGAGTGTGGATGTTGTATGATAGATTTATGTAGTCTCTATCATCATCTTCAGCTATTTGTATCTCTCATGGTTGACTGCTAGCCCTTTTTGTTGAAATTTTAGCGGGGGAGTGTTTTACACCTTCAAGCAACGAGTTTAACCCATAACAACCTTTTTATCTAAAACCCCCCACATCCCGATGCCTTGACATAGGTTCAAAGCCAAAAACTATCTACAAGGGCCTACATCACCAACATGATGCATCCACACACCAAGTCACTAGGAAACACTAACAACATCACTAGGTTCGACTATGTGTGTGTATGTGTGTGTGTGTCAATTGGGGTTATCCCAGGTGGTTGCAAGGAAGGAATGGAATCCACCCCACCGAGATTCAATTCCCGCAAGTGACATAATGGATGTTGACAGTATTGACAATATATATGCTGAAAATTGTAACTATGTTCGGTCTTCATAAATGTAATTGAGTCACTATGTAATGTACTTGCCAAAAGAATAAAGGAAATAATTTTATTATTATTGAAATGACTTATTAAAGCATGGGTTTCATGCTTGGGTCATCATTATATTAGTCAAAGGGCCCATTGTGGACTCTTAGGATTAATATTAAGTCATTAGAGTCATTGTACCTTTTATAAGACCCTTCATGGGCTTTTAAATCATGTAAAAAAATTATTTGAGTCAAATATGTATTATGTCACCTCCACACCAAGTCGGCCTAAAGGAGATCAAGTTGGCCTAAAATTGTGCAATTCGACCTCACTAGGAGCCTATATATTGGAGCAGATCGAATTCATTTGGACTATCTCACTCACTCAAGTTCGATATCTCAAGAAGTAGCTGGGAAAAGTGCGAAGTGGGTTAAGGAGGCTAAAAGGAGTGCGAGTTTGGGTAAGATGAAGGAGAAGAAGAATATTGAAGTTTTGGCACCTCTCTCTCTCTCTCTCTCTCTCTCTCTAGTGTTGTAGTTTGGAAGATTGAAGTTTTTCAAGTGTTGTTGCTGCCAGTTGCTCCATGTTGTTGGATGTTGTTGCATAGTCCAAGTTGTTGGGGTAAAATTACTGCTGCTACAAGGTCGAAGATCTGGAAGAGCTGACTTGACGTGGAGGAAGGTCTAGTCTATGTCTAGGTTGAAGAGTCTCAAGGAAAACTATTGAAGAAAGAGAGTCTTGACTAGGTTTTCCCCTAGAGAGGGGTTTTGCCCTGGCAGAGTGCCTACATCTTTTGTTTTGTGTTTTTGTGATCTTCATACACACATAATTTGGTAATTGCTTGATGAAAGATAATATAATGAAGTAAAAAAAACCAACATAATTCACAAGTAATTATCAAGAAAGAAGAAATCAAACCCTAATCTACTAGTATTGATTTCTCAACAATATGTATATTCCTCATATGGAATATACAGCATTGTATATGTGAAAAAAAAAAAATATATATATATATATATATATATATAGAGAGAGAGAGAGAGAGAGCGAGAGAGAGAACATAAAATAATAAGAAATCAACATCAATAAACATATATGAATAAGAATTCTAATCAATAAACATACATGAATAATTTAACCATGATAACATCTAATTATCAATGACATTAATTAAAAATGTAAACATACACCATAATTAGTTTACAAATATAAATTGCAAAAAGAAATAGCATAATTTTCAAACTTCAAAATTTAAAAGAATGTCCATAATGTCAAATACTTGTTGTCGGTAAAAAACACATAATTTAAAAAGTAATCAAATTTGAACATACAACACAACTATATTTCAAAATCAAGGAGAACATATTCTCAAATTTCAAAACTTGAATTTTGAATTTTGAAGAGGGGGCACAGGTTTCACGACAAAATGGAACAAGTCGACTAGGGTTTCAAGTCCAAGCCCAAGCCTAGAGTTGCCAAGGGTTCAAGGCTCGAGCTAGAGATGAGGGCACGGCCACATGGTTTGTTGAGTATGATTCCACTTTCAGCGCCAACCAAACAAGTCCGCACTTCGCAGTCAAGTAAAGATACGAGGGTTCAAGATGGTGCTGTTACAGTCAAGAGGGTTTGACCTCTGAGTGCGGCAGAATTAGAAGTGGATGTAGCACAACGAAAGTGTGAAAAGTCGCTAGAGTTTGAATTTCCAGTTAAAAACCTGCCACATACATTCCCACAAGTTGTCGCATACATTCCTGCCATGCGACTCAAACCTCATAAAAAATTCGAAGAACATAAATGAATTTTAATTTTTTCAAGTTCAACAAATTTTTAACCTCGAGATTCGAGTTCGTAACACTGTGACATAGAGTGCAACCAAGAGATGATCAACAAGGCGCTTAAGCACATGTGAGAAGACCACCAAACAGCGAGCACAATCATCCAACCTTGGAGAAGTTAGACTCCCCCAAACCAAATACCTCCAAGGTACCATCAACAAATATCCATTAATGTGATAAAAATCACAAAACGGAACCTCATACACTAAGGGATGTAACACAACGCACAAGACCTTAACCCTAGATGCCTAGAATGGAGCACCTAGCTTGCATGCATGCTTGGGAACCTCAGGATTAGTGCCTTGACTAAAGAAGGCCAAACCACGCAAAACACCCCACTTCTATCTTTGGGATCAACCACCCGTTATAAAACTAGAAATACACTTAATTAGAGAACTTTTGCTAAAATTGGAAAGGTAAACTTAAAATAGAACAGCAACTTCTAAATCTAAACTACAGCTAATAGACATGTTGCCGCTAAGATTGTACAAGCACCGTGACAACCGCTCAGGGCGAGGGTTGTCACTTTGATCCCCGTCCACTCTGTTCTAGTTGTCTCCCAACAACAGGCTATGGGGATTAGTCCCTATGGAAATGAGATGATGAAAAACAAGTTGGAAACCAACTTGTCCATGAGACACAATTGTGTGGCCTAGCTACTTGGTAAATTTTAGCAAGATTAAGGATTCGATTAGATTATAATTGAGACCAGTGCCTTATGGAGTCAAACTTTCTTGCTTATTATAAATTATGACCAAGTAACCGGATGGACAACCGCTGCTTATATGAATGACTAACCTATATGAGATGCAACTACTAAGACCTAAGTGTGATGCAAGGATCTTGGTTAATTTTAGATTGAATGCCTAGTCTAAGTTGAACCTTTCCCTTAATTGTTTTGAGAAATAGTCTTCAGAGTAGGTTTTGGGATGGAAGCCAATAGGAAGCAGGCAGTGGCCTGATTAATGATACCTCCCCCTGTGTTCCAACCACCAAGTGCCTCCGGTAGTTCAGAGCGTGTGGCTCTGACAATTGCAAGGTCACTGTGTTAACCATCAAGAAGGGTTGAATCCAGGGTTGCGGGGAAGCTTCACCCCCCACTCGTTCCCGCTCCCGAAACACGCTCTATTCGGGAGCGTTTTCGGAGCGCTCAGAAACGCGCTCCCGAAAACGCTTCTTGAGGGGAGCGTTTTCGGGAGCGCGTTTCCGACACTGTAAAAACGCTCCTTGCCTTTTCGGGAGCGAACGGTCCCTGAGCGCTTCCAGCGTTTAAAAAACGCTTCGAGAGCGTTTTAAACGCCAGAAGTGGTCGGGAAGCATTCGCTCCCCGGCAAAAAAAACGTTTCCCGCCGGCGAGAAATTTTTTTTGTTGAAAAAATCGTTTTGTTTTTAAGAGGGAGAGAGGCTCATTTTGTTTATTGTTTGTAGTTGAGTGAGTGAGAGATTGAGAGGAGCAAGAAGGAGAGCTTGAGAGCGGAGCTACAGAAGTGACAAGGAGAGAGTAAGGAGCAAGCTGCAAGGCAACAGGAGGATTGCAAGAAAGAGGTAGGTCTTCTAATCTAATTTTGTATTTTCTAGAATGAATTTGTAAGTTGTTTAAAAATGAAAACTTGATTTTTTTTCTTGAATGTTGCATTTTATTGTGTTTAAAACTTAAAATTGAATTGTTTTTTTCCTATGTTGCATTTCCTATTCCCATTTGGCATTTCTCCATTTGTTTTGCAGGCTAGAAACTTGAAACTTGAAACATCATGGCTATATGGCTAGGGATTTTCCTCATGTTGGTTCCTTTCTTTGTAATAATGGTGTTGGAGAGTAGAAGGAAGAGGCAAATCAAAGAAGAGGAGGATCAAGAGGAGGGTTATGGTGGATTTGAAGAAAATTCTGAAGAGGAGGAGGATTATGTTGAGGAGGAAGGGGGGAGTGGAGAACATGAGGACACAGATTCCCCAACTAGACAAGACCAAACTCAGACACCTTTGTGGAAATATGTTCAAAAACAGGAAAGAGGGAAAGGTGGTGGAACCACTAAATTTATTTGCCCCCATTGCAATAAACAATACCATGGTTCAGACACCCATGCGAGAAGGCACCTTTGTGGGAAAATGCCAGGGGATGGAGGAAAAAATATAGGAATCAAAATTTGTACTAGTGTGCCAGCAACACAGAGAGAGAAATATAGAAAGGAAGAGGACGCTGCCCTACAGAGATCTAAAAGATCTAGGGGTTTCATTGATTCTTATTCAGGCCCATCACGTCATGGACAAACAAGTCCAACTTCCACCCATGCCAGTGGTTATGGAAGCAGTGGCACACCTGGATTAAGGCGTAGAACCATATCCGATTTCCTAGACGAAGGGTGTAGGAATGATGTGGATTCAAAAGTTTACCAGTTTCTATATGCATGCGGAGTGCCATTCAATGTTCTTCGCTCACCTTATTGGCATGAAATGGTTTCTGCCATTAATGATGCCCCCAAAGGATACAGGAGCCCTTGGTATGACAAGGCCAAAACCGTGGGTCTTGATCATGAAAAAGCTAAAATAAACCATTCTTTGGCTAGAATGACAAATTCGTGGAATGAGCATGGGGTGTCCATTGTCTCTGATGGATGGTCCAATGTAAAAGGAAAGCCATTGATAAGTGTTTTGGCTGTGTCGGTTAGTGGTGCAATCTTCCTATCAACATATGATTATTCAGACAAATTCAAAACCGACATTGACATTGCAGAACCATTACTTGAAATAATTGAAAAGACTGGGCCATACAATGTCATACAGGTCATCACTGATAATGCTGCTAACTATAAGGCAGCAGGAGCAATTATTGAGAATAAATACCCCAACATATTTTGGTCTGGGTGTTTGGTTCACACAATGAACCTTTTGATGCATGATATTATTAAAAACAAACAACCTCAATTCAAATGGCTTGGTGATTTGTACAAGAGAGGTAAAAAAATGATAAAATTTATTACAAATCATAGCAATACCCATGGGCTTTTCCGTACTCACTCCAAATTGGAGTTGTTGAAGATAGCAAAGACTAAAATTTGCTAGCTATTACCTCACCTTCAGGCACCTTTTGAAGGTAAGAGAGTCATTGGCTGCAATGGTATCAAGCCCACACTGGCCGGTATTAAAGGACAGGGCAGCGACAATAGTTGATAGGCAAGGTTTTGAACATGTGGAAGAGACCGCCCTTGACCCTTTGTTTTGGGCACGTGTGAGGGAAATTTTGAACTTCACCAAGCCCATTTATCACATGATTCGTTTTTCAGATACAGATAAACCAGTGATTGGGGAGGTTTATGAGCAGATGGATAGCATGTTGGGCCAAATAAAAGATGTTGTTAAGGATAATGATCCCAACTTGTATGCTATGATTCATGATTGTGTGTGTGCACGGTGGAATAAACTCAATGTTCCACTACATGCCTTGGCATATATCCTTATGCCAAAATATTACTCTCCATCTTGGTTGGGCCAACCTGCACCTGGAGGTGGGGTTAGGATCAAACCTCACACAAATCCAGAGGTACAAGAGGGGTACATGAAGGCATTAGACAAGTTGGTACCTGACATGGAGGAGTGTGCTAGATTGCGCCTTGAATTAGGCAAATACTTCAGTTGCACTGCTAACTTTGGTTCTTTCCATGCAATGGAAGACAGAGACAGATTTGATGCTCTCACGTGGTGGGAAGCATATGGCACCATGGGACTTTTGCCAAAGTTGGCAAAAAAAGTTCTCTCACAGGTTGTGAACACTTCTTCTGCAGAGAGGTGTTGGAGCACATACAGCTTCATACATAATGTGAGAAGAAACAGGCTGAATGAAAACCGAGCTGAAAGCTTGGTTTATGTGCATTAAAACTTGAATTTGTTGAGCCATTATTGTGATCGGGCAAATGAGGATCAATCATACAGAGTCTGGGACAACAACCTAGAGGATGATAATTTGGAGGACGGCACGGTACATATGGAAGAATTGGAAGCAGAACTTTTTAGGGATGATGATGAAGCATCAGCAACACCGCCACACACAGGGCCAGTACCACCATCTACTGGTAGCATTGCGGGTGCGGCTGCCAGTGCTAGTGCCAGTGCCAGTTCTCGATATCAAACTATTGTTCCTTTGCAGATTCAGCCTCCACCTTCTAGTCATGGTCGTGGTACTCCTGAGAGTACTAGAAGACCACCATTTCCTCGTGGTTCGCACAAATTAGACATTTCTCGTGGGCGTGGCAAGGGGCCAGCCAATAGATAAAATAGATTTGTTATTTACTAGTCTTTTCTATTTTCTAGTAGTTTTTATCTTTTATAACTGTTGACAGTTGAAAGTTTGAAACTTGACTCTTTCATATATTTAATGACAATTTAAGTTTGAAGTTTGAATTTGAAAGGTGAAACTTTGAAGTTGGCATTTATAAGTTTACAAGTCATTATGAATTATGAATATGATGCTTCATGAAAGTTATATGGTGATCAATGAATCAATGATGACAAATGTTATATATTGAATTTTGAAATCAATGAATCAATGATGATAAATGTTATATATTGAAATTTGAATTCAATGAATCAATGATGATAAATGTTAGATATTGAAATTTGAAATCAATGATGATAAATGTTATATATTGAATTTTGGAAGCTTGAAACCTTCAGATTGATGATTCGCGAGACTCAAGAGTCAATATGTTGTATGCTTCCAACTTGTGGGCGTGGTTGATGAAGATTATAACTTCTAGATGATTGATGTTATATGATTCAATCTATGTTTTTATGTTTTTTATGTCTAATTCATCATTCTACATGTTTTTGTCGACATATATGCATCAAAATATAAAAAATATAAAAAATATTAAAATATACATATATATATATATATAAACGCTCCCGAAACGCTCCGAACCGAGAGCTTCTAAAAATGGCGCTCCCGCTCCCACTTCCAAATAACCTTGGTTGAATCCCTCAAGCTAACTGAAAAACGATTGTTCTATGAGTCTATCAACCAAGTTTATGCTTGGAGGTAAGTTGTTAAATGCAACTACTCTTAAAATGGAATGCAAGATGGATGAGTGAAGTTCTTAGCTTAATATTGTTTTAAATGTTTAAGTACTTGAGTTATGATTATTCTTCATGACAAGAGTACTTAACGACAAATAAAAAGAGAATCTTAGCCAAATAAGAACGTGCCAAATACGTAAGTGTGAACTAGATATCAAAGATAATCACAAAGTTCTAATGGCTACGAGATGTACACAAATCCCGTAATAACTTAATTCACACGTAGTCAAGATATCACTTGAAAGATTATTAAGGACAATGCCACAATTGAAATAATTAGAGATACTCAAAGGGATTTGCCAATGACAATTTCACAACAATATTATGAATGATCTTATTACTCAATGCCAATTATCAAAAGATGTTCAATTGGATTCAACAACTTTGATAACCACAATGTCAACAAGATTAGAAAATAGAGCTTATGTGTGAGTGATGCAAGTGCAAAAAATTGAAATTCTTATAACTTAAGATAGCGCAAGCAAACGTTAAATTTCTAATAACAAAAATTAGCAGTATTACTTCATAATTTTCAGCACTTATTAGCCTTATGACAGCAGTAAAGAAAACACCTTAGATCTAAGAGATAACAAGCCAATAGTGACTAGATATGATCATTAAGGTGCCCAACAACTTGCCAAAGTAAAATAATGAGTTTTAGCCCACCTTAAGATGCAGTATTCAGAAAATTCCAAATCTGATCTAATTTATTACAGCAGTAGGAAAAGATGTAAACGGTGAGCTATCTATGCTACAACAAGTGCCAAAACATGCCCAAAATCTAGAGATAGCTTGCCAAACTGGAAAATGTGATTTTTAAGCCCTTTAGAGTGTGATATTCAGAAAATATCAAATCTGATATACTCAGTTATGCAGCAATTTCCAGCAAGTGAAAAATTAGATCTAAGCTAGATGACCAATGCCGAAGTGGCCAAAAATTTAGGAAAATTTATTTTTGTAATTTTTGAGTTATTTTGACCAATTAGATGTATTTTTAGGGCACTTATATTACTGTTATAAAATAAGAATTACAATTGTAATAAAACAGTGAGGAATTAGGGTTTAGAGAGCAAACCCTTGGCCCAAAGCCTTGTAGATCACTTGTCAAATTTGCCCAAAAATTCTTCAATGAATATGCCACCTGCAAATCAAACTTTTTGAGCAACTTTCTCCTGTAAAACCACCAAGTATTCAGTTCAGAAAATTCAGAGATGGGTTTAGGGCAAAGAGGAGCTCGGAAGAGGGCCAAGGAAAGCAGGAAAAGGCCTTGGAGACCTAGCAGCTCAAGCAGGAGAGAGAAAGCCCAAAAGGCTTGACACAGGGAGGAGGAAGCCCTCCTAGGGCCTGCAGCTAGGGTTGGAGGCCCTAAAGTGTTGTGGTGGAGCCCATAAGGGCCATGGCCTAGGGAAGGAGGGCCGCAAAGGGAGGTCGAGGCCTCTAGGCCTCACGGCCAGGCCTAGAAAGGCCCTAAAGCTTGGACGCAGGGGGGGATAAGGGGAGGTCAAGGCCTCTAGGCCACATGGCCAGCCCTTGAGAAGGCTAAAATGCTGACGCAGAGGGCCAAAAGGCTGACGCAAGGCAGAAGAAGGATGACGTTGGCCTTGGAGAGGCCGACTCCAAGCCCGAGAGGGATAAAACTTCAAAACCCCAACTTTAGAAAATTTATATTCCTTCATATCAACAATTTTCCTCAGTTTCTTCAATGGTTGGCCCTGCAAAAAAATTTAGAGACTAGATCTTACCCTCAAGGGCCTCGATCTAGCTCTATTCTAGCTTTCTCCACTAGATCTCACTTGCAAAAATAGATTTACAAATACCCAAAACCCTAAATATATACAAAATCTTAAAACCCCAAAACCCCAATTAGAAATGATAATTTACAAATATATAAGGGTTTTGAAATAAATTTTGAGAAATAATTTTTATGGAATTTTTCTTTGATAAATGGCTAAAAACACTTTAGAGAATTAATGCACACTACAGCCTTAGTGAAGTTTAAATCAACCACATAAATATTTGGAATCCAAACAAGGTTGGTTCATACCCACAGTTTGTGAACTTGGAGACCAAGGACTCGGTAACCTGCAAACACTATATATATTTCTCAAGAAAAATTGTTAGGCATATGGCGAATCAAATCATCTAAGATAAACCCAAAATATGTCAATAGAATGATTTTATCCCCATCTAATGAAAAACAAATTCTAGCATTAACCAACACAATACCGGAAAGCCCCTGTACCCAGCACATACCACAAATCAACGAACAGTGAACACCATGAACAACACCCCAAAGTCCTTATTACGATTCAAACAAATGTTCCCAGTGGGACAATAGTATTAAATTAATGCTTCAGCAGCAATTCCTTAGCCAAACATCAGATGCTTTGACACACAAATGACACTATATATATAGATAAATTCTCCAAGTGGAAAAATAATTTTGGCCGTCGAAAAATACTTGATCATCTTTTAATCTTAGCCGTTGAATTTTTATTTTTGAGGAATTTTCGAATTTCTCGTTTAATTCCATTTTTATTAGCTCAAAATTAATTATTTTGAGTTGATTTCCTCAAAAATTTGACTTTAACTTAACCACCAAGGTCCAAGGGTCCATTTTTTCTTGTGGAGGACCTCCAAAAATTAATTCCTTTGATAACTACGAATTTTTCCACTTGGAGAATTAAATTTCTCTGAGACTTTATTTTTGACTCTAATTAATTAATTTTCTGACTTAGGATTAATTTTATTTTTGCCTGAAAAATTAATTAGTTGACACTTGAGGGGATTTTATATTTTTCCACGCTCTAATGTTTTAACCATGGTATCTAAGTATGAGGGACCATGCACTAAAATATTTTTTACATAAGATTTTTACAAATCAACCCTCAAAGGGGGATACCCGTTCAGCTTAGACCCTCAAATTACATACCCAATTCTGCGACACAATATAATCTTGTAAACTAAGTGATTTGTAATAAAATAATTTAGCCAAGTAGCTTAAATTATTAACAAATCACTTTTACATAAGACTCGATTAAAACACTAGGACTCACCTAAGACTTTGACGAAGAATTCCACCCTAGCTTTGGGGTGAGGTTGGAGGGAAAAACTCTACTGACCATCTGCGTTTAGAAAGACATATGAGTCAATGAGATGAAAAACCTCTTAGGATGAAATTTTTGGCAAAATAATAGGCTTACCTAGGTTGTTACATACATTCATGGTCTTACTAGCATCATTTACATTATAAAATCGCAAAATGGGTTCACAATGACACATAATGCTGATGGCTGATGATATGATTCCTTTGAAAAATCCTTGGCATATCTGCTTCCTTGGAACTTTGAATAAAAAAGTGTAAATAAGACTAACTGTGGGACAAAAATTCAATCCAAGAAAGATTTGAAGTTGATGGATGCATCCTTCCGACTCCTCCACAATTGCTTCACCATTATGTAACCATCGTTGTACCCTCACTACTCTATTGAGCACACCATGAAGGTTTGAATATTTCTTTGGTTGTGGTTGATGGATTTGTTACTATAGAACTCGCTCATTACGCTACACACCACAACACTATCATCACTATTGCACCTCCACCACTATCATCATGATCGTGCGTATCTACTACAACATGCAATGGTAAATGAGAAACACCTTCAAAACAACATGTAAATTAACATTCTTGATGAGAAAGTGATTGTGGATAATACTATGGACTCTGAGTGATTCCAAAGTTTCCATATAACATTGGACCGAAATTATAAATAAAAACCCAATTCTACAAGCAAAGTCTCCATGATAATCTTGAAAGGATATTAAAGCTATGATAGTCATAGATCCAAGTGTGTTTTAAAACTCCGACTCGGATTTGGAACCGGTCGAGGGTCGACTCCAACTCGGTATTGACTCGGCCTAGTTGATTTCAATGACTCGGTCTTTGTAAAAAATACATTAAATATTTATTTTATTTTATAAAAAACATAATTTTAAAGATTTTCATTCATGTTTCCAAACACAAAGCATTACAATATAGACAACATATGATCAAAGTAGGCTCATGAATATATCCATTATATCAAAATTGCGCCTAGTGCACTGTCCAATACATAGTACATACATGATGATGATATAGAGATCAAAACAAAAAACATAACCAAGGAGGCTCTAAATGGCCTCTACAACAAAACATGACTAGTCACTGCTTCTAGACATCTGACAAGGCAATATCCTCTGGCTCAAACTCTGAATCAGAGGGGGAAACCCCTCGCTCCTCATCAACATCCTCAACTGGAACTGTAGCACGTTAAGCCTGAGAGAGATGAGCTATGCGCTTCCGTCGTGGCTGACTAGAGGAAGTGCCTGCTGCTGCAACTAGAGGACATGGGCCTGGGCCTGCTACTAGTGGATCTGCATTTAGCTGAGCCTCTACCTATGAGGCGAAGTCCATCCCCACACCAATATCCTCATTAGAGTCAAACTCTGGTGGACAAGTCTCCACTACCCAATCTGATGTTGGATCAATATCCTCCAAAACAATGGGATTTGAATCAGGTCTTTTGTTCAGCAATTGATCGCGTCTTAGTCAGAGGTTGTACTAGACATAGAATAGATCATTTAACCGTTTTTGCTCCAAATGGTTTCTCTTCTTTGTGTGAATCCTCTCAAAGACAGACCAATTGCGCTCACACTTAGAAGCACTGCAATTTTGACTCAAAATGCGGATTGCAAACCTCTGCAATTGAGGACAATGGCTACCAAATGCCTCCCACCATTGTGCTGCAAAAAACATAGTTGTGTAATGAGTTTTAGTTAGCTCAACAAATTATATCCAACTTTGAAATTATAAACAATTATACAAAATAATAAAATATGGATTTGAAAATTGAAATTCTTTGTTTACCTGGCTCATTTGGTTCCCTTGCAATCTTTGCAAGGTTCTTGCTAAAGGTACATGTGGCTTTGCTGAACACAGTGATCTGATTGTGTATCAGCAACTGGTCACTCTCCTTGGGGATCACGCGATTAATGCAGTCAATCAATCCATCTTTAACCTCCCTAGTCAAAGCTCCTGCTTCCTGAGCTTTATAATGATACCTTGGGTTCAGAAAATACCCAGCTGCATATATAGGGCGATGGAGTTGATTGTTCCATCTGTGATCAATGATTTCCCAAATGGATCCATGCTTACCCACTCTGTCCTTGTATGTTGCCTTTATTTGCTCCTTTGCTTGATCCATAGCCTCATAAATGAAGCCCATAGCCAATCTTTCCCCATCCACCAACTGCAACACCTTAACCAGTGACTCAACAACCTTCACAATCTCTGTTGCCTTTTTCCAAAATATTTCTTCATTAACTTTCTTTTTCACATCTTTGCCATCCTGTTTGCGACCCCACTGACATTCATTCTATTCGTCACTGGAAAACAAATTTTGCAAGTTTCTATGTTGGGAAAGCATAGATTGTAATGTCAAAAAATGTGTTGTAAATCTAGTGCTGGCAGGCCTAATAATATCCTTGCCCCTTGTGTGTTTCCTCATCAGGTTTAGAATTCATGAGTGATTGTAAATATATTTTGTGATGCTTTTACCATGTTCTACAGTGTTCTTGATCCAATCTATTTTACCAATATCTTCAAGCATAAGGTCTATCCAATGTGCAGCACATGGGGTCCAAAAGATGGTTGTGTTTTTCCTCTAACAATTTACCAACAAGAACATAGTTAAAGGCATTATCTGTGATGATTTGAACAACATTTTGCACCCCCACCTCTTCAACAACCTCATCCAAAAGCTGAAACAACAAGTATGCATTTTCACCTTATAAGATGCATCGACTGATCTTAGAAACATGGTTCCCCGTGGGCAAAAAACAAGAAAGTTTATGATGGTACGGTTCCTCTGATCAGTTCATGCATCTGACATGATGGTACATCCTGTTTGAGCCCATGAGTTTTTGAATTCTTTCAAATATTCATCAATGGACACAATCTCTTTTTGCAAAAGAGATCATCTTAATTCATGCATAGTAGGGCCTTTGAAGCCCTTTCCAGCAGCATATATGGCATCAAACATAGGTTCATAATATGGTGAACAAGAAGCATTAAAGGGAATATCAACATCATACCACCATCTAGCAATGTGATCACAAACAATTTCTCTCAATTCTTTCTTCCAAAGATGATCTAAAGTGGGCTGCACTCGACCTCTAGTAGCTGTAGGACCATGTGCACTATCAGAGGGAGAAGAGGGTGTGAAAAAACTTTTGATAGTACCCTTATTCTTCATTGCAACCTTATCCTTTTCTTGAATAGACTCCAAAGAGGGAGGAACATAGCGAAGGGGGTTTGATGCATCAGTGCAAGGGATAGATGAAGAACCCACAAAATCAAAATTGGGGTTGGCAGCCATCATGTGTTTTATATTCCTCTTCCTCCCAATTTCAGCGTCTATTTATTTTTGCCTAGTTTTGTCTTCCTCAAACTTTTGAAATTGATCTCTCAACTCCTTCCTAATTTCCCCAATTTCTTCTATTGGTGCTTCACATGGTGTAATTTGGCCTCTAAGACCAACTAAGTGTAGTTTCAGCCTATGAATGCCCCCCCTTAATTTTTCTCTTACAAAATTTGCAATGCATTTGATCATCAACCATTTCAGCATATGCCCAAGCAACGTCTTTAATTGTAGGGGCCATTTTGGACTGATTTTTTGACTTGGAAATGAAAGGTTTAAATCTGAAAATGAAAAAAAAAACTACTCATTCTATGCTCATTTCTTTCACAAAAATCTATGTTTTCCATTTTTAGATTTACAAAAAAAAAAAAAACAAGCAAAGACAGATTTTAAAAGGGAGAAAAAATACCTTTAGGCTCTAGCCTCCTCAATGCTGCTCCAACAAACCAACTCCTCAATGCTGCTCCAAAGCTTGCCCAAAAGACTTCTCAAAGCTGCTCCAAAAACCAACTCCACAACTCTTCACAAATTCCTCACCAATGCTCACTCAAATGCAACAAGACAGATGTGAGGAAATGAGAGGGGTTGGGTAGCTTTAA